>CALYLW010000910.1:103280-243987 GCA_944989445.1 Ampullaceana balthica
ATAAACATACCAATATGGTAATTTTAAGTTTAATGCTTTTGACGTGCAGGATATCTGTTACCATCAGAACGCTCTCGAATTTCCTCAGTCTTGTAAGAATATAAATAAAGCTATTGCGGCCTTGACCGTTGATCACAGCACGCTGTGGGCTGTGTGTTAGACCTCGGCCGGCAACAAGTCTAAGCGAATTTTTAAAAAATCATTCCTTATCAGAATTCGAACTACAAAAGTGTTGACGTGTATATTAATAATATAATATACATGTACTGGAATATTAAGAAAATGATTTGATTTCATCGTCACGCGCGTGTTAGTGTCACAGTCACGTATCTTACTGGTAACAATGAACAAAGCAACAACAAACTTTTAAAAGAATAATAATTTTTTATTTAATTATATAAAAACCACCATCGATTCTCGATACAAACCTTTATTTTCATTTCTAAAGATATTCGTTTATCTTAAAAAATAAAATGATCAATGCATCAGAAAATGAATTAAGTTTAATAATAATATAACATGCACTGCGAAAAAAACGCAGATTTACGGGCACCTCGGGTGAATACATCTAATTCACACATGGATCGAAAGTGAAAGAAGATAATAACATCCGGTAATTTTTATTGAAATCTCGTAGAATCACACAATAGCCGATAGTCTCGAAGATGATGCGAGATGTCAACACTATTTTGAACTAAAATTGCATTGCTAGGCGAACTGACGAGGATCGAGCTAACCAAGTTAAGTTGCAAATTTGGCCCTCTTTTGTGCTCGAGGTATTAGGTTTCGTCGACTTAGAAAAATCGAATTAGCCGATGAAAAAATGCAAAGACAAAGAGAGAATCTGGTGGTTCCAATAAAAAACGTCAAGCTCGTGGGGTGGTCGAGCTAACCGAGCTCGAGGTAAGTGGGTTCGACTGTATCTATAACTTGTCACTAAAGCTTTGAAATGTGGGCTCCTCCCCCTCATTACTCCTTGGTTCTTGTGGAAAATCCCAGCTAGAATAAATTTCCAAGACTGATACATTGGTCTGGCAGGGAATGGATATTTAACACACTGACCGATAAATTACAAAATCGGGTCAAAACTTAAATTTTCGTGCGCAATACAGTAAAATTTCAATGTTTAACCTTCTATTATTTTATTCCAATTTTTTGCTAGTATTTTTTTAGAGCAGATATTTTATTATTAAGAAATAATGTATAAATAAACAATAGATTGAAATCTTCAAAGGGGCTATAGCAAAATAAAACATGAGTGGTGGGGTTACAGCAAAATAAAACATGAGTGGTGGGGTTACAGCAAAATAAAACATGAGTGGTGGGGTTACAGCAATATAAAAGATGAGTGGTGGGGTTACAGCAAAACAAAAGATGAGTGGTGGGGTTATAGCAATATAAAAGATGAGTGGTGGGGTTACAGCAAAACAAAAGATGAGTGGTGGGGTTATAGCAATATAAAAGATGAGTGGTGGGGTTATAGCAAAATAAAAGATGAGTGGTGGGGCTATAGCAATATAAAAGATGAGTGGTGGGGTTACTGCAAAATAAAAGATGAGTGGTGGGGTTATAGCAATATAAAAGATGAGTGGTGGGGTTATAGCAATATAAAAGATGAGTGGTGGGGTTATAGCAAAACAAAAGATGAGTGGTGGGGTTATAGAAATATAAAAGATGAGTGGTGGGGTTATAGCAAAACAAAAGATGAGTGGTGGGGTTATAGCAATATAAAAGATGAGTGGTGGGGTTATAGCAAAATAAAAGATGAGTGGTGGGGCTATAGCAATATAAAAGATGAGTGGTGGGGTTACTGCAAAATAAAAGATGAGTGGTGGGGTTATAGCAAAACAAAAGATGAGTGGTGGGGCTATAGCAATATAAAAGATGAGTGGTGGGGTTATAGCAAAACAAAAGATGAGTGGTGGGGTTATAGCAATATAAAAGATGAGTGGTGGGGTTATAGCAATATAAAAGATGAGTGGTGGGGTTACTGCAAAATAAAAGATGAGTGGTGGGGTTATAGCAAAACAAAAGATGAGTGGTGGGGTTATAGCAATATAAAAGATGAGTGGTGGGGTTACTGCAAAATAAAAGATGAGTGGTGGGGTTATAGCAAAACAAAAGATGAGTGGTGGGGCTATAGCAAAACAAAAGATGAGTGGTGGGGTTATAGCAAAACAAAAGATGAGTGGTGGGGTTATAGCAAAACAAAAGATGAGTGGTGGGGTTATAGCAAAATAAAAGATGAGTGGTGGGGTTGTAGCAAAACAAAAGATGAGTGGTGGGGTTATAGCAAAACAAAAGATGAGTGGTGGGGTTATAGCAAAATAAAAGATGAGTGGTGGGGTTATAGCAAAACAAAAGATGAGTGGTGGGGTTATAGCAATATAAAAGATGAGTGGTGGGGTTACAGCAAAACAAAAGATGAGTGGTGGGGTTATAGCAATATAAAAGATGAGTGGTGGGGTTATAGCAATATAAAAGATGAGTGGTGGGGTTACTGCAAAATAAAAGATGAGTGGTGGGGTTATAGCAAAACAAAAGATGAGTGGTGGGGTTATAGCAATATAAAAGATGAGTGGTGGGGCTATAGCAAAACAAAAGATGAGTGGTGGGGTTATAGCAAAACAAAAGATGAGTGGTGGGGTTATAGCAAAACAAAAGATGAGTGGTGGGGTTATAGCAAAATAAAAGATGAGTGGTGGGGTTATAGCAAAACAAAAGATGAGTGGTGGGGTTATAGCAAAACAAAAGATGAGTGGTGGGGTTATAGCAAAATAAAAGATGAGTGGTGGGGTTATAGCAAAACAAAAGATGAGTGGTGGGGTTATAGCAATATAAAAGATGAGTGGTGGGGCTATAGCAAAACAAAAGATGAGTGGTGGGGTTATAGCAAAACAAAAGATGAGTGGTGGGGTTATAGCAAAACAAAAGATGAGTGGTGGGGTTATAGCAAAACAAAAGATGAGTGGTGGGGCTATAGCAATATAAAAGATGAGTGGTGGGGTTACAGCAAAACAAAAGATGAGTGGTGGGGCTATACCAAAATAAAAGATGAGTGGTGGGGCTATACCAAAATAAAAGATGAGTGGTGGGGTTATAGCAATATAAAAGATGAGTGGTGGGGCTATACCAAAATAAAAGATGAGTGGTTGGGTTACAGCAATATAAAAGTCCCATTCGCAGCCGCTAGCGTTTGCAATGACCGTCGAATCAGCGAATAAAAAAAAATAAACATACCAATATGGTAATTTTAAGTTTAATGCTTTTGACGTGCAGGATATCTGTTACCATCAGAACGCTCTCGAATTTCCTCAGTCTTGTAAGAATATAAATAAAGCTATTGCGGCCTTGACCGTTGATCACAGCACGCTGTGGGCTGTGTGTTAGACCTCGGCCGGCAACAAGTCTAAGCGAATTTTTAAAAAATCATTCCTTATCAGAATTCGAACTACAAAAGTGTTGACGTGTATATTAATAATATAATATACATGTACTGGAATATTAAGAAAATGATTTGATTTCATCGTCACGCGCGTGTTAGTGTCACAGTCACGTATCTTACTGGTAACAATGAACAAAGCAACAACAAACTTTTAAAAGAATAATAATTTTTTATTTAATTATATAAAAACCACCATCGATTCTCGATACAAACCTTTATTTTCATTTCTAAAGATATTCGTTTATCTTAAAAAATAAAATGATCAATGCATCAGAAAATGAATTAAGTTTAATAATAATATAACATGCACTGCGAAAAAACACAGATTTACGGGCACCTCGGGTGAATACATCTAATTCACACATGGATCGAAAGTGAAAGAAGATAATAACATCCGGTAATTTTTATTGAAATCTCGTAGAATCACACAATAGCCGATAGTCTCGAAGATGATGCGAGATGTCAACACTATTTTGAACTAAAATTGCATTGCTAGGCGAACTGACGAGGATCGAGCTAACCAAGTTAAGTTGCAAATTTGGCCCTCTTTTGTGCTCGAGGTATTAGGTTTCGTCGACTTAGAAAAATCGAATTAGCCGATGAAAAAATGCAAAGACAAAGAGAGAATCTGGTGGTTCCAATAAAAAACGTCAAGCTCGTGGGGTGGTCGAGCTAACCGAGCTCGAGGTAAGTGGGTTCGACTGTATCTATAACTTGTCACTAAAGCTTTGAAATGTGGGCTCCTCCCCCTCATTACTCCTTGGTTCTTGTGGAAAATCCCAGCTAGAATAAATTTCCAAGACTGATACATTGGTCTGGCAGGGAATGGATATTTAACACACTGACCGATAAATTACAAAATCGGGTCAAAACTTAAATTTTCGTGCGCAATACAGTAAAATTTCAATGTTTAACCTTCTATTATTTTATTCCAATTTTTTGCTAGTATTTTTTTAGAGCAGATATTTTATTATTAAGAAATAATGTATAAATAAACAATAGATTGAAATCTTCAAAGGGGCTATAGCAAAATAAAACATGAGTGGTGGGGTTACAGCAAAATAAAACATGAGTGGTGGGGTTACAGCAAAATAAAACATGAGTGGTGGGGTTACAGCAATATAAAAGATGAGTGGTGGGGTTACAGCAAAACAAAAGATGAGTGGTGGGGTTATAGCAATATAAAAGATGAGTGGTGGGGTTACAGCAAAACAAAAGATGAGTGGTGGGGTTATAGCAATATAAAAGATGAGTGGTGGGGTTATAGCAAAATAAAAGATGAGTGGTGGGGCTATAGCAATATAAAAGATGAGTGGTGGGGTTACTGCAAAATAAAAGATGAGTGGTGGGGTTATAGCAATATAAAAGATGAGTGGTGGGGTTATAGCAATATAAAAGATGAGTGGTGGGGTTATAGCAAAACAAAAGATGAGTGGTGGGGTTATAGAAATATAAAAGATGAGTGGTGGGGTTATAGCAAAACAAAAGATGAGTGGTGGGGTTATAGCAATATAAAAGATGAGTGGTGGGGTTATAGCAAAATAAAAGATGAGTGGTGGGGCTATAGCAATATAAAAGATGAGTGGTGGGGTTACTGCAAAATAAAAGATGAGTGGTGGGGTTATAGCAAAACAAAAGATGAGTGGTGGGGCTATAGCAATATAAAAGATGAGTGGTGGGGTTATAGCAAAACAAAAGATGAGTGGTGGGGTTATAGCAATATAAAAGATGAGTGGTGGGGTTATAGCAATATAAAAGATGAGTGGTGGGGTTACTGCAAAATAAAAGATGAGTGGTGGGGTTATAGCAAAACAAAAGATGAGTGGTGGGGTTATAGCAATATAAAAGATGAGTGGTGGGGTTACTGCAAAATAAAAGATGAGTGGTGGGGTTATAGCAAAACAAAAGATGAGTGGTGGGGCTATAGCAAAACAAAAGATGAGTGGTGGGGTTATAGCAAAATAAAAGATGAGTGGTGGGGTTGTAGCAAAACAAAAGATGAGTGGTGGGGTTATAGCAAAACAAAAGATGAGTGGTGGGGTTATAGCAAAATAAAAGATGAGTGGTGGGGTTATAGCAAAACAAAAGATGAGTGGTGGGGTTATAGCAATATAAAAGATGAGTGGTGGGGTTACAGCAAAACAAAAGATGAGTGGTGGGGTTATAGCAATATAAAAGATGAGTGGTGGGGTTATAGCAATATAAAAGATGAGTGGTGGGGTTACTGCAAAATAAAAGATGAGTGGTGGGGTTATAGCAAAACAAAAGATGAGTGGTGGGGTTATAGCAATATAAAAGATGAGTGGTGGGGCTATAGCAAAACAAAAGATGAGTGGTGGGGTTATAGCAAAACAAAAGATGAGTGGTGGGGTTATAGCAAAACAAAAGATGAGTGGTGGGGTTATAGCAAAATAAAAGATGAGTGGTGGGGTTATAGCAAAACAAAAGATGAGTGGTGGGGTTATAGCAAAACAAAAGATGAGTGGTGGGGTTATAGCAAAATAAAAGATGAGTGGTGGGGTTATAGCAAAACAAAAGATGAGTGGTGGGGTTATAGCAATATAAAAGATGAGTGGTGGGGCTATAGCAAAACAAAAGATGAGTGGTGGGGTTATAGCAAAACAAAAGATGAGTGGTGGGGTTATAGCAAAACAAAAGATGAGTGGTGGGGTTATAGCAAAACAAAAGATGAGTGGTGGGGCTATAGCAATATAAAAGATGAGTGGTGGGGTTACAGCAAAACAAAAGATGAGTGGTGGGGCTATACCAAAATAAAAGATGAGTGGTGGGGCTATACCAAAATAAAAGATGAGTGGTGGGGTTATAGCAATATAAAAGATGAGTGGTGGGGCTATACCAAAATAAAAGATGAGTGGTTGGGTTACAGCAATATAAAAGTCCCATTCGCAGCCGCTAGCGTTTGCAATGACCGTCGAATCAGCGAATAAAAAAAAATAAACATACCAATATGGTAATTTTAAGTTTAATGCTTTTGACGTGCAGGATATCTGTTACCATCAGAACGCTCTCGAATTTCCTCAGTCTTGTAAGAATATAAATAAAGCTATTGCGGCCTTGACCGTTGATCACAGCACGCTGTGGGCTGTGTGTTAGACCTCGGCCGGCAACAAGTCTAAGCGAATTTTAAAAAATCATTCCTTATCAGAATTCGAACTACAAAAGTGTTGACGTGTATATTAATAATATAATATACATGTACTGGAATATTAAGAAAATGATTTGATTTCATCGTCACGCGCGTGTTAGTGTCACAGTCACGTATCTTACTGGTAACAATGAACAAAGCAACAACAAACTTTTAAAAGAATAATAATTTTTTATTTAATTATATAAAAACCACCATCGATTCTCGATACAAACCTTTATTTTCATTTCTAAAGATATTCGTTTATCTTAAAAAATAAAATGATCAATGCATCAGAAAATGAATTAAGTTTAATAATAATATAACATGCACTGCGAAAAAACACAGATTTACGGGCACCTCGGGTGAATACATCTAATTCACACATGGATCGAAAGTGAAAGAAGATAATAACATCCGGTAATTTTTATTGAAATCTCGTAGAATCACACAATAGCCGATAGTCTCGAAGATGATGCGAGATGTCAACACTATTTTGAACTAAAATTGCATTGCTAGGCGAACTGACGAGGATCGAGCTAACCAAGTTAAGTTGCAAATTTGGCCCTCTTTTGTGCTCGAGGTATTAGGTTTCGTCGACTTAGAAAAATCGAATTAGCCGATGAAAAAATGCAAAGACAAAGAGAGAATCTGGTGGTTCCAATAAAAAACGTCAAGCTCGTGGGGTGGTCGAGCTAACCGAGCTCGAGGTAAGTGGGTTCGACTGTATCTATAACTTGTCACTAAAGCTTTGAAATGTGGGCTCCTCCCCCTCATTACTCCTTGGTTCTTGTGGAAAATCCCAGCTAGAATAAATTTCCAAGACTGATACATTGGTCTGGCAGGGAATGGATATTTAACACACTGACCGATAAATTACAAAATCGGGTCAAAACTTAAATTTTCGTGCGCAATACAGTAAAATTTCAATGTTTAACCTTCTATTATTTTATTCCAATTTTTTGCTAGTATTTTTTTAGAGCAGATATTTTATTATTAAGAAATAATGTATAAATAAACAATAGATTGAAATCTTCAAAGGGGCTATAGCAAAATAAAACATGAGTGGTGGGGTTACAGCAAAATAAAACATGAGTGGTGGGGTTACAGCAAAATAAAACATGAGTGGTGGGGTTACAGCAATATAAAAGATGAGTGGTGGGGTTACAGCAAAACAAAAGATGAGTGGTGGGGTTATAGCAATATAAAAGATGAGTGGTGGGGTTACAGCAAAACAAAAGATGAGTGGTGGGGTTATAGCAATATAAAAGATGAGTGGTGGGGTTATAGCAAAATAAAAGATGAGTGGTGGGGCTATAGCAATATAAAAGATGAGTGGTGGGGTTACTGCAAAATAAAAGATGAGTGGTGGGGTTATAGCAATATAAAAGATGAGTGGTGGGGTTATAGCAATATAAAAGATGAGTGGTGGGGTTATAGCAAAACAAAAGATGAGTGGTGGGGTTATAGAAATATAAAAGATGAGTGGTGGGGTTATAGCAAAACAAAAGATGAGTGGTGGGGTTATAGCAATATAAAAGATGAGTGGTGGGGTTATAGCAAAATAAAAGATGAGTGGTGGGGCTATAGCAATATAAAAGATGAGTGGTGGGGTTACTGCAAAATAAAAGATGAGTGGTGGGGTTATAGCAAAACAAAAGATGAGTGGTGGGGCTATAGCAATATAAAAGATGAGTGGTGGGGTTATAGCAAAACAAAAGATGAGTGGTGGGGTTATAGCAATATAAAAGATGAGTGGTGGGGTTATAGCAATATAAAAGATGAGTGGTGGGGTTACTGCAAAATAAAAGATGAGTGGTGGGGTTATAGCAAAACAAAAGATGAGTGGTGGGGTTATAGCAATATAAAAGATGAGTGGTGGGGTTACTGCAAAATAAAAGATGAGTGGTGGGGTTATAGCAAAACAAAAGATGAGTGGTGGGGCTATAGCAAAACAAAAGATGAGTGGTGGGGTTATAGCAAAACAAAAGATGAGTGGTGGGGTTATAGCAAAACAAAAGATGAGTGGTGGGGTTATAGCAAAATAAAAGATGAGTGGTGGGGTTGTAGCAAAACAAAAGATGAGTGGTGGGGTTATAGCAAAACAAAAGATGAGTGGTGGGGTTATAGCAAAATAAAAGATGAGTGGTGGGGTTATAGCAAAACAAAAGATGAGTGGTGGGGTTATAGCAATATAAAAGATGAGTGGTGGGGTTACAGCAAAACAAAAGATGAGTGGTGGGGTTATAGCAATATAAAAGATGAGTGGTGGGGTTATAGCAATATAAAAGATGAGTGGTGGGGTTACTGCAAAATAAAAGATGAGTGGTGGGGTTATAGCAAAACAAAAGATGAGTGGTGGGGTTATAGCAATATAAAAGATGAGTGGTGGGGCTATAGCAAAACAAAAGATGAGTGGTGGGGTTATAGCAAAACAAAAGATGAGTGGTGGGGTTATAGCAAAACAAAAGATGAGTGGTGGGGTTATAGCAAAATAAAAGATGAGTGGTGGGGTTATAGCAAAACAAAAGATGAGTGGTGGGGTTATAGCAAAACAAAAGATGAGTGGTGGGGTTATAGCAAAATAAAAGATGAGTGGTGGGGTTATAGCAAAACAAAAGATGAGTGGTGGGGTTATAGCAATATAAAAGATGAGTGGTGGGGCTATAGCAAAACAAAAGATGAGTGGTGGGGTTATAGCAAAACAAAAGATGAGTGGTGGGGTTATAGCAAAACAAAAGATGAGTGGTGGGGTTATAGCAAAACAAAAGATGAGTGGTGGGGTTATAGCAATATAAAAGATGAGTGGTGGGGTTACAGCAAAACAAAAGATGAGTGGTGGGGCTATACCAAAATAAAAGATGAGTGGTGGGGCTATACCAAAATAAAAGATGAGTGGTGGGGTTATAGCAATATAAAAGATGAGTGGTGGGGCTATACCAAAATAAAAGATGAGTGGTTGGGTTACAGCAATATAAAAGGTGAGTGATTGGGTATATGATCTTTTACCTAGCAGCTTCTACAGAACATTTGGCCACGTCCAAGTGTCCGTCTCTTAGGGATGACATGGCATGGTACAGTGACTGATGAAATGGGACACTCGTTTTTTGTCTGATATATATAAAAATCAAATTAAAATTTGTAATAAAATTATTTTTCTATCTTAGAATCTGACATAGAAATAGTATGACACGGGTTGAAGAAATAATTTTAAATTTGTTTTCTACAGTCAGAAAAAATTTCTAGATTTACCTGGCAGGTACCTTGGCGTCCCACTGTCCAAGCTTCCATGCGGCCTGGTAGGCAAACTCCTCCAGCTCACTTGTCTGTGACGAAGACTGAGGTGACATTCCCCATCTGTCATCTTTAAGTTCAGACAAGCATCGCTGCAGGATGTAGTCCGCACCACATGAATCAATGGCCTGCAAATTGAGGTGGACATGATTCATATTGGTACACAGTCAATGTTTTAAATTACAAACAACAGTTATAGTAAAGTTTCTAAAGAGTAGGGAAAAACGTGCACAAAAACATGCACTGATTTATAATTTTGATGTCTAAGCATGGTATTGAAACATTTGATGAAAGAAAACAGAGAAAAGTAATTGAACCTAAGTCACTCAAAAATATAGTTTTTACATTTTTATTCTGAAGAATTAATTGTTGCATATTTAAATTTTTAAAAAATATGTTAGTAGATTAAAATCTATTTAAAAAGTCTGAACTTACATTTTGCAAAAAACTGAAGAAGTTTGATGTCAGGATGTGACAATTTTATTATTTGGGAAAAAAAGGGTGGTAAGATGCAAAGATGAGAATCACTGAAGATAAAACGACAAGTAATGTGATAGTTTTATACCATGTACAAAATTGTTGACTGACCTGAAGCAGTGGAGTTATTGACAGTGATGAGCTGTGAGATATTTCTATGTCTAGTGTTGTAAGTGCCTTAGTTTGCTCCCCTTCATGAAGATAAGTCTGGACTCTGATAAATACATAAAACATGTAAGTGTGTGTGTACGTGAGTGTATTATTATTTGTCTAAATTTAACAAATAAAATGAAATATCATTTTTTTTATAAAAATCAGCCGGAATTGATATGAATGTAGCTACTTATCTCATTTTTATATACTAAAAGTTTGATTTCTGATGACCAACTTTAAAAAAAAATTAAATTCAATTTTAACCAATTTTGCAGTTATGTCATGCTAATAGATACATGAATGCTTTTTTAGTTTGTTTTTTTTAAAATTCTGTTGTAAAGTTTATACAAAATTCTCTCATATATGAATTTAATATGATTTCTAAAAAAATTATTTAAAAAATAAATTCTAATGTAAAATCATTTTATAGTGATTCATTAACACAATAATCTTATTTAACAGATGTAGATTTGGGTTTAATTTATTTTGTTTAATGAAAAAAAAGTAAGAATAAGTAAATACTCTGACATTAGTGCAGCAGCAAAATAATGCTCACCTAGCCATTGGTTCTGCAAGTCTACCAGCTCCACAACCATATATACCATCTGGGTCACCGATGTTCTTGTAAGCTTCCAATAGTAGAGCCTGCAATTTTTGACCATTGTTCTCCTGAGAGTTAAGGGCTTCTGAGAGGGGGTCTAGGGGAGAATCTTGACCTGGAGAACTTGTGCTGGTGTTGATGAATGATGTGTCATGGCCACTTGTTCTATAAAACGGATAATCTATTTAGTGATTTAATCATAATTGAAATAAAATAAATGTCTAGTACACTTTATAAATGTGCATTTTGCTTGCAGCTTTAAAAAAAGGATAGTAAATAAATACCCCATAAACTGTATTTTTTCAACATTTATCAATAAAACAAAGCAAGTGATTGATTTTGTTTAAGTATAATAAATATAGAGGCAATTGAAAAATTGAAAGACAAATATATTCTATGGATATATTGCATTTGCTAATCTCAGTCCTTTTAATGGGGAAAAAAAAATTTTTTGAACGAATAAAAAAATAACTCCACAAATATGAGCATAGGAAAGGACTAAAAACATCATATGCAAAAAAACAAACAAAAAACCCTAAAGAAACAAACAAATTATACGGTGAAGAGCACATTGATGTTTTTAACTAATGCTTATGGTTACTACATGCATAATCGTCATAAGCCATGGACTCACTGTTTGATATCGCACCAAATTTCAGCAAAGAGCACAGCAGTAAAATTGGCCCCACAATACTGGGCGGCCCCTGCTACCTCTAGGTAGTTGATGTCAAGCCAGAAGTTGTTGTTCCATGCTGTCTGGGGCACTTCATTACTGGCACAGAGACACAAAGTGGGAGTCTAGTCAAGAAGTGTTAAGGTTTATATGGAATAAATTTTAACTTAACTAAACTTACTTTGTCGTTAAAAAAAAAGTGCTAATGAAAATTTAAACATTTTGATAAATGTGAGACAAACCTGTCTTGTGGTCTCTTTTGTTTCCTTAAATATTGCACAACATTCAACATGGTTCTCACAGATTCTTTGTGAATACCAAGAATTCCATTGGCTGTGGAGAAATCTGTGTGTTATTATTTTATAAATGACCACTTGATTACACATTGCTGAGAATCTACAAAAAAGTAAATTTTAAAAATTAACTAAGTTACATGAAAATTAAAATATGTCTCCTTTAAAAAAAAATAAAAATAACAAACTGATCTTGTTCTTACCTGATGAAGAACACAGATAAACCTTGTGAAAAAAAGCTGAGAAATGAGAAGACAGAATTTCCCTGCTGGTACTGGACCCATTCTCCAGAATGTCATGAATCAGAAAGGGAAGACTTTCCACACAGAAATGACTCTGTAATTAAAGAATATCCAATGAAACAAGCTTCACAGTCTAGATCTGATTACTTTCTTATAAATAAATAAATAACTATTATCCATCATAGAAAAATAAATCAACTTTTAAAAATAACACAATAGCATGTTTTACTTAATTTTTCAATTTTTTATTTCATGGATCTCTCAAACTAAATTTTTAAAAATACTTTAATTTTCTTTTTTCTTGATATTTAAATTTCAAAAAGAGATAGGCAAAAATTCAGTTTATATATTTGTCCCTTGTTAGCTCGTCTTTTATTGAAAAAACTAATGAGGTTATATAATTTCTGTATTTATTATTACTGTACACCTCCACTTCAAAATTCATAAATACTTGGTACTTTTATTTTTAGTATATATTAATACATTACACTTTCCTCTAATAGTATTCATTCTCAACACTTTTCTCTATCAGTATTTATTATTTATTATGCTTTATGTCTCCCCATTTCAGTATTTTTTTAAATTTTACATTTTAATATCACACATTTTTAATGCTTTACACTTCTATATTTCAGTATTCTTATTAAATACATATTTTGGTCTGCCCTATTTTTTATTTCTTTTCTGGTGCCCACCATATCTGGTTGGTTTTTCCACGTTCCGTGCACCTGGGAGAGGAGCTTAATAGATAAATATCCAAGTGATTCTTTAAAATAATCCACACTTCCTTTACTTCAGAATTTCCAATACACTTTAGTTTCCTTATTTCAGCATTAATCAATACTTTGCATTTCTATATTATTTTATAAAACTTACAGCAGTAGTAGTTTTCAATAAATTATCAAATCTTTTTAAATAGCACAAAATCTATACTCATATAGAAACCACAGCAGACCATTACCTTCAGTGCACACATGGGCTGTATTTTATTCATCATTTCATCCTGTATCAATCCAGCTGTCAAGAGTTCAGAGGTCAGGTTCTGGATCCAATCTTCATGGCAGAAGTCACTCTGACTCCCCAGCCACAAGTCAGCTCTGTCAATGGTTCTCAAGTTGTCTTTAAGTTGGGTTGTGGTGGCAGTAGGTGGGCCCATCTTCTGAGAGATGTGAATAACATACAGTGTGTGTGGTGGCGGTAGGTGGGCCCATCTTCTGAGAGATGTGAATAACATACAGTGTGGGTGGTGGCGGTAGGTGGGCCCATCTTCTGAGAGATGTGAATAACATACAGTGTGGGTGGTGGCGGTAGGTGGGCCCATCTTCTGAGAGATGTGAATAACATACAGTGTGGGTGGTGGTAGGTGGGCCCATCTTCTGAGAGATGTGAATAACATACAGTATGGGCTCAGAATATTATATATGGTTTTCACAAAAGCCATTGCTATATGCTCACTGTAGTAGATTTTCGCAAAGTTAGCAACTAATTGTGCTCATTGCTTTATAAATTTTTCCATAGTTGTTAAAGTTTTCATTGAGTAATAAAAGTGAAAGACATGTGCAAGGGAACTGATTAATATTATTAATAAAATTTAGGTGTGAAAAGATAAGTGTAAATTTACCTTCTTGACTGCAATTGTTGTTTTGAAAGGATGCAGGTAGTAAAACAAAAAACTTTTATCTTTCATGCATTTTGAGTAATCAGCTTCAAAACTTTTTCCTAATGGTGTTGCCAGGATTGTCTGAAGGATTTGGCCAGCTGTTTTCACAATTTTGAGGCTGAAAGAAATAGCAAAGAGGCTAGCGCACATTCACCTACAAAGTTCCAATAAATAAATAATTTGAATAATAGAGCATCTAATAAACATTAAAGATTTATTTAAATACCAGTACCAGCTGATGCACACCACAAAGTAGGGGTCTACCGATATGCCTTTTTGCCGATATTGCCGATACCGATATTACCGATATTTTTTTTGCCGATATGAGTGCCGATATGAGTATTTGTTATGACAAAAACCAGCGGTCATATTTGATGACGTCATTCTTAAATTTATCACTCGTAATTATTTATCTTTAATATTAGGGGACTACCCATACGCATTTTTGCCGATATTACCGATATTTTTTTCCGATATGAGTGCCGATAGGGTATTTGTTAGGACAAAAACCAGCGGTCATATTTGATGACGTCATTCTTAAATCTATCACTCGTAATTATTTATCTTTAATATTAGGGGACTACCGATAGGCATTTTCGCCGATATTACCGATATTTTTTTTTCCGATATGAATATTTGTTAGGACAAAAACCAGCGGTCTTATTTGATGACATCGATCATTCTTAAATTCATCACTCCTAATTATTTATATTTTATATTAGGGGTCTACCGATAAGTATTTTTGCCGATATTACCGATATTTTTTCTCCGATATGAGTGCCGATATGAGTATTTGTTAGGACAAAAATAACATCGGTCATATTTGATGACGCCATTCTTAAATTTATCACTCGTAATTATTTATATTTTATAATTAAGGGGTCTACCGATATCCAGTTTTGCCGAAATACCGATTTTTTTTCCCGAAACGAAGTTTCCGATGTGTTTACAAGTTCCAGTTCATGACCTACATAGGACTCATAACAAAACGAACCGTCCTTTATAAAAATGTACAAGCATATTAGGTACTCCTTTTGAAACTTCAACCTTGACTCATAATTATTAATTCTAACCAATAGTTAAATGGCTTTTGCACACGGCCACCTTTTATGAATGAAACAATGAGAACAAAGTACAATAGTAATATAGTGAAAATGAGGCTGAAGCTTGAATGGTTGCCAATGACAACACGTCTTCACACGGTACATTTTGTTATTCCATACGAAACGAAATGTTTTAGACATCTGCGATTCTGCGTGCATCTTTGCTATTAGAGCAATTACGTGAACATAATGTTTACATGTTATCCATTTATTAGAGCAATTACGGTATACTTGGCATCGGCACTATTTACACAGTATTTCTGAGTATACGAAAATCGGCCGATACCTAAACAATATCAAAGCACATGGCACACTGTATCGTGGCTGCACATATTAATACTAGGACTCTTTTGACTATTTCAATACTGGTATCGGGGTCGATATATTAATTTGTCGAGATATTGTAAACCTAAATGATAGTTTTTTTGTTTCCGTTTTTTTTTGGGTCAAAATGTCACTTATTATGAAATATCGGTGACGTCAATATCGGGACCTTTACAGGCTACCGATACCGATATTGCCGATATCCAGATATCGGTGCCGATATATCGGCTGCCAGCCGATATATCGGTAGACCCCTACCACAAAGCTGTGTAAATAACTGTAACACCTGATAATGATAAGCATATGTCCTCAGTATATAGTTGTAGCAGATGGGGAACAAAGAAGAAATGTCTTAATAAAGCTTATCACCTATTGCACAGAATCAAGTTATCTATGTAGCTAATTAAGTGGTTGAGCTATACTGCCGTCATAAGCAAAAAAGTAATTATCTACGTTTTTATTGGAAAATGACTTAAGGGTAGATTTAGTATTTCATTAAAACAATCTAACATATTACTAAGCAAGAAAGCCATAAGTGGTCTCCAAGTAGTGTAATTTCTATAGTCGAGGCGATGTAAGTGCATTTTAACTTGGGAATGTTACAAATCATTTCCCGCTTTACTCAAAATATACCTAGATGCAGATAAGTAATTTTTTGCTTATGACAGCATTAAAATAGTAATATGGGCTACACCTCAGGTTTTCATATTCATGTTAACTGTACAACCAGTTGAAATGAAAAATATATGTGAAATCTTTTGACCCAGCTGGACAATGAGGGGAGCTGAGTTCGGTTGTTAACTAATATGGTGCTAACTAAGCCTAAATGATAACTTTTTTTAAAAATATCACAAGGCAAAAATGATAACATTGGTCCTCACTTTTCCTCCATCAAACATGAATCCAGGGCATGGAACAGCCAGCAGTACTTCTCAAACTTATTCCCTTTGTAAGCCTTCACTGCTGCAGCATAGCTGGGCCCCCCGGGCTGTGTGGCAGCGAAAGGCACTGAAGATCTACAGGTCCAATGGCGCCCAGGCAGGCGGCTGCTGCAGACATGGCTGGATTGCTAGGGGAGGTCACCAGCCTGACCAACTGATCAATCACTTTTCTCAAACAGTTTAATCCTGAAAGGAGTTATTGTCATTTTTATTTTTAAAATCTCATTAAGAAATTTTAGATCTATACCTTTCTAAAGCTTTGTTTTGAGGCTATGAATCTTTACCACAAAATTTCATACACATTTGAATAGTTCTCAAACTGTACAGCAGGGGTATTGGTGAGTTCAATTCCAGACTTACCAGTGTCAGAAGCAGCCAAAATTTTTAACTCGTCCTGGTTACTGATGATGTGGGTGGTTAACTTCTGGAGCCTCAAGGCCAAGCCTGGTGTTTGGACATCAGACATGAAGACACAGACCTCCAGAAAGCTTTTGAATTGCTGCGTAAAATTTCAAAACAATGACCATAACTTTTGAGATAGAATTAAGATATAAAGTCTGTACACCTACACTTTCATGTATCACCATTGCTTTGCAGTGCACTCAATTTTTATATTGTTTATATCAATGGCATTGATTTTTAATTCTAAAGATGTTTTAAAGAAAGGGGTTTTCCAATGAATATGGCTAAGGGAAAGGGGGGAAAGTTTGAGAAGAAAACAACTTTATTATTTTTTTCATTGCCATTTTTTTTTATTTCGGAGGATAAAATGTTTTAAAATCATGAAAGCATAGATCCCAGAAAGAGATTGAGAGCTATTTGTTTGTATTATAAGAGAAAGCTCTTTCCCGCCTTTTAAATTTGTACAAAAACTTCTCTAGAACATAAGTTTGTCTTTCTCTTTAAAAGTTAAATTGTAAAAAAATGTAGATTGTAAAAATATTTTCAAGATTGAAATTAATACTTTTTACAGTCAAAATTATATTAATAAAAATTCAACGTACAGTTTCCAGTGTGTCTATTCCTGGTCCGGATAACCTATCCACTAGAAGCTTGACCTTCTCAAGTCCAGGTGCTGGTGGGAGGGGGTTAAGTTTCACCAGAACTTCTTTCAACTCAGGGCAGTCCGCGCCTGATGTAATTATATCTGTCAGTAACAACACAGACTTCTGACAGACGCCTGAGCTTTTCACTGCAATACTGGCCACTGTGTCCACTATTTGATGGATATAATTCACCATTTCCTGTGTGATACATTCAAAATTAAATTTTATTTAGAAAAGGAATTCTTCACTTGCAGGTGATGGTGAAAATATAGCATTGACATGGGCCAATGTAATTTTTTATTTTTGTTTAAATTTAGTAAAGGCCTAAAATTTCAGATTGAAAGTTGACTAAACTAAATATCAGGGCCACTAACTTTGACACTCACATCTGGACATATTGACATCCCTGTGGTGCACACACTGTGAAGGGTCCCCAGACAGGTCAGTACGGCTTCTTCTTCATAACTTGGACTCAACCAGGTTTGACTTTCATCGGCTCTGTGAGATATTCAAGTAACATTAGAGCGACTTAACAGACATTTTTATAAGATTTTTTTTTAGGAGGACATTATATTGAGGTCAGTAGTTATCATTGGAGTGGGAGGGTGGGGGGGGGGAGGGTGAATCAAGCAGGTTTCATTTTTGGCGAAACTTGATGCCAGTTGGCCAAATGAGACCCACTGGACAATTTTTTACGGCGCGCTCCTTAAAAGCAATATGTATTTCTGATATAAAATGTTAAATTGCATCATAGCCATAGTAATTTTAAGAAAGATTAACACAAGACAAGTTCATAAAACAAAAGTTCAACAAACAAAAGTTCAACAAACAAAAGTTCACAAACAAAAGTTCACAAAACAAAAGTTCAACAAACAAAAGTTCACAAAACAAAAGTTCAACAAACAAAAGTTTACAAAACAAAAGTTCAACAAACAAAAGTTCAACAAACAAAAGTTCAACAAACAAAAGTTCACAAAACAAAAGTTCAACAAACAGCTCTCAGACCTGCTCCTGAGGTTGATGAGGAGTCTGTTGATGATGTCCCTGATGATAGAGGCCCAGCCTCCGCCCAGTCCACTGGGCAGCTCCACCAACACGATGTCCACAAACAGGCCATACATCTTGAGGTACCGGACTTGTTCACACGGCTGGGTGGTGTGCCACAGCAGGGTGGACAGCGAGAGGAGGACCTGGCTTATACCATCCTGACACAGATTACCAGATAAAACATAAATCAAAGTATTTGAGAATTATGTATGGTGATAATTATTTTTTTTTAATTTCAAGAACCATAAAGAATAATAAAGTAACCAAGACATTCCACATAACATTAGGTACTGTAATTGGTTTTTAAGAAGCAGAACTGTGCTCAAATAGAGCAATGTGAAAACTAATACAAAATTTTAAAAAATGAAAAATAACAATAATAACATATTGATAACTTATATAGTGCTGTACCCCAGTAAGAAACTGGGCTCAGAGCGCTTCACATAAAAATAATAACATATTGATAACTTATATAGTGCTGTACCCCAGTAAGAAACTGGGCTCAGAGCGCTTCACATAACAATAATAACATATAGTGCTGTACCCCAGTAAGAAACTGGGCTCAGAGCGCTTCACATAACAATAATAACATATAGTGCTGTACCCCAGTAAGAAACTGGGCTCAGAGCGCTTCACATAACAATAATAACATATAGTGCTGTACCCCAGTAAGAAACTGGGCTCAGAGCGCTTCACATAACAATAATAACACACATATAATTATCAATGCATTCGATGTGAAACATACATATCGTTACCACAACATATAATGACAGTATGGTACACATTAGCTATATTTTATAGTTTAGAGAAATGGTTGATTGTTGTTAAATAAATTTTGAAAGTAAAGTTTGAAGAGATGTATTTTTAGTGCAGCCTTTTGAAAGCCTTAGTAGTTGGAATATTGCCAATGTGTGATGGTAGAGAATTCCATTATTTGGGGGCACAAAAAGAGAAAGATCTTTCGCCAAATGTATTAGTGCGTGTCATAGGAACAGAAAGACTATATCTGTCTGCAGAAGAGCGCAGCTGACGAGGGGGTGAGTTCAGTAAGATAGGAAGGGCATGAGTCAGAAAAGAAGTTGTGACAGAGAACGGACAGTTTGTAATCAATTCGTGCTTGTATAGGTAGCCAATGAAGTGAGTAAAGTAGCAAGAAAGTGCATTGACTTTTTAAAATAACTTACTGGAGTCTTAATGAGGACATTGATCAATGATGCGTTGTCCTCGTTTTCTACCCAGAAATTCTTGGGCCATGTGGTCCAGGGTTATCCTGACCACCTGCTGGCTGTAGCAGGGAGGGTTGGGTGAGGGGTAGGTCATCTTGAGGCTGGCCTCACTGGAAGGACATGGCAATTTCAGTTAGAGGATTTTTAAAAACTGCACAGTGGACAAAGGTAGAGGGACAATGCTGCTTAAAATAATGATATATCATAGAGAATAGGACTGCCTGAAAGCTTTTAAGCTCAATAAAAGATACACAAACAAATTGTGGGATCAAACAATAAATTAAAGCTTGATTAATAGACAAATGCACAATTAGATGTTAATGCATTCATCAGTACAAAATAAATGAACACAAATATTTAAATTAAATTTACATTATATAATACACACTAAAAAAAGGGGAAAAAATAAGTAAAGATTTTACAAAACCACAGAAACAAAAACAAGAAAGATGGGCACAATTACTTAACAAAAATACAGGATACAAGAAGAGGGAGGAAGTATCAAAATGTGCAGCTAAAATCAAAGCTGGAAAAAAGATTCCACAGTTACGTAAAATTGTAAATTAGGTTTAATCAAATTTTATTAATCGTATTAATCTATTTTCCATGGAGATCCTATCATGGGTATTGCTCGCATATAGAATGCAAGTAACTGCAATATGTGAAATCTTGTATTTTGCTTAAAATAATATCATTTTGTGAGCTGTCAAGTTTGCCTTAGCTTAAAGAAATTCAACTTCTCTCTGATTTGTAAACATTTAAGTAATAGAACAGCATGTCATGTCAATTCAGCCCAGGAGAATCCAATCTCTTGACAGTACAGACAAAACATTGGACTGACATCAAATTAGCTCCTGACAAGATGGCTCCTGACAAGATGGCTCCTATCAATATGACCACAGACAACTATTACATCTAGACAGTGAAGGGAGAGGGTGGGGTAGGTGTAAAAGATGCTTGCTATGTACTACTGCAATTTTCTTTAAAAAATCCATGTTCTTTGACTCAAAATGTTTTGACTGTCATTACCATGCAAATTTCACTTGATTTGGTACTGTTGAAAGATTTCTGGATGATTTTATTAAAATTAGAATTTTGTCCATCAAATACGTGACACGCCTGAGAGTGGAGACTCTAAAAAAAGTGTGATAGATTGAGATGATTTTAAAATAATAAAATAATGCCCGAGCCAATGTTCCCTCTAAGATTCGTCGATCCGTGTGCTATGTAAAAAAACTCGTGTGCAAAGTAGCACAGCATCTATTTTTTGTGCAATATTTGACAAAATTTGCTGCATGGTAATCCTTGACGGCTGTGCTGCGTCGGTTAGATATCTGCGCAGCCACGCAGCCGTGCAGCTTAAAGGGAACATTGGTCAGGGCTCCTCTTTTGGAGATTATTATTTTTAGGAGCCATATTAGATGGTGGTCCTATTTTTGGTGGCCCAATTACCTTTTTTTGTTAGGAACCTTTAGTAGGGGGATCAAAAGTCAGGGGAGCTTCTGTCAGGGCTATTTTGACAGGGCCATTTTGTTGGGCGGGGAAAGGGCAATATTTTTGTACCAAATAGTCTAGTCATTTTGCCAAAGGGCTGAATTTTTCTTGCACTATAAAACTGAGTATCTCAGTGAATGTAATTGACAAGCACACCAGCATGGGCTGGTACGTGTTTTTACTGGATGCCCTCACATACAAAACTTACCCTTCAGCTGATCTTGGTGTAGCATGGCTACTCTTCTCTATATCCAGACAGTTGAGGATCCTCATGACAATGTCACCAAGCCTGTCACTGACGCATTCATTGATCTCCTGCAAGGGTGGATAGGGTTACAATTGTGATACCTTCGTCCCAGATTGGTGAACAAATAGTTTGTAAAACTCTGCATGCAGGCTGTCTGTGTCTTCTCTAATGTGAATTTAAAGTGACCATTAAAACTTCAGGCACAGCTATCCATAGCCATGCCACTGGATTGGAAAAAAGTATGACCATCAAGTTCAAAGAGTTGAGGATGAATGCCAGTCTGGCCAGTCGGATAAGGATAAGCCACCATAATGAATTTATGATAAGGCCATCAGCATGAATTTATGATAAGGCCATCAGCATGAATTTATGATAAGCACATCGGTATGAACTTATGATAAGCACATCGGTATGAACTTATGATAAGCACATCGGTATGAACTTATGATAAGCACATCGGTATGAACTTATGATAAGCACATCGGTATGAACTAATGAATGTGCTTTGATGTGAGAATAACACAACTGAAAGCAAGCAGAATGCATGTGTTGTAGAGCAGTCCTCAAGTACAAAATGCAGATATTGTTTATGGGGGAGTAATGCTTGGGGAAGTAAATGTTTTTAAATAAAGGTTGATGTCCTTAATATGCATGGGTTTGAGAAGTTACAAAAGGCTGGAAGATCACATCAAGTGCTTCAGAGTGGTATGGTGTAGGGCAGAGACAATAGGTCATCCATGGTTGTCTACTTTGATGAATCCCATCTAGAACCACAGAGTGGTGTTTGTAGGACAAAGACAATAGGTCATCCATGGTTGTCTACTTTGATGAATCCCATCAAGAACCACAGAGTGGTGTGGTGTAGGGCAGAGACAATAGGTCATCCATGGTTGTCTACTTTGATAAATTTACAATACGGGGGAGAATACCATCAGGTAAAGTAGAAAGACATGAGTGAACCAAGGTAAAGGAAAACCTAAAAATTAAACAAACAACAAAACGAGGACATCAAGTGGAATCTAATTATAACATTCAAGTTAATGCTAAGGAAGTCAAAAGTAGCAAGTGTATTCCAAAGAGAATAACTCAAGATTAATTCTGCAAATTCCTCAATATTTTTTTTATAGATATATAACCCCTTTTCCAGTCCATGACGGACTATGGGGCAAGTGATGTAGCGTTCAAAAGTTTTTATTTAGCCACCACTAACGAGCAAGGGATTGTGTGGCTAGCACAATGCGCCGGGGCCTTGACAGCACTGAGAATAGAGCCTGTGACACTATTACTGTCTTGGTTTGGCAGCCCAGCGCGCTACAGCTACATGATGTGGCTTAGTCACCACATCACCAACACATTTTAGTCTTAGACGGGCAATGTTTTCTTGCTCTTTAGTTTCTGATAGTTTCATCTAGTTTATAAATTAAGTTACCATTTAGATTACAAATGCATCTGACAGTTAGTTTACAGTAACACGGTCAAAAGCTTAAAATGTAGAGAGCAAAACACAAATGAGCCAACCTTCTCTGAGAGCACCTCCTGAAGGGTTGAGTAACAAGCTGTTGCATGTCTGTATTGTTTGTGGAGAGACGCGGGGGAGTCTTTCTGTGGCTTGGATGCAAACAGTGGGAGAATGTTGACCAGGATCTGGGGGAGGGCAGAAAGAAAAGCCTCATGGATATCAACGCGGATAGCACTGAGGACAGGATGGATTTCATCAAGACTCAGCCTCGTGACGAGGATTTCAGTGACGATGAGGTCCTGATGGCCCCTGTTTGAATAAAACATATGGCATTTAGATTATTCACAAGGCACAATTAAATTCATTTGATGATATTATATCAGTTTTGAATGGATGTTCTTTATAAGAATTACAATTGTTTATTTTTGTAAAATGGGGAAAGTAGGAGCTCTAGCTTTTGTTTCTGAAACATTTCACTAGCTGTAGCTAAACTAACTGGAGAGCCGCACTTCATAGTGTTTGTGTCAACTATTGTCTAATCATCAAGGGTTATTTCCGTCTACAGAGTTGAAATATCCAAACTTGCTTCCACTTATAATACTTATTCCACCCTCCCCACCTTGTAAGCTCCAAAATATTTTAATCTTGATGTTATATTTACTAGAAAAATTATTTGATTATCATGGTACCAGAGAATCTGATATGGGAACTTAACATCTGAATATTTATATATTACTCACTGGAAAAACTGTTTGACATCAGCATAACCAAGTATCTGATATGGGAACTTAACATCTGAATATTTATATATTACTCACTGGAAAAACTGTTTGACATCAGCATAGCCAAGTATCTGATACGGGAACTTTTCGATGGAAGAATTGATGACATCTTTCTGCAGCCAGTTGTGGACTAAATAAGGAAGGTGATATTCTACGTAAGTCTTGACATCGGGGAACTTGAGCTTTTGGCTGGAGAATGTCAACATCTGAAAACAGAAATTTTCCTCAGTTACCAAAAATAACTTTTCCATCAGCCACCATAAACAGTTGAAATAACTGGAATATCACATGGTATTATTACTATTAATTCTAAAAACATAAGTGTAAGGTTATAGATGCAATGCACCATGTAAGTTATGAATAAGGTCATACATTTTAAAGAAAAGATAGTTTAAGCCAAAAGTTAGTCCATTGCTGAGACCAGATGCTTATTTAAGTTTTCCTTATATTTCTTTTAGTTCAGGAGGTCATGCTAGCTTTTCATGCTGATCAGACATTTTCTTTAGAAATAACTCATTTCAATTGATTTATCTGAATAACTTTAGTCATAAGAAATAAAACTGAATTTCATGTGACTGTTAATTAACAAATGGCAACATGAACCAATGAGGAGGACGCTTTAAAAAAAAATTTAAATTAATTATTTTCTACAGAGTTATCTCCCCCACCTTTTTCACAATGTCAACTGGAATGTTGTTGTCAGCAATCAACTGACACAGTCCCAGGAGGCAATGTTTTTCACAGTTCGGGCTGCACACAATGATGTTCATGAGGACCTGGAGACAAGTGGCCTGGCGATTGGTCATCTCATCTGCCAAAATCTGTTCTGTCATGCCCTGTTGCTGTTTATAGAAAAAATTGCACTTTTCTGAACTTGTGATAATAAATATTAAAACAAAACAAGACAATAAAAAAAATTTGATCTATTTTAAAAGTTACATAAATGTTAATGGCAAGCACAAAAAAAAGTAAATTTTATTTTACAATTAATATTAAAAAATCTATGTTAAAATGTAGGCAGTGTGTCCTCATTGATAGACAATTTAAGATAACATATTTGGTGTAGAGATTATCTGTGAAGCATTGCTCTGTAGTCTGTGTTGGTGACTTTTAGTGTAGTATCCATACAGAGGTTTGTTAGTAAGTGATGAGCTGAACAGGGGCAAAGTGAACAACTGGAGTTAAAACTCAATGGCAGCACATTGAATAAATAAACTTGACACACTGTATGAAGAAACCATTTTTGCCAATAGATCCAACTAACAACCGTTGAGAGTTATGGTACTTGTTTTCATGGGAGAATTTTGACAAATTTTCCATACTGTCTTTATGCATGAAAAATATTAAGTGTTGGAAACATATGCAGGTCTTTAAGCTACACCAAAACAAGTTTGCTGATGTACAATCGGAACACAAAGACTTCTGTCATTGCCTCATGAGACTTGGGAAAAGCCAAATACAAGAGTTTGGATTAGCATCTTCAAAATTCCTCCAGAATGAATTGAAAATGTACATCTAACTGATGTCGCTTACCTGTCCAGATGTCATCTAATCACAAAATGACATTACTGTTAATTATGCAATCCTGACTAAAATATAAAAGTGAGTTACTAGACCTTAGTCGAATGAAACTGTCCTAGATTAATTCACTCTGCTTTGAAATGCTTCACCAGCATTGACTCTAATGCAGGACAGCGCCAATGCAGATGAGGCAGAGAACTATCCGTAGAGATATGGGTCCTAACAGGCTTAATTTAAAAGCTGGTTCAGTTGTGTGTTATGTTGCTTCAAAAACTTCACATAACCTGATGAATTTTTGCAATAGCACCAGAATGGACATCAATAAAATGATATAGAAATTCATTGAAGGTGAAATCCTGACTGTATATTTTAGAGGCATGATTTTTTTATATATTCAAAGATTTATTACACTAATGAACTTCCCTCAAGACAGAGATGGTTAACAGTTTCCTTTGAGTAGTTTGAGACATGCATTTTGCATATTACCATCAACAAAAGCCGAGGACAAACGCAAGTTGCTATTTATTTGCCAATGTGGCCACAAACTAAAGTTTTCGGGTATTTCAGGTAGTTTAATTGAAAGGCCAAACAAAAGCCATGAACTATGAATAACTTTGAAACATATATCCAATAATAAATTTATTTACTAGCTTTTCTTTCAAACTAAATAATACCTCAAAATTCAACAGTTCACTGCAGTGCACAAATACGTTGTCAAAGTATCGAGTTTGAGAACCTTTGTCTCTTGGTATTTCATGGCCCAGTGGATCTTTTTTAACAAATAGCCTGCAACAAAACAGCAAACAGTAAATAAAGCAATGATTAGGTCTAATGAAAGGCAGTGAACATATTGGCAGGTTTGGAAAAAATAAAAGCAGAAATTTAATATGCTTTGTAGAAATGGCAACTGTCTAAGGCTACAATAAATATTTTACGCCTCAAGAAAACACTTATTATTTTCCTCCATACAATTTGTGTCATGTTGTAATTTTCTGTACAAAATTTGGATTAAAATAACTGGTTCAAGTAAATATAGATCAAAATAAATTAAAACAAAGTCTTCTATTTGCTATCAGTGGATAGATATTTTAATTTTGGACACAGTGATGCACAACATGATGTTATTGTTAGTGTCCTTCATTAAAAAAAAATAAATAATTACTTCGACTACCTAAATCAGGTGACAAAAGGGGGAGAAAACCAAGCATATTTGAGAGTTTAATAGGATCTTGACTAAACACTAAACAACTGATGGACTCGGCTACAAAATTTCTGTCACTAAACAACACACTCAAACAATGTAGATAATTCTCAGTACTTACCACTTGATGGATTCAGCAACAAAATTTCTAATTTGGACGTGGTTTTCAGCTAGAGATTTGGTAAAAAATGTGCCAACAGGGACCAGCTCAAATTTCTGGTCATCTTCTGTTGTTGAAATTTTCAGTTGACCCCAAGTGCCTTCTGGATCATGCTGGTAAAAAAAGAGAATCAAACACTTAAGAGAAAATAAGATTAAAATATTTTTTTTTAAAAAGTGCTTGTTTCCTTCTTTCTTCTTTTCTTTTCTCTACTTCATTAGTTTCCATGGTATAGTAGGTATTCTCCATGGTATAGTAGGTAGTATATAACGTAAATTTAATTTAAATACTTTTGCTTATTTATTTATTCTGATAAAGACATTTTCTGAAACATCTGCATATGTATTTGTCCATTAGTAAAGCTTTATATTTATTGTTTTAATAACACAAATCTTATATTTATTGTTTTAATCACACAAATCTTATATTTATTGTTTTAATCACACAAATTGTGTATCTTGATATAAAAGCTTTATATTTATTGTTTTAATCACACAAATTGTGTATCTTGATATAAAAGCTTTATATTTATTGTTTTAATCACACAAATTGTGTATCTTGATATAAAAGCTTTATATTTATTGTTTTAATCACACAAATTGTGTATCTTGATATAAAAGCTTTATATTTATTGTTTTAATCACACAAATTGTGTATCTTGATATAAAAGCTTTATATTTATTATTTTAATCACACAAATTGTGTATCTTGATATAAAAGCTTTATATTTATTGTTTTAATCACACAAATTGTGTATCTTGATATAAAAGCTTTATATTTATTGTTTTAATCACACAAATTGTGTATCTTGATATAAAAGCTTTATATTTATTGTTTTAATCACACAAATTGTGTATCTTGATATAAAAGCTTTATATTTATTGTTTTAATCACACAAATTGTGTATCTTGATATAACAGCTTTATATTTATTGTTTTAATCACACAAATTGTGTATCTTGATATAAAAGCTTTATATTTATTGTTTTAATCACACAAATTGTGTATCTTGATATAACAGCTTTATATTTATTGTTTTAATCACACAAATTGTGTAACTTGATATAAAAGCTTTATATTTATTGTTTTAATCACACAAATTGTGTATCTTGATATAAAAGCTTTATATTTATTGTTTTAATCACACAAATTGTGTATCTTGATATAACAGCTTTATATTTATTGTTTTAATCACACAAATTGTGTATCTTGATATAAAAGCTTTATATTTATTGTTTTAATCACACAAATTGTGTATCTTGATATAAAAGCTTTATATTTATTGTTTTAATCACACAAATTGTGTATCTTGATATAAAAGCTTTATATTTATTGTTTTAATCACACAAATTGTGTATCTTGTATATGTATTTGTCCATTAGTAAAGCTTTATATTTATTGTTTCAATCACACAAATTGTGTATCTTGATATAAAAGCTTTATATTTATTGTTTTAATCACACAAATTGTGTATCTTGTATTTTTTGAGTGACGTTACTTGATGTGATGGAAACTTCTTGAGTAACTTTCAACATTTTTAGAAGGTTATCTTAAACCGCCATTGCTTGGCCAGTTAATTTAAAGTATATAATTTATTAGCCATCATTTTTCTTCTTCTTCTTCTTCGTTCTCAATTTGAGTATTGCGTGCCGACGAGTTTTGCGCCAATTGGCCCGTGGTCTCCGACTTCAGCCTGCTGTTTTTTCTGGATGTGCTTCCATAGCCTTTGGTCAGCCAAGACCATCTGCAAGGCAGCAGTTGATTTTTGGCAAGTGATGCAGCGTTCACATGCCACGGCTATAAGTGTTCCACGCATTACCCAGCCGCCTTTTATTTTCCCTAACTATGCGTTAGGTACCCACTCGAAGCTGGGTGGACTCGGGGACGCCCTAGGCCCCGGGAACAAATCCATGGTTTCCCATGGATTCGAACCCGTGACCATCGGTACGTCAGTCGAGCGTGCTGCCACTCGACCACCGTATTCCCAGCCATCATTTAAATTTGGTAGCAAATAAAGAGCTCAAGGGACGAAACGGCTGTGTGACATTTATGTAGTTTTGAGATATTCAAGTTTTAAAGTTCAAAATTATACACATTCCTTATAAATTAACTAAATAGATTTGAATTTTCAATAGGGTCACAGACATTATTTTTTCATAAAACCTCATCTAGAGCATTCTAATTTTGATCTTCTATCACATACGGGTAATAAATAAAAAAATTCAAAAATCTCACATAGCCGTTTCTTCCCTTGAGCTCTTCAACTAGGTGAGCTTGTTGGTAAATTCTTACTGACTGTAAAACAATTTTTTTGAAAAAACATCTTTTTTTTTAAAAAAAGGGAAATGATTCACTAGGATCAACCTGATATAGTTATCTGTGATAGGGTAGAGTGTGATAGGGTAGAGTGTGATAGGGTAGAGTGTGATAGGGTAGAGTGTGATAGGGTAGAGTGTGATAGGGTAGAGTGTGATAGGGTAGAGTGTGATAGGGTAGAGTGTGATAGGGTAGAGTGTGATAGGGTAGGAGGTGTGTCATCCTAGATTAAATTTGTTTGACAACATCGTTTTCCTTCAAATAGTTCTTCAAGTGACAGATGTTAAGATGGTGGGATATATATGGCTTTATTTATAAGTCTATTTAATAGGAGTCTGATGTCAGACGATAAATTCCCAAACCATCAGGTAAAACTGATATTTATTAGGCTTCTAGTAAGTGTACAATAGATAAGTTAATATCTTGTATGTTTACACCATCTCTACAAGTTGTTGTTGAGGAGGATTTCTAGCATAGCGTGTATTCATGCTGTTCTTGTTCATGGATCACTTGATATTTGAAAAGATAAAAATATTTTAAAATTGATTCACAGTTAAATCATTCAGCTGTTGTTGATGTAAAACATCATTCTACAGACACTGGCAATGTGATTGAAGGTGAAATAACGCTCATGTTCACTCTTGCTTCTAGCATGTACGGTGTGATACATTGGGTGTAAAATGTGGGTGTCTTGGACTACAATGGGATAAACTTCTTGCTCTAAATGGGGAATGGGATGAATTTTCAGTACAACAAGCTTTAACCCTCAAACTGACCTTGATGAGGTCCAATAAAGTTTTGATGACCTCAAGCTTCAGTTGAAAGGTTCCCTCATCAGCCAGCTGCCTGGAATAACATCAAATGAATAAGTTCATGGTTTTATAAACTTAGGTAGACATTCTAGAAACAGTATCATCATACAGAAATGGCAATAAAACCAACAATGGAAATATTTCCTTAAGAGGCAAAAAGAAGACAGTAATTTAATAAGGACATATTTTTTGTATCAACATAGCTGATATTTGTTAGTAAATTTAACAACTTATTAACAGAATTTTAGGATTAACGGCTTATGCCGCATTGTAATACCATGATATCTAGCATTAATAACTGGCTGAACTCTACTGGCCTACCAGAAGTCTGATATGAATATGAAGAAGATGTCCCTGCAGTATAACAGTTCCTCTGGGGTCTGGGAGCTGACGGCTGAGTTACAAAGGTGAGGTATTATGTAACGGAGATGAGCAACAATACTACAGCAGACTTCCTGGTCCTGACTTAAGGCCTTGGCAGTTTGCCTTGAAAGAAGATATTAAAATTAGTATGTACCAGAGTTCCACTGATAATTTAGTAGAGACCACATATAGGGTGAATAAAAAAAATTTAGAACAAGATAGGTTGAAGCTTATATTAAAAAATAAACAAGACAAATTAAATAACATAGTTTGGTTTAACGATACAATGTTATGGCCTTCATAAGATAAAGAAATTTGTAAAACTCACTTGAAAGCACCCAGAATAGATTTGATATTGGTGGGTGTTATTCTGTGAGCACTAGTAAGGAGGTGTTTGGTGACTGTTAGTAACTGGTAGGAGTCAAACAAGAGCCGATATACAAATATTTCTCACTTAGAGGAATTTAATTACACAACATTTTCAGATTACAACACTTGGGTAAGTTATGTGAGTATCTTATAAGATCTTTCAAAAATTGCAATGCAGATTGGTAAGATAAGCATAAGTTGCTATTTAAAAAAATATATATACATATGGCGGTTAAATTGCACTGTTACATATATTGAGTATAGAGCCTTGTTAAAAATATATTTGAGATATCCAAACTTAATCTAAAATTTCAAAGCTATGATCACTAACCACATGGACATGAAAGTTCGACTTTGGGTCATAGTAATCGGTGGCAATCAGATTTAACAACCTGCCCTTGATTTGGTCAACATCCACCTGGGGTCGGCTGGTCTGCCTTTCATCTTGTCCACTCTTGCCTTGACCGTTGTGTGAGATCAGCTTCCCCAGCAGCTCTATACACAACAAACGCACCTGTTGTGTCTCGCTGAGGTTCTCAGCTGATAGGAAGTTACTCACATCTAAGGGTAAATAATTCAAAAGATGTCAACGTTTTAGCCCACAATGTTGCATAAAGTTTGTGTAACAGGCCATTGGTAAACCCTTATGGGTACATGACTGGTGATACTGTTTGTGTACCAGGCCATTGGTAAAACCGAATGGGTACATAGCTGGTGATACCTATCAGACCCAATTATGCATCAGTATTCCAAAGCCACGGAAAAGCCATTATTATGTTCCTAAGCTTATTTCAGTAATTTTTTTTTAAAGCCTACTCAAGTGTAAAGCCCATAAAATGTCAACACAGAAATATTTATGTAATTTTCAGTGAGTAATGAAAGACTGAATATTTTTAGTAAAAAGATTTTAAAAGTTAATTTGTCATAGAGCAAAGCAAAAATAAATTACCACTAAAAGTACTTAAATTACCATTGCTGGTTTTTGTGTCATCTGAATCTATCATATTTTTGTTACTGCCAAAGTCGTCAACATCCATGTCGAGGCTGCTGCCGTTGAATGAATCAAATCCCTCTCTACTGGTTGATTCTGGCTGACTTTCATCATCAAATGGCCGATGCCTTCGATGACGACGATTTCCCCGGTCAGGGTTCAGATCTCTTCTTTTGTCATCATGCAGCTGAAATAACAAATAAATTTTAAGAAAGGTTTCACAAAGCAAAAAGATAATCAGATTTTTATGCTTGATTAGCTAAACTTCAGAGATCATGGATACTTTGGTTAGTTTCAATTAAACAGTGCCTGTAATATTTTAATAAATAAATAAAATAATTTTTTAAAAATTGAAAACAATGTCTAGTGCAGGGTTTGGCGAACTTATTTGCCCGATACCCCAATATTATAAAATATATATGTTGTCATTACACCAAATAAGCAGATTTTAGTGGATTATATAGGCTCCAAATGACTCTGCATTACCCCCAAGAGTTCCATTGTCACCCCAAATGGGGTAATTCACCCCTGTTCGCCGACCCTTGGTCTAGTGAAATATTTTCTTGTTTAATAATATTTTTTTCTTAACACACAGAGCACGTTGTTAAACTTCCCCACTTGATTCAAACAGAATTAAATACACATATGAATTACAACTGTGCAACAGTAAATAAATAATTTTTTGTTTTCCACATAATTATTAAAATGTATTAATTTATAAACACATTGAATTTAAATCTATTTAAACATGTTAAGTATCTGGGGAAAAAAATGGCAACACAAGAGTGCTATTTTATATTCTTACTTGACCAGAAGTAATGTCAATGGCCATCTCAAGAAAGGCAGACGGGAGAGAAGCCCTGATGACCTCAGCTATCAACAAGACCTTCCAGTTAGAGCTGTCGTCCCAGGTGACCATCGCACAGAGATTGTTCAAAGTGCCCATGAGGCCCTTGAGTCCATCCTTGCCGATCTTGGCCTTGAAAACTGTGTTCAAGTGATCTAACACTTTCTTGAATATCTTCTGGATGTCTGTAGAGGTTTGGCTTTTGTCGTCTAAATAATACAGCAGCTTGGCCAGGACACAAGAGAGACAACTCAAATAATCACAACTTGGCGTCTGGAAAACATTCACAAGCAAAATAATTAATCAAAATAAACTGTATAGTTTCCACAAACATTCTTTGCATTTGATGGTATATTTCTATGTTGGTTTAATTTCAAGGAAATAACAATATTTAATTGCACTGTATAGCAATACAGAATGTGTGAAACTAAAAACAATTACCAAAGTGGTTAAATAAATGCACCTATAAATAAATAATGAAAAAATGTATATTTTTTATACAAAATATTTTTACTAGACATAAGACAACAAATATTAGAGGTGGAAGTGACAAACTTCCAATCCCCCAAAATTAATTGAAACCACACTGATACCAATAGGACATCTTATCTTATCTGTTACAGACGCTCCTTCTATACAGAAGCACAAATAATTCTAACTTTTTAGAAATACAATCTTATTGTAACATTATAATGTTGTTCAGACAACAAATCAGAAGGAGAAAAAGAAGCTCATGTGTTACAACCTTTTCTTTCACTCAATCTATTCATTAAAAAAAAAGCACATTGTGTTGAGAGTGGCAGCTTTAATATCAACAAATGAAACAGATTGATTCTCTGCCCCACAAGCAAAATATGAATGTTATATATTTATTTTCAAAGTATACTAAGGTCAAGCTGTGATGATCAAGATACATGAAATTTGCATAAGTAAGCATGATAATAAAAAAACAACAAGCATAATAAAAAGCAGCTTTTTCTAAATGGTTGATCCTAACATCAGACCATCCATTTTTCAAATGATTAACTTTTCAAATGAAAGGAGAGAATTTACCTGTGAGTCAAGCAGCTCTGACAATGTCAAAATATGTTTGATCAGAAAATTGAACACTACTGAAACGTGTGGATTTTTTCGTTCTGCCGCTTCATTCAAAGGAGGATGAGGAGATGTGCATATGCCTGGCTCATAACTGCAATCAAACGTTGACTTGAGGTAAACTGTTTCATGAACAGACACATCCTGCTGGGGAATGTTGGAGGGTTCATCACTCTGCAGCATGCCCCACGGGTCTTTGAGAGTTAGTGCAAACAAAAGCCTGGCCAATCTCACAGGTGACACGGACAGTTTGGATGGGCTGGATTCAAAGTTGGATGTTGGCAAAAGCCAGGTTATCAGGGAACACCTGAGTGGAAATGATGACTTATCACTGCCGTCGATCGGGACAAAAGGGGTCCCTATTATGCTGGGCGCGTAGTTCTCTGGCAGGCCGAAGGTGACAACCAGAGAGGTTAAGAGCTTGTCAGCGCCCGGGGACGGGGAGCTGTAGCCGGGCAAGTAAAAGTTCCAGATTTCTTTCATGGGGGTGATTAATCCAGTTTTGGCAATACAGGCCATGGCAGACAAACCGTGCTCTTGGTAACCGTCTACTTCTGCTTGCCTTGAATTTATGGAGCTAAGAATAAAAAATGAGAAAGCATGGATTCTTATAAAAAAAGGTATGATTTCAGGTGAGAGACATTAACATAAATTAACCCGTATTCCATTGATTCAATTGTTCACACAGTTTTCAACACTCTTCAGCTATGCACACAAAAGCACACACAGCTTTCTAAAAACATTACCAACAGACCTGAGGCAGTGAGACCAAATTGTCGTCATGTGCTGAGTGATCAGTTCATCCTCCTTACCGTGACGCTGGTAAGCTCTGATGAGTGCAGCAAGAACCTCATATAAAAATGAGAAAAGCTGCCCTCTGTGTTAAAAAAACAAACAACATGTAGGTGACCAGTCACAAGACACTAGGAGCAAATCATCGTCAGGTTATTGTCAATGGAATTAAATCTCGTCATGATGACGTTTTAGAAAGTTCACCGAATCTCAGGATGTTGGGATAGAATTAAATAAGAGAGGTTAACTGTTCTTTTGTTGATCCAAAATAAATGAAAAGGTTTTTAAGCGCATAGCATTATGTTATAAGATAATTCAAACAAAATCAATTCAAACATATTTCTCAAGGGCTATAAATAATCTTTCATAGATCACTAGATCTCACTACTGTAATGACAATAAAGGTTTGGGGAGTTGCTGCTTGACTGGATAATCTTAAAACAGTGCCAAGGTCAAATATAAGATTAGATAACATCAAACTACAGTACATGCAATCTCAACATTCAGACATTTTTCAACGGATTTCATGCTTATAAATTTACTAAATTAACAGCTGATGATCATAACTGATTAAAGTGATTAGATTTGTAAAATTGTATGTACAAATTTCATGTTTACCAAAATTTTACAACCAATTTGAAGAATATAATTTCTAAATACATATGATAATGACGCTCAAGAGATGCTCAAGAATTTCAGCATGGCATAAACATAGCTAAAATAAATCATAAAGACAGCATCGCCATTTTGATCAGGGATTACTCACCTTTTACACTCTGATAACAAAGTTGCCATTATTTGAAATACACAGGCTAAGTCTTTCAGACCGAAATATTCAGGATACTTAATGAGAAGCTGATGTAAAATCTGCAACCTGTCATTGAGAAAAAGGGATATTGTAAAATTGGACAATGAATCCAAACAAAAATAAAACCACCATTTAAAAATGTTCAACATACTTAAAAAAAGTTTGATAAATTATTTAAACTTGATTCATCAAAGGCCAAGTGAAAATTTTGACCCTTTGGAACAATAACAAAGCCCTTTTGGTCTATAGTTGAAAGAATATGGAGTCATTTTCACAAACTCTGTATTTAGTATTTACTTGGCAAAATTATTTTTTTTTAAATGAATAAATACTTCGCTAATAGAAAACTGTCAGCATTATTAAGAAATCAATTGAACTTGGTAGGAAGAAGCCTAAAGAAAACAATTTAAAAAATGAACATGTCAGCAAGAAGCCTTTTCCAAGGAAACATACAGTAAAAATAAACTATGGATGTTAAGACCGCTCGTTTATGAGGACCAGTTAACCGTTCAAAAAAAGACCAGTTAACCGCAAGTCCCTATATGCCTGTATGCCTTATGTTTTGACAACCAATGAGAGAATGTTTTCGCCTCGCGTCGTCTGATGGTGGCATAAAGCCCGCTTCCCCCGCTTGCGTTCAGCTCTTTTTTGCAATGCCCTCAATTCAGCGAATTTTAAAAAAATTCCAAAGAATTAAGTAAACAGTGATTGTTAATAGTCAATTTTAAAATTTTTTTAAGACTCGTGATTAACCGTTCTAAATATGTAAGAGGACCGGTTAAACCGTTCGTTAAAGTTAGCGAGGTATTTTTCATAAGTTTAAAAAACCCACGCCTCGCCTCATCCGTTGGGACGTCGTGTTTACCTCTCTTGTGTCTTGTGTGTGATGCCGGTCAACTCGCGAATTGAAAAATAATAATAATAAAATTATAAAGCTTACGGAGTAAACAGTGATGATAAAATGGAATTATTTAAATACCATATTATTTTTCATACGTCAAGTCTCCAGAATTATTGAATTTAGCAGTGCACACGACAATCCCGCCATCCTTCCTGTTCCAATAGGATTTGAGCTACGACACATAACAATTACATTTTTTAAAAGAAAATATCAGTTTTGATATTAATGTGGTAATCTTACGTCAAATGCCTCTGACTTGCAGGAAAACTGTCACTAAATGACCGAACTCGAATTTGAGGACCGATTAATCGCCCGGTATCTTTGCTACATCTATCAAATGACTTTCGTAGGTACTTCACTAAGCGGCTCGCGCCGATCAATTTTTTGGATTCGGGAAACAGACAATAAACTGGTGACCAGAGAATGCCGATAGGTCATATGCTTTTATAGCTTTCTTTGTATTTATAAGAAACAGACTATAATTAATATAAATAGAAACAGTAGCGGCCTTGACTGTTGTTCACATCAAACGCGCACTGTGTGTTAGCTCTCGTACAGTGCCTTGACAACTAAGCAAATTTTTTTAAAAAAATATTCTTTAGCCGTAGGCCAACTAAACTAATAGTGATGACGTGTATATTATTTATATACTAGAATATGGAGAAAGCGATTTGATGTCACCGTGGCTCAAGTTAGTCTCGTATGCTGCCCAGAATCTTCACAGTAAAGTTGCGGTTAACCGTTAACAACCTTAAAATAAAGCACAAAGCTAATAAACTTAGCCGAGATGTAGAAACCCAAAATAATAGGAAAAGGGGGACAGAGGAGTGGAACAGGAAGATAACAGTATAAGGGCGCAGAGACATAAGTCAACGGGCGAAAGTAAACACGACATTCATGCCCTGTGGTGTCAAGATCCAATAGTTCTAAATAATTTTGTTCTCTATGTTGAATCTACCGGATAAGTTGGTGCAGGAAAAATTATTTTTTTCTTTCACACTCTTGTGCTATGGTGGATTAAGGGTGTTGATTGGGCTAAAGCCAGGAGCTCCCAATGATTCAAGGGCCCCAAACTTATTATATTGTATAATAAAGGTGGTTGGACCAGGCCCCAGGTGGAATTGCAGCCAGGGGCCCCGTGCAATCTTGATCTCCCTCTGCCCTTGTGGTCACTTCTGTTGAAGAGCTTAGAGATAGGACGTTGTTTATTCTGTGTAATGTTCAGAATGTGTTCAGAACATCTAATCAAGAAGTCATCACCCTGTCTCCACAATCCATGAGATAGAACTGAGTGTGCACAAAATGGTGTACATAAAGTTGTGGTTTGTTCATAGCTTTCTTTTATCTGAAAACTTCCCTGTCTGAAGTTTATTTGGTCAGTGTGGATGACAAAAGAGCAAGTTTTGCAGTAGTTGTGTCAACCCTAATTAGTCACCAAATGGGAAGGGGGGGACACATAGGGCTATGTACCAGGAAGAACCACAGCTTCTTTCCTAATTACAATAAAGAGCGGTGCTGGGATGGAAAAAAATACAATACAATAAGGACTTCCTCTTATCTTGTTCAATAGATTACTTTCTAGCTACCCTGATTGCAGTCTTCACCCTATATTATCCTTTATATATTGTTGTTGAAAGTTTAATGAAATAAAATGGATTTATTATGAATGAAACAAAAAATTAGCATTTATACATATTGAATATCCTAATTTGCATAATTAATCCAAACAAATTTTTGTTTAACTTAGAAAAAAACATGTTGGATTTTCAGAACTTTGGTGAAATAACAGATTGTAGAAACGTCCATCACAATGAGGAAATGAACTTGAACTTTTAGAAGCTGCTATGTTATTAATTGGTATGGAGACCAGCCAGCTCAATCTCAAGGCTTGTGTCCTTGGAACTTTAAATTAGTCATTATTCTTTTTCACCAATCAAATCTTGGCTGATAGATTATTCCTGTCATCTCAAATGGTGTTAAAGAAGTCAGAGTGACAATGTGAACTTTAAGACTTTTTAAAATTGACTACCATAAATAGTTGAGGTAATACACAGTTGACTATTAGTAAATTGAATAACTTGTCCAAGAAGAGACTAACCAGGGAATGGCTTGTAGAGTGTTGGACTTGTCTCTGAGTGCCTCCAGCAAGGATCTGGCTTCTTTAGACAGTCTTTGCCTCTTGGCTGGGGTAGCTATGATGGAGTCTCCATAGTGATGGATCTGAGAGGACATGTCTGACGGGAACAACTTGTCAGGCTCAATCTATGACGAGGTTACAACAAACATAAAGAGTAGATGAATCTTAAGTTTAATGTGCAACAAAATACATGGATTTTCAAAATATTACTAAATTGAAATTTATGGATTAAAGTGAAATGAGAATAAAAAAATTACTGAAAATATTTTGAAATAAAGATGGGCAACTGAACCAAGTATTTTTTCAAAAGGTAATAAATTATGCTAGCTTTAACATCATAAAATGAAAAATTTAATGAATCTTTAACATAATTAATAATAATAATAATAATAATAACCCCCTTTCCAGTCCATGACGGACACATAATTAAATCTGGATAAATGGGCAGCCAATAAATTAATAGTAATTGTTTCAATTCAGATAAAGATTTTCATTTTATTTTATTAAAACAAATAATAATTTAAAAGTTAATTTCTCTTATGCTTTTTACCCAACCTGGTGCAAAGCTCATCTGCAGATATGATACATTTATCCAGGTGATGCAGTTGCCTTTCCAGTGAGGTGGCTTTTACCTCACATCTCCATGTATTTTTAGCTCACATCTCCATGTATTTTTAGCTGACTTCTCCACGTATTTTTAGCTGACTTCTCCACATATTTTTAGCTCACTTCTCCATGTATTTTTAGCTCACATCTCCATGTATTTTTAGCTCACTTCTCCATGTATTTTTAGCCGACTTCTCCATGTATTTTTAGCTCATATCTCCATGTATTTTTAGATGACTTCTTCACGTATTTTTAGCTGACTTCTCCATGTATTTTTAGCTGACTTCACGTATTTTTAGCTCACCTCTCCATGTATTTTAGCTCACCTCTCCATGTATTTTTAGCTCACCTCTCCATGTATTTTAGCTCACCTCTCCATGTATTTTAGCTCACCTCTCCATGTATTTTAGCTCACCTCTCCATGTATTTTAGCTCACCTCTCCATGTATTTTAGCCCACCTCTCCATGTATTTTAGCTCACCTCTCCATGTATTTTAGCTCACCTCTCCATGTATTTTTAGCTCACCTCTCCATGTATTTTTAGCTCACCTCTCCATGTATTTTAGCTCACCTTTCCATGTATTTTAGCTCACCTCTCCATGTATTTTTTGCTCACATCTCCATGTTTTTTAGGTCTTCATCTCTCCCCTTTCCCCATGTTGATTCCATGTCATGGATTGTCTGGTGGTGTTATCTGGAGTTTTTACAAAGGGTGTCAACTATCTACTTCCATCTTTTTTAGGGATCAGCAGGATATGGTTTTTAACTATTTGTCGAATCCGGATAGTTTGGCCCTAATATTTGCCGGATCCGAATTCTGGATCCGGATATCTCCACATTTGAGTGTAAGAGCTAATAGGGTGTACTTTACTACTTTATATCAAGTATTCTATACTATTTATTAAAATATTTATTATCCTACAAATGAAGAGTATCTGCTATCGACGTTGTTACATTGTAAAAGTCAACGATGAACATTTTACAAATAATTGAATGAACGAACTTGAACGAAGTTCAACGAACTGTGTAGAGTGTACCAAGCGAACAGTGTTGTACTGAGTGTGTAGTGGTATGTGCAAGAAGTCGCGACCTAGAACCATAATAAAACTGTTATTTTATTCAGACAATTTAAGTTTAATATGCTGTTAGTTAACTTAGTTTGTTATCTTATGTAGTAAAGTAATATCTATGCTTGTAACTTCTTAACTTATTATACTTTTCTCGTATTGAAATTGATTCTTTTACTATATGTTGCATAGATTTGATGGATTTAAATGGATCAACGCTTGTTAATTTGTTTATTTTGTTATATATTAATAATTTAATGTTTAACTTAATTTGTTAATTAACTTATTTTGTATAATTATTATATTTAAAATAGAGTAGAGTTTTAAAATTATAAGACTGAATAAGATATAACACATGAGACAAGCAACAATTTTATTTTTAAATTCGCAAATCAAATCACAATTGCAACTGACATTTAAAGTTCAGCGAAAAAAAAACAATGAATATAAAATTATTACAATGATATTATAACTTAGATCATATAAGTAAAATGTTTAAATTTGAATACTGAATTGAAAATATTGAAAGATTGACTACTGTCAACGTACTAGTCAATGACAAAGAAATTAAAAACGAAAGCCAACTCTCAGCCTGTCCCAGTTACCAAGGCTCCTGTTTAACTATATAGTTTATACTATAAACTAATACTTACAAATTAACTTAAAATTATTATTTTTTAACATAAAATTAATATATCAGCTATAACAATGAAAATAATTTAATGACTTGAGTAAATAAAATAGTTACTAGTTAGTAAATTCCAGTTAAACTTTATGTTGTTGAAGAAAATTCTTGTTAAATGTACTGAATTCTGGTTATTGTTTTTTTTTGCTTTTAATATTTTTTATGTAATTGTTTAAAAACGAATTAATATTAATTTAATTTAATTAAAAAAATTCTTTACTAAATTGATATCCGGATACTATTCGGATCTGCCATAGTTATTTGCCGAATCCGGATAGTGGCGAAATTCCCGATATTTGGTCCGGATAGCCGGCATTCCGGATATTCGGCTGTCCCTTAATCTTTTTATTATGACACCCTCAACAATAGTCCTATGGTTAGACTTTTTAAAGTAAGCCTTTGTTGTTGATGATGTTTTGCCATTTATGTTCAGGATTTAAGACAAGCTTATACGCTAGTGTGTCCTTTAAGCTCTCAAAAGTCCAGGTTTAGCTGCTCCATACAGGAGGACGGCTTTTTAAAAAAAATTTTTTAAATTGTTTGCAGGGTAAAAACCTTTGAATCCCATTTTTTCTTGAAAATCTAAAGCAGGGTGTCCACCCAAATCTGGTCCAAAAAAATCCTACCAGCCACCAAAAAATCCTACCATCCAACCGACAAGTAAAAGTTATTATTCGGACAAGTAAAAGTATATATTCGACAAGTAAAAATTTAACTTGCAGTATTGTATGTTTTTTTGTTAACATATTTTGTAAAAAATAACCTAAAAACTGACAAGAACACAACTACATACCTTCATTCTACTTCAGCAATGTATTCATTTAGACTAGAGGATCACATCTGTACTACGTACTTGATATCCGTATAGTCAAATTATTCATCCTTAAAGAACTTATCATTGTACTTAAATTGTTCATTGGTAAAGTTGATTTATAAAACAAATAATTTCAAATTATTTACACTATATATACAGTTTATAAACAATTTACAATAGACAGCTGCCTTTTAAAGCTTCAGCTCAGCCTCCCTCTCATTGATGAGAGCAGCTAGAGCCTTTACCTCCTCTTTCTTCTTTGTGGCATCACTCTTAAAAGCTAAGCTTTTTACAATTGAAGCATGTACATCTTTTCCTGTTTCCTTCACTGCCTTTTCTATAATTTCATCAGCAGATTTGATTAAAAGATCAATATCAAGCTCTATCTTCCTCTTCTTTGCTTTCATGTCTGTGATTTCTTCTGCCTTTCTCTTCCTTTTCCCAGTCTGCTCACTTTCTTCTTTATCTTTCTTCTTCTTATCTATAGCATCAATGTAGGTTTTGTGGGCCTTACTAGAGTAGTCTAACATTTTTTTGTTGATAGGAATCTCAGCCAAAGGCCCGTTGTCCTTGACATACTGACATATCAGTCTCTTAGCTACTAAACTTTCTTCCAACAGGTTCTCTACAGTTGCTTCTTTGTTGGTTGAGAAACCCCTCTCAACATCAGCATTGCCATGGCTTAGCAGCAGGACCATCTGGATTACCTTTTTCAATGCAGGTGAACTATCCAACTGACCATGTTCAATGAAGAACTCATCTAGGCGCTCACCATTGTACCTCACTGTTGATTGAGACAGCCTATCTACCAGGGTCTCAAAGTCATATAACACCTGATCCACCTCATCACCCTGGATCCATTTCGTAAGGCTGAGATGCTCTGTCACTTTCTTGAACAGTTTCTTGGCTTTGATGGGTTCAAGTGTGATAACAGTTGGGTCCAAACACTGTATGAAACTGACAATGTCATACTTAAGGGGTGACTTGCTAAGAATCTTGTTAACCATGCCCTTTATAAATTTGAGGAAGTTTTGTCTGAAATCTTTCAACTTAAGCTCTGAAACCTTCCCTGCTTCTTTCAGTTCTTTCAGAATGACTTCTGCCTGGTGACCTAAGCTGAAGTCTGCCTCCCGTTTGAAAGCATTGGATGGCAGGTCTTTGGGTATTTTAAGGTGTGAAGCTTTAGTCACTGTCATCACATATTCAGGAGTTAAGATAAGGCTGTAGAGTCTTTTGGTCATGGCGAAGAGGTCTGCACCAAGAAAGGGTGACAGTGGAGCATCGGCCTGAAACTTCTCAAGAAAGGGTTTTGCAATCTTGGCTACAAATATGAAGGTGTGAAGCTTAGCTTTGAACAGATAGTCCCCTTCCTTGTCTACCAGTGTTAAAAAACTCTTACACCCAGGCTTGTTGACTGTTCCCTTTTTTACTGCAGACAGGTAGCGTAAAATGGCTGGCCAGATTTGCAGTGCTCGTTCAGCAGCTGGAACATTCTCCAACCAACGATGTCCACAGAACTTGAGAGGAAGTTTGGAGGCCTCTGTTACTTTAAAAAAGTCCTCCCTTCTGGCTGGTGATTCCTTAAAGAGGTAATAAAGAGACTTTAAAACATCTTCCACACCCCAACCTGAATCCTCAACACCCTTTTTAAAGCTGTTGTGCACCGTGTGCAGGCCACAAGAGCCAATATTAATCAAACTCATTCCATTATCATCCTCCATTTCTTTGCACAATGTTTTAAACACTTTCCAGTTAACATTTGGTCCATCCATAGATAGCTGCAAAATCTTTTGACTTCCTGCTTTCTCAATGAAAGACCTCAAGTGAATCATGATATCATTTGCAGAAGCATGTCCAAGGAAATAGGAGTCTATATACTTTGATCTCACCATACCTTCAGAATCAATAAATCTCACGTGAACATCGAGCTGCTTTTTACCAAGGTCAGCGTTATGGCTCTCATCAAACATTATCACATAAGTAACACTGTCTCTCAAACTGTCTAGAATGGCATCTCTGATAGCAGGGGCTATGCCAAACGTAGCTAAGTAACCTACTTTGGTACGTCCACAGGTAAACTGTTTGGCTATATCCGAGTCAGGAAACATCTGTTGAAAAATGCTGCCTATGTCGTCTGAGCTTCGAGCACTGGAGTGGCTAGAAACTAGGTGCATTGTCCACCTAACCTCTGCTTTTAGAGTATCTGCAACTTTAAGAGTTGGCTGTTTAGTTGTAGTTGAAGTTGGATTAGATGTAGTTGAAGTGGCAGTCTGATTCAGAGATGATGGAGGTGTTGATTTTGTTGCAAAACTAAGCATTGAACTGCTACCACGATGACTTGCACTGGCCCGCATGTGCTTTTGTGAAGACATATGGGTGTTCAAGGCTTTTATGCCTGACGATCCTATAAGGTAAGCTTGACCACAGTACTTGCACTTGAACTTTTCACGATTTTCACTTAGTTGTTCAAGCCACTCAGAGTAAGAAGTGTCTTTTAACCAGTCTGAATTAAAATAACATTTCCCCATGTTGATGGGATTGATAGTGTTTTTTGTAATAGTATACAAATTGTCAATATCTGGATAGTGAAGTAAGGAACAAATTTAAACTGACAAAAAGTAAACTAGTCTTAAGACTTTAGTCAAGAATTTGCCTACTGCAGCCTACCCTAAAAACTGTTAGTTAACACACTTTAAATTGTAACCATTTAACTAGACTAGAATCTAGATTTCTATATGTTTAGCACATAATTTTCAACACTGAACAGGACTGATTTTTAATCAATTTAATCATAAAAAATAAGCTTTGATTTGAAACAGAATCTAGATCTAAACCTATTTAAATAGTTGCTTTAATAGTTGTGACTTTGGCATACCGTGACTGTTTAAATATTTTAAAAGAAATTAACTGAACTAGATCTAGATTTTAGACGTGGCTAGGCTAAGCCTAAGGTTTTTTTCGTTTTTAATTTTCACAAAATACTAGATTAGAGAGATCTATTGACTTCAAGCAGACAAAATGGCGACTGCTGCTAAAGCAGCTAAACAATAAGCACAAAAATCGTAGTTAACACTGCTCCCATAAATTTTTTGGAGATATAACAAAAGTAAATAGATATATATTATTTACTCAGATCATGATATATTTTTAACCAAAATCCTAATATGAATATCTAGATCTAGTATATCACACTAATTACTATTACGCGGTTACTAGATCTATACTATGGGCACTATGGCTAAGCGTAAGCAATTTCACAATTTCTATCTGTTTCAATCACAGTGCACTTTATGTTTACAATGCCATCTTTAACGAGAATTATTTTGTTTAATATCTGTAATTTGTTTGTATAAGTTTAGTTTTCGACTTTTGTTTTAAAACACACATTTAAAAAAAAATAAAACTATAGATATATACGATATGATATCGATATGGACAGGGGACTCTGTCATAGGTAAACAACAGTTTTTATACTGCTGCGAACTATTGGTATTTCCAAACCAAAACAATGTGCAACGTGAGCTTCGTCATTCATTTATTTATAACTTTTATCCGACCGAGGAACGTTTATCCTACCGAGATTTTGTTTATCCGACCGAGGATCGTTTATCCGACCAAAATCCGACTTATCCGACCACAAAATTTTTATCCGACTAAAATCCGACTTATCCGACCACAAAATTTTTATCCGACTAAAATCCGACTTTCCGACTTCGGTGGACACCCTGTAAAGAGCAAACAGACCCTTTCAGTTTCAGCCCTGACATCTGCTTCAATTCAACCAATTATGTCTATGGTGCTGCCCAAGTCAGGGAAGATCACCACTTTCTCTCTTACATATCTTTCCAAGGAGATTCTCTCATAGCTGGTGGAATTTACTTTTGATTATCTTTGGGTTTATTTAATGTTAAGTCTAAGCATTTGTATTTGGTTTTGGAACTAAAGTGCAATTTTATATGTAAAGTCTAGTCACTGAGTTGTTCTCAGGGTAGACATTTTTGTATCTGAAACAAAGATCCTCTATGGGTGGTTTTATGAATGACTGGTCTTCCATCCTGTTGGATTTAGATTCTCTCACTATTCAATCAATTGCGAGGATGAATAGGCAGGGAAAAAAACACTGTTGTCTTTCTTCTGCTTCCACCTTAATGGCATTTGTAATTCTAATTTCACATCATTTCTTTGAGAGCACTGCAAATTATTCTGACCATTTTTCTAACAAAGTTAGTCTGACATGGCCATGGAAGCGCTTATTGCAGTTGATGAATTTTAAAAAAGGGTGGAACTCCATTCGATGGACTGTTTAACAATAACGAATAGTGTTGCCATTTGGGTATTGCAAGATCTTTTTGGGAAGAAGCCAGCCTATAAACTTGTAGTTGTGTGTTGGCTTGATTCTTTCATTCTTTTTAAAATAATTCTAATACAGACAGTAATATCATTCTTCCTCTGCGCCTTGTACAGTTGTTTTCTGAAATATCTCGATGAAGTGTCATTCAAGTCCTTCTTCCTCTTGTAATATCTTTTCAAACAGAGGGGGGTAATATGTTGACTATTGCATTATTTTATCAAAGTAAATTCTTATAATAAATACCTGTTTAAAAACATCTGCTGCAAAACTGACATAACTTGGCTTGAGTGTAAGCAGTTTAGACCTTCACGAAAGAGGAAAAAAAACACATCACAAAAAAGTCGACACATCAGTTTAAGCTATTTTAAAATAGAATCATACAGTTACCAAATCATTTTATTTTGTATATTTTATAGAGAATCTTTTTTTTTAAAATAATCCTTCTTCTGTTTTATTTGCACTTTTCCAATAATGGTCAAACATATCAAGGAATTATTTTTAGAAAATTGAAGGATGTATTAAAATTGTTTATACAAAATTATTTCATTAAAAAAATGGAAAAAAAAAGATAGCTCTAAATTTTTTAAAAGACATTTAAATTGTTTCTGTGTTAGCATTATACAAATTAACACAATGCCCAATATCATATTCACAAAAATGTAGCTCCAGATGGATGATGCAATGTGAAGCCTACTCACCCAGTCAAGAAAGTATATTTTTCATCTACGTCAGAGCAGATCATTTCATGAACAGATGCCAGATGATTCTGATGGCGAAAATAGAAACACGGTGAGAAGAAACATTAAAATAATAGAGTGTACCTGACACAAACCATCACACCTAATCATCTTTATAAACATTAATTTCTTAAAGATATAAAAATGGCTACCAAGGCAAAAATTTTCAGATAACAAGGTAAATAGAATTGTATACTGAGACTAGCACATAGGAATCACTACATTAAAAAATATAATAAATTTTTAAATTATACGAGATATAAGAATGTAATTTAAAAATCTGAGGGTAGCGTTTTTTGTGTGTGCATGTTGGAGTGTGCATGTTTGTGTGTGCATGTTTCTGTGCATGTTTGTTATCTTTATACAAACTTTCCACTCCTGCCAATTTTCAGCATTTGCTCCTTTGGCCAAATTTGAAACTCCTCCTGGGTGGTGAATTTGCACCAAAAGGTGAAGGAATTTCACCAATTCTTCCTAAGGAGGACAGTTGAAAACATGTAGTAAATAATTCTTCCACTAAACAAAGTAAACCTACATGTATTTTAATAGGTAATTTAAATAATTGTTTATTCACACAGAATAAACTAAATGCCGAAAACAAGTAATGTTAGAGAAATAACACATGTGTGTGGAAAAGAATTACTTTGATCTCCTCACTGTTTCTACCCCAGAGGTAAACAAAACTTCCCATGAGGCTTTCCCCAAAGTGACACAGCTGCATCCGGCAGTTGGGGGCCACAGCATGGCACAGGCTGTTGAGTGCTTCCAGCATGTTTCCAATGACTTGTAGGGATTTCAGTTCCCTGAAAAGAACAATCACATGTCAGGAGTAAAAAATAATCGACATGAAACAACCTCATTTCATCGTATAAATTCCCTGAATGGAGTTTATTAAATTTTAAAATATAAAAACCAAAGACTTCTTACTCATTACAAAATATCAAGAATGACATGCTCTCTTGAATAGAAATTTTGTATTGGGATTCTTCTTACACTGTTTTTATTTTTTAAATTTACCTTTAAAGTTGCCTTAAATGAAAGCCTTTTCATTAGTCGCACAATGTCTTTAGCCTCATCATCAATTTGTAATATTGTAAAAACTTTACTATACAGTGGAAAGGCAGACTACCCTGCCTAAAACTGCCTCACAACTTAGATCACATTGGCTCTTTTGTGAACATGTCAAAACAGTGTAGTGCAATGCAGTTATTTTTGTAGTGCAAGTGGAATGCTATGAACGAGCGCACCATTATCCTCATCCCGGGAGTAGAGGTATTGGACAGAACTCTTCAAAAATGGCTTTAGGTGACTAGCCTGTGGCTTCAAGCAGACAGTACCTTTCTTTAATGACACATGTTGATGAGGTCAAATAAAGCCTGTCTAAGGTCATTCCACCCTTGACAGGTCAAACAAAGCCTGTCTAGGGTCATTCCACCCTTGACAGGTCAAACAAAGCCTGTCTAAGGTCATTCCACCCTTGACAGGTCAAACAAAGCCTGTCTAAGGTCATTCCACCCTTGACAGATCAAACAAAGCCTGTCTAAGGTCATTCCACCCTTGACAGGTCAAACAAAGCCTGTCTAAGGTCATTCCACCCTTGACAGGTCAAACAAAGCCTGTCTAAGGTCATTCCACCCTTGACAGGTCAAACAAAGCCTGTCTAAGGTCATTCCACCCTTGACAGGTCAAACAAAGCCTGTCTAAGGTCATTCCACCCTTGACAGGTCAAACAAAGCCTGTCTAAGGTCATTCCACCCTTGACAGGTCAAACAAAGCCTGTCTAAGGTCATTCCACCCTTGACAGGTCAAACAAAGCCTGTCTAAGGTCATCCCACCCTTGACAGGTCAAACAAAGCCTGTCTAAGGTCATTCCACCCTTGACAGGTCAAAGTCTGATCCTTAGTGAGTCAACCTGAGGTTCCCTTTCAAAAAATATTTGAAAGCAGTAGTCCTCAAACTTCCTCCCCGAGATCATCATCATGATTTTTCCTTTAAGTTTCTTGTGGAACTCGGGGCCTCATTCAAGGCGTTCCACTTTGCTTGGTCTCTTGCCAGTAATCCCACCTCTTTCCTATTCTCTCTGCCTCGTCCAACACACTACGTCTATGTCTTCTTGGGGTTTTCTCTTGAATACAATCACTTGACATATACACACACTAGTTACTGAGGTCTACTTACTTGATGCTCTCAAACACACGTGACATGTACACACACATTAGTTACTGAGGTCTACTTACTTGATGCTCACAAACACACTTGACATGTACACACACATTAGTTACTGAGGTCTACTTACTTGATGCTCACAAACACACGTGACATGTACACACATGTTAGTTACTGAGGTCTACTTACTTGATGCTCACAAACACACGTGACATGTACACACATGTTAGTTACTGAGGTCTACTTACTTGATGCTCTCAAACACACGTGACATGTACACACACGTTAGTTACTGAGGTCTACTTACTTGATGCTCACAAACACACTTGACATGTACACACACATTAGTTACTGAGGTCTACTTACTTGATGCTCACAAACACACGTGACATGTACACACACGTTAGTTACTGAGGTCTACTTACTTGATGCTCTCAAACACACGTGACATGTACACACACATTAGTTACTGAGGTCTACTTACTTGATGCTCACAAACACACGTGACATGTACACACACATTAGTTACTGAGGTCTACTTACTTGATGCTCACAAACACACTTGACATGTACACACACGTTAGTTACTGAGGTCTACTTACTTGATGCTCACAAACACACGTGACATGTACACACACGTTAGTTACTGAGGTCTACTTACTTGATGCTCACAAACACACGTGACATGTACACACACGTTAGTTACTGAGGTCTACTTACTTGATGCTCACAAACACACGTGACATGTACACACACGTTAGTTACTGAGGTCTACTTACTTGATGCTCTCAAACACACGTGACATGTACACACATGTTAATTACTGAGGTCTACTTACTTGATGCTCTCAAACACACGTGACATGTACACACACATTAGTTACTGAGGTCTACTTACTTGATGCTCACAAACACACGTGACATGTACACACACATTAGTTACTGAGGTCTACTTACTTGATGCTCTCAAACACACGTGACATGTACACACATGTTAATTACTGAGGTCTACTTACTTGATGCTCTCAAACACACGTGACATGTACACACATGTTAATTACTGAGGTCTACTTACTTGATGCTCTCAAACACACGTGACATGTACACACACATTAGTTACTGAGGTCTACTTACTTGATGCTCACAAACACACGTGACATGTACACACACATTAGTTACTGAGGTCTACTTACTTGATGCTCACAAACACACGTGACATGTACACACACATTAGTTACTGAGGTCTACTTACTTGATGCTCACAAACACACGTGACATGTACACACACATTAGTTACTGAGGTCTACTTACTTGATGCTCACAAACACACGTGACATGTACACACACATTAGTTACTGAGGTCTACTTACTTGATGCTCACAAACACACGTGACATGTACACACACATTAGTTACTGAGGTCTACTTACTTGATGCTCACAAACACACGTGACATGTACACACACATTAGTTACTGAGGTCTACTTACTTGATGCTCACAAACACACGTGACATGTACACACACATTAGTTACTGAGGTCTACTTACTTGATGCTCACAAACACACGTGACATGTACACACACATTAGTTACTGAGGTCTACTTACTTGATGCTCACAAACACACTTGACATGTACACACACATTAGTTACTGAGGTCTACTTACTTGATGCTCTCAAACACACGTGACATGTACACACACATTAGTTACTGAGGTCTACTTACTTGATGCTCACAAACACACGTGACATGTACACACACGTTAGTTACTGAGGTCTACTTACTTGATGCTCACAAACACACGTGACATGTACACACATGTTAGTTACTGAGGTCTACTTACTTGATGCTCACAAACACACGTGACATGTACACACACATTAGTTACTGAGGTCTACTTACTTGATGCTCACAAACACACGTGACATGTACACACACGTTAGTTACTGAGGTCTACTTACTTGATGCTCACAAACACACGTGACATGTACACACACGTTAGTTACTGAGGTCTACTTACTTGATGCTCACAAACACACGTGACATGTACACACATGTTAGTTACTGAGGTCTACTTACTTGATGCTCACAAACACACGTGACATGTACACACACATTAGTTACTGAGGTCTACTTACTTGATGCTCACAAACACACGTGACATGTACACACATGTTAGTTACTGAGGTCTACTTACTTGATGCTCACAAACACACGTGACATGTACACACACGTTAGTTACTGAGGTCTACTTACTTGATGCTCTCAAACACCTTTGTGAAAAATGAAAATATTTTCCTGGAGTATGGCTCTCCCTGAAGGATGTTTCCTTTCACAAGTTCCTGAATAATGCGGGCTGAGATGTCTGAGTCTAACTTGCCTTCATCATAGAGCTTGCAAAACATCAACAGAAACTCTGGGGAACCATTCAATTAATTATATAACATGGTCATTTTAAATAAACTAGGGATCAATGTTAATATCATGAAAAAAATTTTTTTTTAAATCCATCCATTAAAATGGCAAAAAGATGACTGTTGTCACTAGAGAGCCAAAAAAAAACAAACAAAAAACATTCTTTTAAAAATTAGCTTAGACAATGAGTTAATTCGTGTACTGATAATTTGAAAAATAAATCTTTAGATGAGTCAAGTCAATTTATTGTTTCGTAATTACCAGTACCAATCAAATGCAATTATTTTCCTTAATGCTAAATAAAATTCTGTCAATACTAACTTTTCCAATGAACGGGTTGAAACTCTAACCAATATTGCCTCACACGTAGAACAGATTTCAGCAACAACTGGCTGTATTCAGTCCCAAAGGCATCCAGCATGTAAGGATCGGTTAATACATTGCTAATAGTGTCAATGATTAATTCAAACTTTATCCTGACAGCACCTCCTAAAGGAAATAAAAATATATTAACAGTGAATGATAACCAAAAATCAGACAGGATACAACTATATCAGTTGATTAAATGGATTATAATGTATTGGCCATGATGTTTTTAATTACTCTACGTTGCTTAACATAATAATCAGAAAAATAAGCTTGAAAATAAAAATAAAATATTTGTGCCATAAAAAAAAATTATTTGCCCTTTTTTGTGAATCTTTACCTCATTTCTGTATTTCTAAAATTTTTGGATTGATAAGGTAGACCCAAAAAAAAATTAAACGATTCTTACTTTCATTGGCTGTTTTCACTACCAGTCTAACGAGTGCTGCAATTTCTTTTTTCTTCTTGTCTCGGTTGTTAATTGTCAGTGCTGTTGCATTTTCTTTACAAGATTTGAGGGTACTTATTTCACAGTCCATGTATTTAATGACACCCTGATTAGAAAAACAAGTCACATAATATTTTTGAGTCCAAGATATCTTTCAGCATTATAATGAAAGTAATATTTGGGCGGTGGCTGGATAGCGAAGTCAATAGTGCACTCACCTCACAAGCTGAGGGGCATGGGATCTAGACCACTTTAAGCCACAATAAAACATGTTGACGAATCACTATTGCTAAAAAGGTCCTCAGCTGACTTGTAGAGTATATGGGCGCCGCCAAGTCTACCAAGCCCCGAGAAATTTCTAATGGAAACATTGAACCCCTTTCGACCACAAGGTTATGTGACAAAAAAAAATTTGGCTACTTTCTACCTGCTTTTGCATAGTTAAGAAATCCCATTTTTACATTTGTAACTGATATGGGAACATAATTATAGCATTCAGGGAACTTGAAAATGCCTCAGACAAAGCAGGTCTTGATGTAAAAGAACCGAAGACAAAATATATGATTATGTCATGAAACTGTCACGCTGATGACAACATCAGTATCAACAACCACACATTTGAGAGAGTGACTACATTCAAATACCTGCTCCAAACAGCAGCAACCCATGTTACCCTGCTGCCATTGTTCAAATCTTTAAAAATAGTTTTAAAATATTGATATAGTAATAAACTAAATGCAAAGTCATATGACATTTAAAATTTTGATTTTTCTTAAAATTTTAAATTTAGTCCAAATATTTTTAGGCAAAAAAAAAGTAATAACCACTAAATAACAAAGAACAAATTTTGTATGGCTTATTAGTTTAGAAATGTTGAATTCATTTAAATTTTAATTCCATTTTCAAAATTAATTATAATTGCATCGTTAAATGACTTTTCATATACATTGAACAAACATATTATTAACACTAATGGATAGATGATCATTGATCGGTAGTAAAAAGAATAATGTACCTACAATTGCACATTCAATTAAATCCAAAATATAATTTTTAAGCCATAATTAATTGTTACATTAAATTGCTTTCTAAATTGGATACAAATATTAAAATATAAAAACAAAATAAACAAAGCTATTGTATCCTAAAATGATAAGATTTCAATGAATAGTGTCAAAAATCCTTTCATTGTTTTTAAGAATCTAAGGGAATTTATACTGTTTAGCCATGTACCATATAATGGTAAGTTAGCTCCTTACATGAGAATACTATAATGATAAATTTTGAAAATTCTGTTATTATTAATAGTAATCTTAAAAATAACGTTCATATTTTTATGGCCCAATAAATCATGTAAATACCTTGAGTACAGCATTCCAAGTGATGAGGTTTTTTTCCGATCTTCCAGAATTTGCATCTAAACTTGCAATCACTAAATCTGTGCCAAGTGCCTGCTGCAAATTCAGGGCACTTTTCTGAAAGAAATAATAAAAATGTATCTTGAATGTTAATTTTAAGTGATTTTTTTAATTTCAAAGATGCATTTATTCATATTAAATAAAAGGAAAATTAATATTGCATCCAATATTGTTTTTACAAAAATACATCTGAAAACAAAGCAAAATGCTGACATTTAAGTTTAAGTAATTTTTATAAATTTTTAAGTGGCAGAAAATGTATTTTGTTTAGTATAAACTAACCTTTCTGTCTGTTGCTTTGGTTGAATCAAGTGTCCTTAAGCAATTGTAAACTTCATTAAGATTTTCATCCATCATTTGTCACTCAACATCAAAATTTTAAAACAAGTGCTCTAGGCTTAACCTATTAGCATGACATGAAAAAAAATTCAATTTTAAAAATAATTTACAATAATTGAATAAAAAATTAGTTGGATTAGATTATGCAGAAATCTTTATCTTTATACTTTATATTATATAGGCCTAGTACGAGTATGGTATAAAACATTTTTAAAAATAAAAGTTGCATTTACATTAGAAATGTGGAAAAGATAGATATTGTCTTGTGATTGTTATTATTTATATTGCAGTCGGACCTCGCGAATCAATTGTTAGGTCCCGGCCAAATTCCATAAAACTAATTTATTTTAGATCTCCTTAACTCGAAGACTTTTTGCTTCCAACCTCAGTCAAATTTTCCAAGGCGTTTGGGTATAAGAAAAAAATCTTACACCCCCCATCCCACTTTGGAGGGAGTAAAGTGTGCGTGTGTGTGTGGGGGGGGGCTTAGTCGGCTTCCTTTCATATGAAACATCAGACCGTCTCTCTTTCCTGTCAAGCCTTCTAGTTGGCATGGCTGTTTCTCCACCCCTCCCTCAATATCAACATTGTCCTTGATTTTTATACTTTTATTTAATTAATCTTGGTTATAGAATTATATTTCAGTCAGTTCTATTATTTGGTATTATTATTATCTTTTCTATATAATATAATATTATTTTCTTATTCCGTATGCGAGAACAAACTCATACAAATTTTCGTTCTTCCCGTCCGGAATTCGGGCGTGGAATGAGTTGCCTGAAGAAACCAGGAAAGCCAACACTTTATCAACATTTAAAACTCTAATAAGAATGCAGGACTAAACACAAACCATAGATAAGCGTAGGACGCAATAATCTTCTGTATAGAAGGAGCGTCTGAAACAGATAAGATAAGATAATATTATTATAATATAGGCATAGGTCTAAATTTTATTTTTACAAAAGACATTTTTTCAATTCTTCAACACAGTACTAATCAGATTATCACCTTGCCTTATCAATGATCAATCAACTCACACAAAAAAGAACTAGTTAGAAGCCTGATTTTCATTGTGTAATTATACTTAAAATTTTTATGTAACCAAAAATAAATAAATAGACCCATAAATGTAAAAGTGATATTTCTACTTCAAATTCAATAGTTCTATCGTTTTCATAATACATGGACGTCATGTCATGGTCATTGTGTATTTCTATTGGTGGCAATATCAATATCATGAATAGGCCTATAACTTATACTTATAACTCATGGCCCTTACTTATAATACTTATATTTATATATATTATTATTATTATTTGAATTTGGTTTTAAACTACTCGAAAAATAAATTGCGCTGAAATAAGCAATGACCAAATAGAGGCTATTTTTTTTACTGTACTTCTAATTCTACTATATGACTACGGAACTGACTAGCCGATGCCGATGCGATAATGATTGATCATGATAGTATTAGTATTGATAGCCACCATCTGATGTGCCCATGCCCATGGCCGGCATGGGATTGATTTTGAATAAATTTTGATTGATTGGCATGGGCCATAAAATAAGACAAGGCCAAATACATTACATGATTACATGACATAGAACAGTAAAAATACAAATGTCAGTACGACGTTTAAGTGAAACTTTAAAATTATATTCATTAAAATGAAAGTAATATTGTACTTTATTAGCTTTATTCCTTATTTATAACTTATTGGCGCTACTGGTTAAGTTGTTTATGTTTATGAAAAGTATCTTAGAGTTATCCACCTTTTCGGTTTATCAAAATTTTGGCATTATTAATATTGTGCTTTTATAATTGGAAGTCAATCTACTGATTATTTTATTGATAGCTTTTAAGATGCGGCTTCACATCAACCATTTTTCTTAAAAAATGACAGGCGTTAAAATTTTAATTTCTTAAAGTATAATATAAGGTATATTTTTTTTTAGAAAATAAAATAAAATAGGCTAAAAATTATTTTTTTTTAAGTCTTGAGTTGTACTTATTTCCCCTAGAAAGAACTCTTCTACGTAACCACGGAAACATTTCATTTACAAAATGGAGGATTGAACTTACCTCATCCGGACTTTTTATTTAGAAACCCATAATCTATGTAACTCCACCCAAAATGTTTTTTTCTTCACCAACTTATAAATTTTAGAGGATTTGGGTATAACTATATAAGTACTTGATATTTCATTAATGAAATAAATAAGCCATCAATGTCATTGTCACATGATATAATATAGCGGATTAGGGCATTATTTAGGGTCATTAGTCAAAAGAATCATGGCATTTAAATTCATTCTTGGACATCACATAAAATCTATTCTAAATGATGCAGAGGAAAAGCAAAAAAAAGATATTAGTGATTCTGCTAAAGGACATCTCAATGAATCTCGACTATTAAATGCCCCTTTAGCATTTAATCGAAAGTCATGGGCTTCAGCTCAAGGTGGAAAGCCGCCAAAAAAATACAATGAAACATCCAGGACCGTAAAACTAAAACATAAAACAGATATTCAGGAAATGATATCAAGTCCAAGAATAAATGCTCTCTTTGACTTTAGTCTTGGTACATCTGGAGTAATTCCTCCTTTAAAAAGTCAAACAGTTCATACTCCTGAAGTCCGCTACAGGTTAGTTTATGCAACTTGTATTAAAGATTACTGTTTCCTTCCTTGAGACAGTTTTAAGCTGAAAGATTTCATACATGTAATAATAATAATAATAATAATAATAATTTGATAATTTATATAGCACTGTACCCCAGGTGAGACCTGTACTGGAATATGCATCTTCTGTATGGGACCCATCCACCAAAGAAAACATTGATAAACTAGAACAAATTCAAAAAAGAGCTGCCAGATTCATTACTGGAGAATATTCAAAACTGACAAGAATAACACCATTAGTTAAATCATTAAACCTGGAAACGCTAGAGGATAGAAGAACCAAGAGCAAAGTAGTAATCATACATAAAGCAATTAATTCTAATTTAGAAATACAACACAAAGATAACTTAATACAACCCTCAGATAGACATAAGGATAAAAACACCTTTCTTATTCCGTATGCAAGAACAAACACATACAAGTTTTCCTTCTTCCCGTCCGGAATTCGGGCGTGGAATGGGTTGCCTGAAGAATCCAGGAAAACCAACACTTTATCAACATTTAAATCTCTAATAAAAATGCAGGACTAAACACAAACCATAGATAAGCGTAGGACGCAATAATCTTCTGTATAGAAGGAGCGTCTGTAAACAGATAAGATAAGATAAGTAGATGGGCTCACAGCGCTTCACATAAAAAGAGTTATAAACACATATTAATCAATGCATTCTATGTAAAACATATATATCATAACCACAACATATAATAATGACATTACAGTGTACATTAGCTACATTTATCATTTAAAGAAAAGTTTGGTTGTTATTAAATTAATTTTGAAAGTAAAGTTTGAAGAGATATGTTTTAGGCAGTCTTGAAGGCCTTGGTAGTTGGAATAGTGCAAATGTGTAATGATAGAGAATTAATAAAATATTAATAAAATTATATCATGATACATTAAGTAAGATTTTTAAAATTTCTTTTTTAAAAATTGCAAAAAATTCAGAAAAATATAATTTTTGTTACAACAAAGGCAATGTGTGCCCTGTTCTGTTTATGAATTAAGAGAAATTGTATTTTTAATTCTATAACAAAAAACCTGCATTCAAATCAACAAATGATATTATTTCTTTTTTTTTAAAAGTAATCTTAATTGATACAAATCTTTAAGGATAATGTAGCTGAGATTAATCTATTTTTAAAAAAAATCTCTTAAACATCTTAGCAATATTTAATCAATTTTTAATGTTTTACTACATTTAAAAAAAAATTTGTTTCAACACAGATTGTTTACTGATTCAGATCCTGATAAAATAAAGGATAAAGATGTATGTCCTGAGTCACCACTATCATTGTACACCCAGTTGGATGATGGAGTTCTAATTGAAGAGCTGCCACTTGAGGATGTTAGGGTGCCTATACCTTATATTCTCAGGAAATCGGCGCCAGATGATAAGGAATTGGATCTACCTTCTTTAAAAGGAGATAGTCTGACTATGTCAGATGCATCTTTTCATACTAAACCATCATTTTTAAACTCACTAGATCTATTTAATCAATCAACACTTGGAATTTTTAGTAAAGGTAATGTAAATATGTAATGTCTAAATAAATGACAAACCAAAATACCAGAATACTTTAACAACCCATATACCAACAACAACAAAAAAGCAGCAGAAATTTGTCATATATTATTATTCTTCAACACGGCCTGGGGCCTAAGAGCTCAAATCCAAATTTCCATTGGATCATTATGATGATGTCAATTGTGATTGTCTTCTAATTGAGAAATTGTTAATTACTCAAGATTCAAAAGCAACTTTTTTACTCCAAATCATTTAAGGACAAAATGGCACTTCATGAAACAATTTTTAAAAATTGTATTTGCCACAGATGTTTTAAATATTATGAACTTATTATTTTGAGGTAGAAATTGAAGAAAGAAATTTCAATTTATTTACTTTCAGGTCTAACACGAAAAGATCAGTACAAAAAAATGATGGATTTTGATGCTGAAATTCTCCGTAAGAATGATATGTGTGAGCAGAACATAATGTCAGGTGAAAAAGTTGCTCTGCATCATGAAATGAAGTTAGATAAGGTAAAGTAAATTTTAATTATTAAGAAGCAAATTGTAATTTAAACATATGTATTTGTAATTTGTCACATTGGAACTTAGCGTTCAAGTATTGTTGATCAGGAGATAGCTGCATTTATAAAAATGTCAAGATTTATAAATGAATAAATTAAAACAGTTGAAAAAGTTCTTTTTAGAACAGAAAGAAATGCAAAATAAATCAGGAACAAAAGTTCTTCAGTACAAACCCAGTAAACAGGGACAAAAATAAGAAAAAATTATGTAGATACTAACCTGTTAAATGTAATGTATTATGTATAAATTGATGATTTGGTTTAGTAACTAAAATGAATAAAATTTTACTTAAGGTACTTGAGGACTTGAATTTGACTGGAATGGGTCCTAACTTTCACAGACTACAAGTGTTTAGTAATGTTTTGGATGACATAGTGGAAGACTCCCCTATTTTTAATCACATACTCAGGGCAATAAAGGTGAGAATGCATGAAAATGAATTTTCAACAAAAAAAAATAAAGCCAGTACTAATAAAGTTAGATTATATGAAAATGCTATTTATAAAAATTAGTCCAACGAGGACTCAGCTAGAATTATGAAACTATTTGTTTATTTTTGCTTTTTATTTCAATACAAATTTCAGCTTTTAGCAAATTAAGTACAAATAGTTACTTCTGTTCTTATTCTCCTTATACTCATATTTTTTAAACAAAAGAGAACAAAATCTTGATTAGTCTTAAAGGGTAAATAATTTATTCTTTCATAGACAGAATATGACAATTATATTGCAAAACTTTTGGATGGCCAGACGTCCCAGCAACATTTACTTAGGGATCAGGTTAATCAAATGGCATCAAGAGGAACATCACGACCTGGTGAAATGTTTGCAGCAACTCAGAGACTGAAGGTTTTGGAGGACAAGGCTAAATATTTGTTGGAAGTAAATGAAAGGTTAGATTCATTAATATGATACTTATCTCAGGCAAAAACCAAGGTTATGACAGACATAATCAGAGACCTGCTGTTCGCTGATGACTGTGCCCTCAACGCTGTCTCAGAAGCCGACATGCAACGCAGTGTAAACCTGTTCTCCAGTGCCTGCACAAACTTTGGTCTGTCAATCAACACCAAGAAGACTGAGGTCCTCCATCAGCCTGCGCCTGGAAGACCATACGTAGAGCCCAACATCACTGTCAACGGCCAGAGACTCAATACAGTGCACCGGTTCACATACCTAGGCAGCACACTGTCTCATAATGTCACCATCGATGACGAAGTGAACGTCAGAATTGCCAGAGCCAGCTCCACTTTTGGCAGGTTGTACCCTAATGTCTGGAACAGAAGAGGCATTACCATCCAGACCAAGCTGAAAGTGTACAGGGCAGTGGTGCTCCCCACACTGCTTTATGCTTGTGAAACTTGGACTGTTTATCAGCGCCATGCAAGAAAGCTGAACCACTTTCATATAACAAGCCTCAGGAAGATTCTCGGCATAAAGTGGCAGAACAAAATTCCAGACACAGTGGTACTGACCAAGGCAGGTCTCCCCAGCATCTTCACCCTCCTGATGCAGTCCCAGCTTCGCTGGGCAGGGCACGTTGTCCGAATGCCAGACGAGAGACTGCCAAAGAGAATCTTTTATGGTGAGCTCCAGTATGGCCAGCGGTCCCACGGTGGGCAAAAGAAACGCTTCAAAGACACACTGAAAGCCTCAATGAAAGCGTTTGCCATAAATCCAGACACGTGGGAACGAGCTGCAATGGACCGATCCACCTGGCGCTCTTCCATCCACGAAGGTGCCAGGTCATGTGAGGCAAACCGGATTACCGCCGCAGAAAAGAAGAGGCAAGCCCGAAAGGCCCATGCTGTCAACCCTCCAGGAGATGTCGCACTCGCCCCCTGTCCCTTCTGTTCCCGAACCTTTCGTGCAAGGATCGGCCTAATCAGCCATCTGCGCACGCACAGAAAACCCTCGGTTGACTAGAGTGGTCCTCGTCGTATCGACGGACGAACGAACACTTATCTCATATTTATGACAAAGAACTAGTTACAGTGACATTTAAAAAAAATTAGTATCAGTAATTTTTTTTAAAAAATTTAACAATCTAAATGAGTTAAGGTCAATTGCTAATAATAATAATTCAAATTTTCATTCTAGGTTGAAAGTAGATATGAGAACAGAACAGAACAATTTAAATAAAACTCCAGAAGTTCCAGGTAATTACTTAGTAATTCTTTTTTAGTCCTTTAAAAACACATTTTTTATATAAAAAATGAATAGTTGTCACAGTAAATTACCCTTGGTCTGAAAATTAAATAAATAATTTAAAGAAAATAGTTGAATTTCTTTTTCTATGATAATAAAAAAGTTACTCCTCCAAATTGTTTTTGTGTCTGCTTTAAAAATTGTAAGATTCCATAATTAGCCTCAATTTTGTTTAAAAAAAAGATTTTAAAGTTCCAGTTCAGTATGGAACATAATTAATTATCCCAATCATTTTGGAAATTGTGCAATCATTTTACAGATTTTAATAAACCTAAACATCTTAGTCTTTTACATGAAGGGATTGAACTACTTTTGACCTTAATGCACTGTCTCATGCTGAATCTTTTTTAAAAATAATGAAAGCTAAAATATAAATCTCTAGTTGCAAAAAAAATGAACTCATCTTTGAGATCTTAGAGATAAAACGGGTTTTGGGAATTCTTAAAAAATAACTAGATTGATTTGGTTAACTTTATTAGCAACAATGGGTCACAGTGTTAATGGGATGTACCTATTATAATCACACTAACTCAATTTTTCAGTGAGAAAATTGCAGGATCTTCAAGGTTTGTTATGCAAACAAAATATTTTCCTTATTTCTTCTCATTTCTGATTATAAGGTGGGGTTTCTTAACTAAGGAAATCCTTAGAATTTAAAAATACTGTTGTTCTTAACCCTTTTGAGACAACTGGGCTGTTCTTGCGGCCCAGGCATGACTCTGGGAGAAAGACAAAAGGGCAATCTATTGACCAAAAAATACAAGCAGTCAGACTCCCTGGATTGTCTATGTGCCATCTAATCAGATTGCTTCTCCGATTTTTGTGAGATCTCAACATTAAAATGGAAATTTCCATCCATTGCTTATGATTTTGTTTCAATGTTTTGTAGGTCCCCTAAAAATACTTTATAGACGAATGTGCATGCATCTCTAATTAATTTTTTTTTAGAGTTATTCAAACTGAATATTATTCATGTGTTTTTTTAAAGAAATTATGTAGATTTCATAAATATCAAAATTCACAAAATTCTGCAAGTAAGACAGGTTTGTTCTAAGTTTAACACACACAAAAAAAAGCAAATTAGTATTTCTTATTTCCATATATGGTGAGATCATATTAGTTAATTCAATTTTATTTAATAATATACAGTCTTTTAATTGTAAATCAATTATTCTAAGTTATATAATTTTTTTGTAAGTTATGGGCTTGAAACAAATAGCTCTGTCTGTTAGACACAAGCGGGCTCCATCTCAAGAGGGTTAATAAGTGCGGTACATGTATATATTTTTCAGTATTGCTAAAAATATATTTATTTGCTGGAAAGGTTACCTACTTTTTTCACCAATATGCCTTATAACATTTCAATGAATTTAAAAAAACAAACAATTCTCATTATTTATGCATTCAAATTTCCTTGGAAAAGAATATCTGAGCAAATCTTTATTTGAAATTTCAATTTCATGAAACAGAAGATAATTTTAGCCCTGGTTTCCTTATTTGATTATCATTGGAAATACTTTATAGTTTTCATATAAAGAATTTCTAATAATGTAGTTGAAAGCATTATAACATTTAAATAACATATTTTCCCTTTAAAATGTTAAGATATCATTGCTATTTTATTCCTTTGTTTATTTTTTTCTCATCTATTTTGAAGATACGGGTTAATTTTCAGTTCTCAATATAACATTATTTTGCTTTGTAGTTATTATGTACATGTATGTGCATTAATTATATTTATACCATATTCAAATCTTATTTTACTCTAGTCTATTCCATTTCATGCTTTTATAAGCCTCTTTATTAATCTCATTTTGTTATATTATTCACCTCCTTGAAGAAAAAAACAACTTATAAATTATTATTTTCAGAAAATATTCTTAGCCTTCTTTGATTAAAGGCCTTACCTTGACACTAATAATAATTGTTTTTTCTAAAAAATATTTTAAAAACTAATCAATTATGAAACATCTAAACCTCATAACCTGGTGCATTATTTTGAAGTTAGACATAATCAGAAATGTTAGACAAACAATTATCACACGTTTTTTTAGTGAGCTAATTTCAATCAGTCCTTATATTTCATCATTGCTAAAAGTGCACATTTTAATTTGTATTTTTCAATATAAATATGAAAAAATTAATGTTTCTGGTCTGATTTTATCAAATTTTTTATCTAATAATTTTAAAAGTTTAAAACTACAAATGATCTTAAGATATAACTGATTTCTTCCTATCCCAACTACAGCCAAAAGAACTCCACCCGGAGGTTATTCTAAGAAAGAGCAGTCTGTTGAACTATCACTGGAACTTGAAAATATGAAAGTATGTCGAAATTTTTTAATGAAAATAAACTTTGAACTCATTTCAAAAGTAAAATTTTGTGGCATAAATTAAAAACTCATCAATATTTAATTTATATCCCAACTTAAAAGTTACTGATGCCACTGTTATCACCTGACATTTATGACCTATAGTATAATCTATAATGCATCCTTACAAAAAATTGAATAAATTAAATGATGTTTTTAAAATCTATAAATTTTAACAGACAATATTTAAATCAATAAAAAACAAATTTACCAATGCATATGCCATCAATTATTTTCTTATTGGATTTGTTATCCTTTTGCTGTCTCAAAAGGACATTTATATCAATTTTTCTTGTCTTGAAGCCAAAATCTAACATTTACTGCTTTAATTTAAAATAACAGTTACTTTTACATATTTAAAAAATTATTAACTTGATAGGCTTTAATCTTGGAAAAACTGGATGAGCTCAATGCTCAACGTGTTCAGTTGAGAGAGGATTATGTCCCCATTACAGTGTGCACTCACCTTGAACAGTGTATTAAGGAAACTGAGGTCAGAGCTAAATATTTTTTAATCCATATTGTGTAACATTTTGCTTTCTAACATTCTGTGATAGTCATTTGTATTTTTTGTTTTTTTTTATTTTAAGGGAGACAATTTTAAAAAAAATATTCTATTGGCTCTTGAATGATTGTTGGTATCTTAGGTAGAAGTTCAAAAGCTTTTAAAACAGAATGAATATTTTGAAAGGAGTATTGCAGAAATGGAGGCCGATTTGAAAGAGGCCATCATTGAAGCTGACACCAGTGAAAAAGATGCCAGGTATAATCTTTTTTATGATAATATTTTTATTTTACTATTAACATTGTAATTTTGCATCAAAGTTCAAAGCTACAAACAAACAAAAGTAGAAAAAAAAATATGTACTAGTTAACAAAACGAATTAAAATATTACTTGATCAGAAAATTGTGACACATGTGTTTATAGTAAATTATGGTGGTTAAACATGAACACTATATGGCACAAACATTTCTAATAAAAAAAAATCTAAAAAAAACTTCCCTGCCCAGAAATTGAACCTGTCTATAGCGATCAGACTAAATGACCTTTGCCTCACACAATGTGCTTTTTAAACTTTTATGGGCCATGTCAGCCCTCTTTTATCATGCCATGGATTGAACTTAAATTAACCAAGCAGTGCTGTCTGTCGCAACAATAGCCAATCAAGACTTTAGTGGGCATAGGCAGACAGTCAAAAGATTAATTTACAGGATTATTAAAATTATCTTTTAAAATAAACCATTAAAAATTGAAAACTGTTTTTTTTTAAAATTGTATTTTCAGGAGGATATGGCGCAAGGTGAACTCTAGAAGAGGCATGCCAGGTTCTCAGCACAGCAAGGACAGTGATGATGACTGTGATGATGAGACCAAGTGGAACTGGTACATCTCTTAATATCCACATGCCAAACTGTTCGCTTCAAACAGTGGTCATCAACAGGTGTAAAATGCAGCAACCTTTTTAACATTGTCAAAAACTATACAATATCACAATTACTGAGTTTTTGTATGTTATTATCCAATCAGATAGGTCAACGCTATAGTTTTATTGAATCATTTGGGGAGTGGGGGCAGAATGTGATGTTAAAACTATTTTAAATACTGTAAATAGCATAAACATTAGATATAATGTTATTTCAGCATTTTATTCTTGCCATGAACATTGCTTACTTAGCTTTTCATAATGGGAGAGGCTGGTTGTATCTCAAGCCAATTGAAGATTTGTTATTGTAAATAACAATGTTATGTTTATATAAGTTACATTTTAGTTATACTATCTACTGTATTGTATAAATTAATAGTTTTCCTTAATTATAAAGTGTAAGGAGAATTAAAAATGTATTTAATCATTAAAATAAATAAATACTAGTACACATTTCATTTTCAATGTTAGATTGAATAATTTTATAGAAACTAAAAAAAATACAATAAATGCCAAAGTCATTGTGTTATGTTTTAAATCCAAGACTAATAAACTATTATTATTAATTTTCATTATGTATAAAGAATCCTATGAGTAGGCCTTATGTTTTCAATCACTTATAATAACTTATTTGGAGTTTTTATTAAAAATCCTTATTTATTATTATGGCTGGAAAATATGCACAAAGTATTTTTTTAAAACTAAAAATCACTATTTTTTTCAAAATAAATGTTGAATCAGGAAACTTACAGAATTATTAAAACAGCATTGAGACCAAAAAAAACTCAAGAGTCATTTGTTTTGGTGTTTTTTAAAGTTTTTATTTAATTATAAATCTTTCATAAAATATAGTCATACATTTTCAAATGAGTTCAGGCTCAGTAAGAATAGACCTCACCCTTTCACAACACACAAATCACATGTGGTCTAAACTGTTTTCTTAACCTGGATTGAATGGATTCATTTAATCAGCTACAAATAATGTCTTTATTATTAACAGAACACCATGTATACTAATGACCTCTCAAACACTCATAGCTACAAATGTAACTTATTCTGGAAATCTTGTAAAATTTCATTAGATTTTTGTTTTAAATTTAAAGTGCATTTGATTTCTGACCTCTCACCTGTAGTATCTTAAATAGTGTAGATCTACACTAAAATCTCCAGCAAGAATTTACCAATTTTATTACAATTCATACTGTATGAATTGCATACATTTAAATGTTGAAAATTTAGTCAAATAACTTTATTTTGCACCAAACGTATTCATGTTCTCAGTGAGGTGAAAGGTAATAAAAAATTTGATAATTTTTTCCTATTGACAGATCATTTTTGATGTTAGGGAAATTTTTTAATTCCTGCCCTATTTTTAAAAAAAATGAGATCCAGAATTATAAAATGAAATGGAATCTTTAAAAAAAAAGATTCATTTGCATTGCATGATAAAAGAACATTATCAACACACACATTTGATCTAACCTTTTTTAAACAGCTTGTTAAAATGACTATTGCATTTTGAACAATGTGTCTATGAGTCTTATTCAGATATTTTAAAAAAAAATTTTCAAGAAAACTTTTTGATTCAATTTGATTATTTAAATTTCAGTAAAATCTCTAGATTATAAAATATGCAAGCCTCAAGAGCATTTAAAAAATTTTTAAACAAAATGTTAGAGCATGAAGAAAACATTTTATTATCAAGCATAAATAAAACTAATTTTATCACAGTGAAAGTAAAATATAATTTTATATACCTGGAAAAGATAATAAAGCTAAAATTTAACATTAAATATAAAAATATTTATGGACAAGAAATATACAGTGAATAAATAAACATGTTTCACAACAAGGAAAATTTGATCCTTTTACGGTAATCATTGGGGACCAAGTACATGTACCAATAACTGTATAATACATTTACTTTTTCTTTAAACTTTGCATACAATTTCCATTTCTTGTAATCCTTAAAAATGTGATTACATTTAACATAAATAGTTGAAATTTTAAAAAATAAATCAGTTTTAATTTTACTGTGAGTTGTATCAAAATATAAAATTCACCAAAAAATTACTGATCTTAATTATATAACCTTGTTTAATGTCCTTGTGACTCTACAGTTTTTAACTTTTTAAACTAAATTTTATGTCATAATTTCTGCTTCATTAATAATTATAAGTTAAGAATGGTATCAGCAGTATCAATGCTTTAGAAAACATTAACATGATTCCATTCCATTCAGTCAAATAGATCCTAAATATATTTAAGTTTATAATATATCACTATATTTATATATATATATCACATTTTACACTCATTCATTTGATTCTTTAAAATCTAAAACAAAACTCTGTGCCAGCTAGTGATTAAAATCAAATTTGTCCACATGAATTCAGATAAACTTTCAATTAATTTGACTGTTAAAAAAACAAATCCTTGGTTATATCATCTTGGCAGTTGGACTTAATGAAATCTCAATTCAAAAAATTTAGAAGACTAAAATAAATAAATCACCCTAATGGGGCACATTACACTTAAATATATTTTGAGACATTAACTTTCTGTTGTTCTGACAAAGAAACAAATGAATCATATGTGTACACTCAATACACATTTCAATAACATTATGTTGAGTTGTAATTTAGCACACTGTGGGCACAGTGACATTCATATTAAATAACCATTGCACCTTTCCTAAAAAAACTCTTGCAACAGAAAGGCTTCATAGCTTTATTGATGGCAAGTTTAAATATTACATTTACAGCATAATAATGAATTAAATTATACTTTAAAATGTTGATCAATGCTGGATTTTACAATCACTTAATTGGAAAACAACAACCACAGGGATTGGTTAGCCTTGGACTGCCTGGGCTAAATAGCCCCTTCAGCTACAGAGGGCACTAATGAGAAATTTATCAATTTTTAAATCAAAATCCCTGGAAAACGAATCTACCCTTTTTTTCCCTAACCCTGTGACCATGTAAGTACATTAATATTTTCTGCTCAGTTTCTTATTTGCAGCAACATAATTATAATAAAAGATCATTTACAACACAACCCAATAAAAATTAAAATAGGTCTTCTATTAATTTGTTGTACTGTTTTTTTTATGTTTTTTCTCCAATTTTTGTTGGCAATATATAATATAGCCCTTATTATAAATATAAAGTCTGACTCTGACAGCAAGGCTTTTTATTTCTTTTTTTTAAAAATGCAATCGTTAAGCACAGTGATATTGTGCTTTGTGTATTGCTTGGTGCCATGATAAATTAACACAGGATCTAAGAGGACAGTTGTCATCAGTAGCCGAATCGAGAAGATGTGGTTGGCATCCACATGAAGCTCTTTGTCTCCTGCAGGTATACATCTGGAATCCAGCCAATGGAAGACTCGACCATCTTCACAGTGGTGCGGCCAAAGAGGCGACGCTCATAGTCTATGAGCTGCCTCCAGAAGCCAACGTTTGGGTGGATGACAGACCTGCGCCTCTTGACATGGCGATAAGCCTGGTCCAAGGTCATCCTCTGGTATTTCATTAAATAAGCAATGCATATAGATGCAGAACGACTGACTCCTGCGACACAGTGGACTAGAGTTTTTCCACCTTTTCTATCAACCTGAAAAAAAATTTATCAGGATGGTTAGTTTTTAAAAAAAATAAGTCAAATGCTGTTTGCAAGTTCTTATGGTTAATATAGACATCATATAAGAGAAATTTGATTATGAGCAAAACGTTTTTTTGTCTTCTCATTCTTCTTGACAAAGTTGGTGTTTAAGTCTTAATAAGCATATAAATAATAGTTGTCATTAGCTAGCTGTTTAATGTCCTAGCAATTTAGTCTTCATCTAACTTTTAAGCATTCTCAGCTATCTATTTTATGTCTTCTGGTGCCTGTTAAATGTCTTTAATTAGCTATCTAATTTTACTGAACTACCTTTGTAGTAATTGTATTCAGACAACTATTGAATATCTCAGATAGTTATTTAAACCACGGAACTGATAATTTGTAACTGTTTTTTATTTGCTATTTTTTATAAAAGTAAATAAATAAATAAATTGATTATTTATATAGCGCTGTATCCCAGTAAGGAACTGGGCTCACAGCGCTTTACATGAAAGAAATAACATACCTATAAGTAAAAGGGTTGATGGATCATTAGATAAAAATTATATCTTCAGGACATGGGTAAATGATAAATAAATAAGTTTTAAATTTAAGAACACATGTAAAAATAAAAGAAATTCAATAATACCTAAGTCTAAGCATTAAATATTTAAAAATGTAAAACCACCATCCAAAGAAGTTAATGTCTTTACATTTGAGTTGAGACAATTTTTTTTTATCCCTTTAACTATATGAAAAATCTGAATTTCGAAACTATGCCATCAACAAAGTGAAATTTGACCACAAATGAGGCTATAATAAACAAATAATTAAATTTTTACCATTATATAATTCTTTTGTACAACATTTTAATAGAAACCAGTAACAACAATTGTAACTTAACTTTTTTAAATGTTTAATCTAGTTTTAGGTGCCAAATACAGTCTCAAACAGTTAAATCAACTAATGAGGACGAGTTATGAATCTTACCATGTGGATTTTATCGGCACACCTATCAAAATACAGGCCCAACCTAGCGTTGGGGGCGTCGTCTATATGTATCTGCATGCATTCCAAGTTGGGCATCTGCAGGTTGGGAATCTCAAGGGTGATGTTGATGACATGGGTGATGCCGAGGCTCCGGATCTTCTCTCCCCGCACAGCGGCGGCGCTGCTGAGGAACAGGGAGTTGGTGATCTCCGCCACCTGGGAGAACATGGCTAAGTCCATCTCACTGGCACACAGACCTGAGAGTCGACAAGTTTTACATTTCGATTACGGAGAAGTCGTAAGGGGAAAAATGGTATTGGCAGGTGCAGAATAAGAGGGGAAAAAAACAACAGGCTTTACAGGGCTTTGGTGAAAAGGATTAAGTACTGAAATCAGAAATCGAAAAGAGAGACTAGAGCTCAGGTAGGTCATCTCAGAAGGAAAAAAAACGGTACATTTTTTCACAGCATAATCTTTTTTATAAAGGGTAACTATGTAACTCGCTTCTTAAGGATTGGACCTACACCATATATTCAGATTTATAAACGATATTTGTTGTATTATTGTAGGACGAGCTGAGTTGACAATTTGAACATTTTCGAGGAGCTCAGATGGAATCACATAAAACAAACCTCGGCCGGCTACAGATAGGAAACAATAATCAAATAAAACAAACCTTGGCCGTCCACAGACAAAACACACCAATCAAATAAAACAAACCTTGCCCGTCCACAGACAAAACACACCAATCAAAACAAACCTTGGCCGTCTATAGACAAGACACACCAAACAAATAAAACAAACCTTGCCCGTCCACAGACAAAATACACCAATCAAAACAAACCTTGGCCGTCTATAGACAAGACACACCAAACAAATAAAACAAACCTTGGCCGTCTACAGACAAGACACACCAAACAAATAAAACAAACTTGGCCGTCTATAGACAAGACACACCAATCAAATAAAACAAACCTTTGCCGTCCACAGACAAAACACACCAATCAAATAAAACAAACCTTGGCCGTCTATAGACAAGACACACCAATCAAATAAAACAAACCTTTGCCGTCCACAGACAAAACACACCAATCAAAACAAACCTTGGCCGTCTATAGACAACACACACCAAACAAATAAAACAAACCTTTGGCCGTCCACAGACAAGACACACCAATCAAATAAAACAAACCTTGGCCGTCTACAGACAAGACACACCAATCAAATAAAACAAACCTTGGCCGTCCACAGACAAGACACATCTAATACATTAACTAGCGTTTGGTCGTAATAAATACAGGACTAGTTCGTGGCCCTTTGTGTGATGCAAGTCAACATATGTGACAATGAAATCAACACCTGTGTCGAAAAATGACCAGTTGTGTCATAAATCAATAAAATTCATGTCTTTCAGATGGCAGTAGCGTAGCTAAAGGCAGACAGCTGGGAGCCAGATATCAGTAATCGGGTGTAAAACTTGAGGATGCGTAAATTGGCTTGGGTAGGTGGGTTTTTATATTACTTAATATGAATAAATCTTGCCCCGAGGGGCCAACACCTCCATTGGCCACACCTCTGTGGAGGTCGTGTCACGATCGTCGTGGTGCAGTGCCCTAACTAAAACAAATTTGCCTTGCTTGCTATGATAACATCTTATTCGTTTGGACCATAAGTCTTAGACAAAAATAATAAAATAAGAATTTTAAAATAAAATAAAACTACGGATGGTGGAATTTTGTTTTTCAAGGGCGCGTGCTCGGGTGTAATCCTACCCTGAATCCGACACTGGATGTTAACCTTTTGTCGACTGACTTTTGTTAACCCTTAACAACACCCGCCTCCAGTATTTGTTTTTTCTGTATAACACCATCTAAATTAAGACGATCTATTTCTGGAAGCCACATGCCGCAACATGCAGGGTACGGTGGTATAGGAGAAGAAGGTAGGTGAGTCCCACGTCATAACATTCAGCGACTATAAATAATTTCTTGCATGCCAGTTGGGCAGGTGCGCGCATCAAAAGCCAGTGATATGATTATTTTAAAATCATGATCATAATATTATGGAACTTATTATGAGTTATTGATTAATCTATCTATATTATTATTATAATAATTATTATTATCATTACATTTTAACTCTGACATAGCTCTTATTTTTTTCCGACGGGGTACAATTATTTTAAAAAAGCACAGTACGAAAATGTATCCTAAAAACTTTACAGTTTTACTGGCGTAAGTAATTACAAAGTATTAGTTTGGTCTGGGGTGGGGGTAGAGTGGGGGATATAGCGAATACAACACAAACTTTCACCTTTTATATTACGTCATCTCGTTCCCAGCACAAGGCAGGTAAGATAGATTAATCCGATAATTTAATTCAAGTCAGGTAGGCAGACATGTGATACCGAGGAATAGTCCTGGAGAGTTGGTTTCACATACAGTACAAGTGCATGTACAATAATGTACATGGTGTCTGCGTCCGACATCACAAAACATGAAATAGGCTAGGGATAATTTCAATGTTCAGCATTGCTTGTAAATGATTAACGTAGCTTATGTATAATGTATTGTAATTTTTTGTGTTTGTTGTGATATGAAAGTTAATTTAATACTTATAAGTATGTTATTTCTTTCATGTAAAGCGCTGTGAGCCCAGTTCCTTACTGGGATACAGCGCTATATAAATAATCAATTTATTATTATTATTATTACTTATATTACATATAATATATTACTTATATTACATATAATATATTACTTTTACTACCAACACCAATAACCTGAGTACACATGTCATACACCTGTTGTTAAAGTCTCCTAAACGTAGCAATTACTGCGGTATAAAAAATAATTCCAGTCTTACCCATGAGAGAGACGCGGACCAGACATCTATCTAAGCTTGGGTTCCAAGGCTAATCTCCGACGAATGAATAGCCCCCCGCTCCTCAATGCACTACCACTTTCAAGAGTGCACGCGGTCCAATCAACCAGAAAGTCTGTTTCAACAAACTAAGCACAATGCACCCTTGGAAACCTCGCCCAGCGACACAACGGGAGAGAAATAAGGATCTGGTTTTGGCGTTCGTGATCTTGCACACCAAATCGTCGTGGATGTAAAATCGTATTTGGATTTGTAATTTAGGGAGGAGGGTGGGGTAGACGTGATTCTTGGAGGAGTAAAGGTGATGATTGAGGAGGAAGGTGGTGTGATCATGGGAGGGGGCGTAGGTGTAGGAATGGGACTCTTTGTCCAGAGAAATAACATTGTGAAAACCTGGCTAGCCCCAATCTAATCCCTAAAACCGGTTAGAAATAACGGCAATTTTAATCACGTAGTGTTTTGTAATAACAGAAAATAACAACAAAAAAACGCTCCCCATTAGAAAAAGAAAAGTTCTTGATACGCAAAGTAATAAATCCTTTTTTTAAATCCTTTATATTAACTCGTGGTGTCTGCGGCCGCCTGACCGACCTTGCTTGCTTGCTTGCTTGTCGCCAAAACTTTTGATCGATTTTTAACCCACTTGCTCGCAAGATAGCGAGCTGAAATTTTGCAGGCAGTTTCGTACCGATGATAAAAACAATGTATCAAAATTTCAGATCGATCGCATGTACCGTAATTAAATTATTGATTTTTTAGATTATTTTTTTTAATCCTATGTATCATGCTATTTTTTGAGATAGAGCGTCGCGGTGCGTATTATATTGAACAACCTTTCTGTCGCGCAATAAGGTGCGTATTTTATTGACAGCTCTTTTTATAAACATATTCCTGATCGGTGCGTATTATATTAAACATGTTTTACGACACAACTTCAATTTTGTATTTCTGGATGGTCTGGCGCTGCGTATTATAATGAACATTCTTTTAGTTACTTCTCGTACATAAAGGATTTATAGTCAAAAACTTGGTTTTTTACGGGTTTTTCTTATTTAAAATCCTTTATATTAACTCGTGGTGTCTGCGGCCGACCGACCTTGTCGCCAAAACTTTTGATCGATTTTTAACCCACTTGCTCGCAAGATAGCGAGCTGAAATTTTGCAGGCAGTTTCGTACCGATGATAAAAACAATGTATCAAAATTTCAGATCGATCGCATGTACCGTAATTAAATTATTGATTTTTTAGATTATTTTATTTATTCCTATGTATCATGCTATTTTTTTAGATAGAGCGTCGCGGTGCGTATTATATTGAACAACCTTTCTGTCGCCCAATAAGGTGCGTATTTTATTGACAGCTCTTTTTATAAACATATTCCTGATCGGTGCGCATTATATTAAACATGTTTTACGACACAACTGCAATTTTGTATTTCTGGATGGTCTGGCGCTGCGTATTATAATGAACATTCTTTTAATTACTTCTCGTACATAAAGGATTTATAGTCAAAAACTTGGTTTTTTACGGGTTGTTCTTATTTAAATTTAATGTTAAAATTTTTTATTTTTATTTACTTTTATTTTTTTTAAATAAGTTTCGAAAACTAGACTGTCTTAATCGTAAAGATGCACTTATGAAATTATTTATTTATTTTTTTATTTTTTTTTAAATCTGATGAAAAAAGGATAACATATTCCCCAAACTTATTACAGAACCCTTAAATGTAAGTGAAATAAATTAATTTACGTTATTACTCCCGAGTGTAGGCGCGGTGGCCCAGCGGCATGCTCTGATGTGTAGGATACCTGACATTAGTGGGGGCTTAAGTAGAGCGGCCTGGCATTGTGCTAGTGACGGCTAGTGCCACCCAATCACCTCGTATGCCGAGGCTACCGAAACTTGTGAACGCTGCTTCACATGCCCCATAGGCCCGTCCCGTGACTGTGGTCTGTCTGTATGGGGAACTTACTTACTTTACTATTTCTACCTGACTTACGATGCGCAGTGCAGCGCGACAAATACAGTAGTGTTACTACTATTGACATTGCGACATAAGATATAGGCAATATAGGAAAATAATATTTATACTTTTAGTCTTCTGTTGAGGCAATGTTTGCACTAGGCGACACTAGGCTTACAGCCGAACTGCTGGAGAATCAGGTGCGCTAGGGACGTGGGGTTAGTCACCGAGCTTATAGAATCATAGAAGATCTGTGACATCACCAGGGACCAAGGCATTAAATTAAATAAACAAACATTCATGTCAATCACGGATATTAAACAAATCTCGGTTTTTTGGGGGTGAAAATGGGGGAGCGCTGGTGGGAGGAATGTGACCGATGTGAAGGAGATTAAAGTAAGATGAGTAGTCCCCCTTTGTTAAATTTAAATTAGAAGAACTATTTCTACTGCAATAGTACACAGCTATGGCGACTATCAACGTCATCATCCTCTCTAGCCTGGGACTCAAGAGTTTGACAGGGTGGACTTGAAGCTAATAGTATGCTATAAAACGGTCGGTCTCTTCAGCTTTTCTTCTCATAATTTGGTTGCCGAATGTTTTTCTTCTTAAATACAAAGCTTATAAATTGCATCTGGTTAAGGATACCACTTTTTTTTTAATTAAAGGGATGAATTAAATAAAAATAAAGTATGTTGTGTTGAATTCAATAGCTTGCAAAAATAAAATAATTTAAAAAATTCCGTTTATGTTAACTATAATAATAACAAGATGTATAAATACTGCTACAGCTTAACGTTGGTAGAGAACATTTTATTATTGTGACGATTCATCTGAGTAGTGATTTGGAACCAATGTTCCCTTTAAGCTGCGCAGCCGCGTAGATATCTGATTTTACTCCGCGTAGCATTTTAGAATTACCGCGCAGCAAATTTGGTAAAATATTCAACACAAAAAAGGATGCTGTGCAACTTAACACACGAGTTTGTTTTTTTTTAACTTTGCACACGGACCAACGAACCTTAGGGGGGACATTGATTGGTACTATAAAATATTATCTTTGATCAAGGGCGTAATTGAGTGTTTGGTGACGTACATGGGAGTGGGTCGGGCTGGGGTGCACCTCAAATTAAAGATTTGTAACCGATTGTTTAAAGGTGTTTAAAAAGAGTCTTGTAAAAAAATATGCCGTCAAAGTGCTATGGAATGAAAACATCACCTCCGTTACAACACGGGGATATCAACTTAGATATTGTCTTGGTAGATAACTAGAGACATGGGGGTAAAATACACGCACCAGACATTGTCTTTACAGACACCACGAGGAGTTGGCGCAAAATACACGCACCAGACATTGTCTTGGTAGACACCACGAGACATCAGAGCAAAATACACGCACCAGACATTCTCTTGGTAGACACCACGAGACATTGGAGCAAAATACACGCACCAGACATTCTCTTGGCAGACACCACGAGACATTGGAGCAAAATACACGCACCAGACATTCTCTTGGAAGACACCACGAGACATTGGAGCAAAATACACGCACCAGACATTCTCTTGGCAGAAGACACCACGAGACATTGGAGCAAAATACACGCACCAGACATTCTCTTGGCAGAAGACACCACGAGACATTGGAGCAAAATACACGCACCAGACATTCTCTTGGCAGACACCACGAGACATTGGAGCAAAATACACGCACCAGACATTCTCTTGGCAGACACCACGAGACATTGGAGCAAAATACACGCACCAGACATTCTTTTGGCAGACACCACGAGACATTGGAGCAAGATACACGCACCAGACATTCTCTTGGCAGACACCACGAGACATTGGAGCAAAATACACGCACCAGACATTCTCTTGGCAGACACCACGAGACATTGGAGCAAAATACACGCACCAGACATTCTCTTGGCAGAAGACACCACGAAACATTGGAGCAAAATACACGCACCAGACATTCTCTTGGCAGACACCACGAGACATTGGAGCAAAATACACGCACCAGACATTCTCTTGGCAGACACCACGAGACATTGGAGCAAAATACACGCACCAGACATTGTCTTGGCAGACACCACGAGACATTGGAGCAAAATACACGCACCAGACATTGTCTTGGCAGACACCACGAGACATTGGAGCAAAATACACGCACCAGACATTCCATAAATGAAATGGTCAGACTCCATGCCATGTGTTATAAGAAAAGTTGACTCAAACACAATGGATATTTCAACATGGATCGCTTGTCGGTGTAACAACAAAAGCATTGTCTCAGTGTGAGTGTGTGTGCTCACCCCCCTCTTTTTTTTCTTTTTTTGTTCAGAAGTCGGGTGGATGGTCAGGGTGAGGATTTTTGTGGGGGGCGCTGACTTTTAGCGCGTAGGTGGGGGAATTTATTTTTTTTTCTTTGGTTATGTCAGTGATAGGACGCCATTCCTAATTTACAGATAATTTTAATGTACAAGCGACACAAGAAGTTGAACATTAAATGATGGTGTTATTGTCGTATAGGTGTGTGAACAAAACTGCGAAGTACAAAGATTTGTCCAACTTTAAAAAAAACAAAAGGTGGGGAGGATGGAACTATTTGGAAACGTTAATTCTGATTTCAATTCTGATTGAAGTATCCATGCTGGATATTTATTAGCAGCTAATGGTATCAAGGATTTATTTTAGGGCTGTTATCGATTAATTTAAATTTAATCGTTAACTTTGGAAAAATTATCGATTAATTAATCGATAATTTCGATTAAAACCAAAAATAGAAATTTATGACGTCATTAAACTGAACATTTCTCACGGACATTGAAAATTAAGAATATTTTGAACTAAATTTTATGACAATGTGTTGATACTTGATTTGTGCTGAATGTCGTATGTCAGCGAAGTATTTAATCCCTTTAAAAGAGAATTGTTTATGGCAGTGGACACAGTAAACGTTTTCACCTTCTTCGACTTTGCCATCCGCAGTTAGCTTAAAAACAACATATTTGCTCAACTTTCTAGTTATATGTTTAAATTTAACTGCGCTGATGCTGTCAGCAGGGCCGTCTTAACGCATAGGCCCGTTGGGCATTTGCCCGGGGGCCCACGAGCATATGGGCCCCATGGGAATATGTTTATTTATATATATTAATTTTTTATTCCTGCGTGGGAAGGGCCCAACACTATTTCTTTGCCCGGGGGCCCAAAATGGTGTAGTTGACGTCTGCCGGTCAACGTAATTTAATAAAATAAATTTTAATATTACGCGGGAGATGTTTGTACGTAAAAAATATATATAAATTATTATTAATTATTAATAATTTTTTATTTATTACTAACATTTTTAAAAATTATTAGAAATGTTTTCTTAAATTTTAATCGAATTTTTATCGATTAAAATTATTTTAATCGATATTTAATCTATAAAATTTTTAACGATTAATCGAGAAATTTTATTTAAACCTTAACATTCTGCAGATCTTGCTTTATTCTATCGCCCCAAAACAAGTTAACCAAGGTCGATAATTGCAATCCTTGAGACAGGTCGCACAGAACAGGGCGGTCACATGTGTTAACTCCCTTTGAAAAAAAAAGGGTCGTGTCATTATCGTGCGGGACCAAAGGTTCTCACATTATGTATAGTTACAAACAATCTACTTAAGGAGCTTTCAGGAATGTAATAAAAGTATATAAAGGAGGAAATAAATACAAAGATTACTCCTTACATGATATATATATATATATATATATATATATTATATATATATATATATATATATATATATATTGAGGAATACACCTTATACTTCATTATATCCCCCACCCCCCACACACACACCAGGTTTATACATGTTAGTCTTATATCCTTGTTAATGACATTTCCCTTGATGCTAATATTTGTTAAAAACGCAGCACGTTTGGAAAGCTACCCTCCCCCACCACCCTTTTCACTTTTCGGCACCACTCACCTCCGCCTGAGCTCTGACTGTTCGTATCTGAACCTCCGTCTAAAATCACAGAGGCCTCAAAAGTCTTGACGTCAACAACAATAACAGGCAGAGTAGTGCGTCTATTTTTAGACCAACAATCACTGACGTCACATTTGGCTTTCGTCTCTATCAATGTATCGCGGAGAAATTATCAAAAGAGCGGGATCTCTTGTTTCTCGGTTGTTCACTTTTAGAGTAACTGGTTTATTATATTGGGATATGCGATCGTTTTTTTATTTTTATTTCACCCCAAACCTTTCTCTTTTTTTCCTTCACGTGTTTAGATTTAAAGCCAAATAATATTTGAAAAAAATGACAACGATATAATTGGATTACCACAGTGGTTAACGGAAAAAAACATGTATTTAAAAAAAAACACCCAGATACTTACATGTTAACGAAGAGAGAATAGCACACTGGTTGAACAGTGAAAAATAATGAAAGCCACTTGGCAAGCAACAGATGTCCAGAGAGTTACTCACTATCAATGTATTCACTGACTTAAGTAGGAAAAAAAAAGAAGAAGACAGAAAACGAAAGGAAAAAAAAGTCCGTTTCAGCACAATCCAGATAAACACCGCTACGTCATTCGGAGTTGGTCCTGGCAAACAGGGCACGAGTGGAAATGTCTCCCTTTTCTTTCCCTCCCCTACACGTAACTACACCAGGTTTTCGGTGGACCCGGTGGTAGGACTAAAACTCGTAACGTGGCACCGCTAGGAAACAACCAGAACAGTCCAGGCTGGATGGCCGAGTGAAAGTGTTAAAAACCTGGCAACTCTGTCTGCTGGTGATCGACGACAAGGGGGTGGGTGGGTGTGAGGAGGGAAGGGATGAGAAAGCAACAGTCTGAGCAGACGGCGAGGAGAATGGACTATCGATCTTCAGAGACCGGGGGGGGGGTGGGGTGGGGGTTAATGATTGTGATACTGCTGCAAGCCAATTGATTCTGGGTAAATTTTTGTGTCGGGGGGGGGGAGATGCAAACATATTGTTTCAGCCCGAACGCCCCCCCCCCACACACTCCGGTGTTTATCTTATTGTGTAAACTAATTTAAATAGCTCAACGCAGTCCTTAATCATCCTCGTTGTGTCGAGTGACCGGGCAATAAATAAACACGAATCACTGATGGCATCAAGTGCAGAATACTGATTAGTTAATTTATGATTTTCTTGTGTATTAAATAGTTTTAAAACTTGATCTGTCCTGTGTGTCACTAGGAGACATATTTAGGATATTTTGTGCCCGGGGACAAACTATACAATTAGCGCTCCTCCGGCGTTTAATATATTACCTTCTTTAACTCTTTTGATGGGACGTTGTAAGCCTCGTTTTGGCACCCCTGTACCGTGGCACCCGAGGACATATGTCTCCCCCACCCCCTCGCTACGACACAGCTAAGCTTTGATACATTACATGTAGATGTAAGACTCAATCTTTTTGTGTGTGTATGCGAGATCCCATTTCATAAATGCCCCCAATTCCTTAGATGCTGTTCTACAGTAAAAACCGGTAACACGGTCGAGGAAATTGAATATTCATTTGAAAAAATCTCCATAGCCAGGCACCAAGGGACAGAGCGGCATCGAATAACAGAGACACTTTGCGTTCTGAGGGACATGGATATTGATTCAGTTTAACGTAACCTAGTTTTTTTGTTTTTGTTTTTTTTTCCTCTCTTTTTTTTTCTTCTTTAAAATTTTTTTTTAAAAATCATGCGGACGTTAATACCCACCCCGCTCCACCCCACCATAACCAATAAACAAATAACTGCTCGCCCATTAATCATTTATCCTCAAGCTCATCTCTTTACTAAACACAAAATTACCGAGAGGGCGTTGGGAGTGGGAGAGGGGGGTGTTGTGTTAGTGGCTAGTAGCCTCTAATCTAACCCACTTGGCGGACAATTACACTTGGCAGTCTCAAAACTCAAAGGCATCCACATTGCCTAATAGGAGGAATTCATTGCGTGACAATAAAAAATTTTTAAAATGTCGTAAGAGAGGAAAAGTGTAACATGTCATAATGATGTATCGAGAGCGTAAAGTAAGCTAGTACTGAGCGATAGGTCAATAGAGTTGGTGAATGTCATGAAGGCACGAAGAGTTTTTAAAAAAAACCAACAAATGTCAAGTGATAGAACGTAAGGGTAGAGAATATCTCTCTTCTGTGCTCTTCAACGAGCAAGAACTGAATGAGCGTAGAAAAAAAAATGGATGTATTTCACCAAAACCTTTCTTCTGTACGAACCGGTACCAATGTGGTACACTAACTATTTCAAGGGATAACTTATTTTTAATAGCATGAGCTGACTCCTAAATCATATCTATGTGTATGTTGATGAAAGCAATTTATATGAGAATTTAAAAAATCAATTGTTACCTATTATAAGAATGACACGTAAATACACCAGATGTCAATAAAGACTAATAAAAAATTATCATTATATTAATTTAATTCAATTAATTGTTAATGTAAATACTTCTAACTTGACTATTCATCTCTACTTGCTGACAACAAACGGGGTTTTAAGTGAATGTGGTACTTAAAGGTTTAGTGCAGGGGCAGGGAAACCATGGCTCGCGAGCCAGATGTGGCTCTATTGGTAACTGCAGATGGGCTCTCAGACACATGTTCGATTATTTATTTTATTTTTAAAAAAGTTTATTCAGACTCCTTTGATCTACATATTAATTGCATATAAAAAAACAGCATAATTATGTTAGTAAAAAGAATTCAGAGACATAACTATTGTACTCTTAGTTTTGAAATTACACAAAATGCACACATTTACTTGAATTTTTAGAGTTTTTTTTTAAAATGTATGGCTCTCACAGAATTTACTTTTCAAAATATGTGGTGTTAATGGCTCTCTAAGGCAAAAAGTTTCGCGACCCCTGGTTTGGTGGATGTGATATACACATGTTTGGTGGATGTGATATACACATGTTTGGTGGATGTGATATACACAGGTTTGGTGGATGTGATACACACATGTTTGGTGGATGTGATACACACAAGTTTGGTGGATGTGATATACACAGGTTTGGTGGATGTGATACACACATGTTTGGTGGATGTGATATACACATGTTTGGTGGATGTGATATACACATGTTTGGTGGATGTGATATACACATGTTTGGTGGATGTGATATACACATGTTTGGTGGATGTGATATACACATGTTTGGTGGATGTGATACACACATGTTTGGTGGATGTGATATACACATTTTTGGTGGATGTGATATACACATGTTTGGTGGATGTGATATACACATGTTTGGTGGATGTGATACACACATGCTTGGTGGATGTGATACACACATGTTTGGTGGATGTGATATACACATGTTTGGTGGATGTGATATACACATGTTTGGTGGATGTGATATACACAAGTTTGGTGGATGTGATATACACATGTTTGGTGGATGTGATATACACATGTTTGGTGGATGTGATATACACATGTTTGGTGGATGTGATATACACATGTTTGGTGGATGTGATATACACATGTTTGGTGGATGTGATATACACATGTTTGGTGGATGTGATATACACATGCTTGGTGGATGTGATATACACAAGTTTGGTGGATGTGATATACACATGTTTGGTGGATGTGATACACACATGCTTGGTGGATGTGATATACACATGCTTGGTGGATGTGATATACACATGTTTGGTGGATGTGATATACACAAGTTTGGTGGATGTGATATACACAGGTTTGGTGGATGTGATACACACATGTTTGGTGGATGTGATATACACATGTTTGGTGGATGTGATATACACATGTTTGGTGGATGTGATATACACATGTTTGGTGGATGTGATATACACAAGTTTGGTGGATGTGATATACACATGCTTGGTGGATGTGATATACACATGTTTGGTGGATGTGATATACACATGTTTGGTGGATGTGATATACACATGCTTGGTGGATGTGATATACACATGTTTGGTGGATGTGATAGACACATGTTTGGTTGATGTGATATACACATGTTTGGTGGATGTGATATACACATGTTTGGTGGATGTGATATACACATGCTTGGTGGATGTGATATACACAAGTTTGGTGGATGTGATATACACATGCTTGGTGGATGTGATATACACAAGTTTGGTGGATGTGATATACACATGCTTGGTGGATGTGATATACACAAGTTTGGTGGATGTGATATACACATGTTTGGTGGATGTGATATACACATGTTTGGTGGATGTGATATACACATGCTTGGTGGATGTGATATACACAAGTTTGGTGGATGTGATATACACATGTTTGGTGGATGTGATATACACATGCTTGGTGGATGTGATATACACAAGTTTGGTGGATGTGATATACACATGCTTGGTGGATGTGATATACACAAGTTTGGTGGATGTGATATACACATGCTTGGTGGATGTGATATACACAAGTTTGGTGGATGTGATATACACATGTTTGGTGGATGTGATATACACATGTTTGGTGGATGTGATATACACATGCTTGGTGGATGTGATATACACAAGTTTGCTGGATGTGATATACACAAGTTTGGTGGATGTGATATACACATGCTTGGTGGATGTGATATACACAAGTTTGGTGGATGTGATATACACATGCTTGGTGGATGTGATATACACAAGTTTGGTGGATGTGATATACACATGTTTGGTTGATGTGATATACACATGTTTGGTTGATGTGATATACACATGTTTGGTGGATGTGATATACACATGTTTGGTGGATGTGATATACACATGTTTGGTGGATGTGATATACACATGTTTGGTGGATGTGATACTCACATGTTTGGTGGATGTGATGCTAACGGGCTTGGTGGGGATATGTTACGGGGCATGCTAGATAAACGACCGGCTCGCGTGGAGGTATGCTATCAGCCGTTGGTGGCGTGGTCTTTGTTGCTGAAGGTGTGGTTTGCATTAAGGAATGGTCGGGTGTTGTAAGGTGCCAGGGAGATAGTAGCCATGGAAGGTTTGTATCTTTGGTGGTCAGTAGTGTGTCTCGTGGGAGGGAAGTAAATGGACAATGTGGGGAGGAGGACTGAGAGAGCAAAGTGAGGAGTGAGATAGCAAAGTGAGGAGTGAGAGAGCAAAGTGAGGAGTGAGAGAGCAAAGTGAGGAGTGAGAGAGCAAAGTGAGGAGTGAGAGAGCAAAGTGAGGACTGAGAGAGCAAAGTGAGGAGTGAGAGAGCAAAGTGAAGAGTGAGAGAGCAAAGTGAGGAGTGAGAGAGCGAAGTGAGGACTGAGAGAGCAAAGTGAGGGGTGAGAGAGCATAGTGAGGAGTGAGAGAGCAAAGTGAGGGGTGATAGAGCAAAGTGAGGAGTGAGAGAGCAAAGTGAGGAGTGAGAGAGCATAGTGAGGAGTGAGATAGCATAGTGAGGAGTGAGAGAGCAAAGTGAGGAGTGAGAGAGCATAGTGAGGAGTGAGAGAGCATAGTGAGGAGTGAGAGAGCATAGTGAGGAGTGAGAGAGCAAAGTGAGGAGTGAGAGAGCAAAGTGAGGAGTGAGAGAGCGAAGTGAGGACTGAGAGAGCAAAGTGAGGGGTGATAGAGCAAAGTGAGGAGTGAAAGAGCAAAGTGAGGAGTGAGAGAGCATAGTGAGGAGTGAGAGAGCAAAGTGAGGGGTGATAGAGCAAAGTGAGGAGTGAGAGAGCAAAGTGAGGAGTGAGATAGCATAGTGAGGAGTGAGAGAGCAAAGTGAGGAGTGAGAGAGCATAGTGAGGAGTGAGAGAGCATAGTGAGGAGTGAGAGAGCATAGTGAGGAGTGAGAGAGCAAAGTGAGGAGTGAGAGAGCAAAGTGAGGAGTGAGAGAGCGAAGTGAGGACTGAGAGAGCAAAGTGAGGGGTGAAAGAGCAAAGTGAGGAGTGAAAGAGCAAAGTGAGGAGTGAGAGAGCATAGTGAGGAGTGAGAGAGCAAAGTGAGGGGTGATAGAGCAAAGTGAGGAGTGAGAGAGCAAAGTGAGGAGTGAGAGAGCAAAGTGAGGAGTGAGAGAGCATAGTGAGGGGTGAGAGAGCATAGTGAGGAGTGAGAGAGCATAGTGAGGAGTGAGAGATGAATGAAAGGAGTGAGAGATGAATGAAAGGAGTGAGAGATGAATGAAAGGAGTGAGAGATGAATGAAAGTATATTTAATTTTAGGGTGGGGTTGGCAGAGAAAAATGGGAGAGGAGAAAAGAATGTAATGGAAGGGGGAGGAAATGGAGAGTAACTTCTGTTGGTTTGAGTTGTGCGAAATGTGAGGGGGGGGGAGAGAGATTAGGAGAGGGGACAGGGTGGAGAAGCCAATTAAATGGTTTAGGGTTGGGAAAGGGTGATGTCGAGGTATGACTAGAGGGTTGATGGAAACAGCGACTTGATTTGAGTCGCCAAGGAGGCCATTGAGGGAGTTCGGGGTGAGAGGGGGTGGGGGGTCTGTTGGAAACAAAACTAGCTGAAGGGGTGGGGGGTCTGTTGGAAACAAAACTAGCTGAAGCGGTGGGGGGTCTGTTGGAAACAAAACTAGCTGAAGGGGTGAGGGTCTGTTGGAAACAAAACTAGCTGAAGGGTGGGGGCGGGCAGAAGACTTGATAGACGGTGGTGTGCTGTTGACTTCACCAGGGACGAATGGCAGCACTATTAAATGTAAGATTCGGGAGGTAGAGAAAGAGAGAGAGGGGGGAGGGAGGGAGGGAGGGAGAGAGAGAAAGGGGGAGGGAGGGAGAGCGAGCGAGAGGAGGGGGGAGAGAGGGAGAGAGAGAGAGGGAGGGAGAGAGAGAGAAGGAGGAAGAGAGAGGGACAGCGAGAGAGAGAGAGAGAGAGAGAGAGAGAGAGGGAGAGCGAGAGAGAGAGTAGAAGGGATTAGGCGTGCAAGAAATAAAGAGATATTCAATAAATGGGTGAGAGCGGAAATGAGAGAATGAGGAAGAGTGAACAAATAGTGTGAAAGGTGGAGGAGGAGGTTAAATTATTGTAAGAGAAATATAAAATAAGAGAGCACGTGAGACGGTGGTTGGAGAGAGAAACTGAGTTTGCGTAAAGAGTGATTGAGCGGGAGTGAGGGAGAGACGAGAGACAACATGTAACGTGAGTTGATTTGACGGTGAAAGAAATCCAAGTGAGTTTGAGAGTGTGAGAGGGAATCAAATGGGATGATGTGTGTGCATAAGTCTGTGTGTGTGCATGTGTCTGTGTGTGTATGTGTCTGTGTGTGTGCATGTATATGTGTGTGCATGTGTATGTGTGTGTGCATGTGTCTGTGTGTGCATGTGTCTGTGGGTGTATGTGTCTGTGTGTGTGCATGTGTATGTGTGCGTGCATGTGTATGTGTGCGCATCTGTCTCTGTGTGTGCATGTGTCTATGTGTGTATATGTATGTGTTTGTGCATGTATCTGTGTGTGTACATGTGTCTGTGTGCGTATGTGTCTCTGTGTATGTCTGTGTGTGCATGTTTCTGTGTGTATGTGTCTGTGTATGTGCATGTGTCTGTGTGTATGTGTCTTTGTGTGTATGTGTCTGTGGATGTACATGCGTCTGTGTGTGTATGCGTCTGTGTGTGTATGTGTCTGTGTGTGTGCATGTGTCTGTTTGTGTATGTGTATGTGTGTGCGTGCATGTATCTGTGTGTGTGCATGTGTCTGTGTGTTTATGTGTCTGTTTGTGTATAACTCTGTGTGTGCGTGTGCATGTGTCTGTGTGTGCGCGCATGTGCCTGTGTGTGTGCGCATGTGCCTGTGTGTGTGCATGTGTCTGTGTGTTTATGTGTATGTTTGTGTATGTGTATGTGTGTGCGTGTGCATGTGTCTGTGTGTGTGCGTATGTGTCTGTGTGTGTGCGTATGTGTCTGTGTGTTTGTGCAAGTGCCTGTGCGTGTATGTGTCTGTGTATGTGTCTGTGTGTGTGTGCATGTGTCTGTGTTTGTGCAAGTGTCTGTGTGTGCATGTCTGTGTGTATGTATGTTTCCGTGTGTGTGCATATGTATGTGTGTCTTTTAGAGAGATAAAAGAGATACGATAATCTGATAGTTTCGTCGAACATCTTAGTGATATCAAACAAGGCTTACTATACACCACCGGAAAAAAAAATCATATCCCCGCATCTGGACAATTTTAACTAAAGTAATCACAAAGCCAGTGCACAAAAAGATGCATACATCGCGCTACCATTCCCTCACTAGCGAGAGTGAAGAATGAAAACAGATTTATTTCGATTTTGATTATAAAGTTGATATGGTCAAGCAATTATGGGCAAATTGACATCATGCATTTGATTTGATCACGCTTATCTGAATTGACCCATGCACTGTGGTCAAGTTTATATATTTATTATCAGTGTGCCTGACACACCTGGATTTATGGTACACTAAGGCGATCAGAATAACCTGTGTCCCAAAGAATGTCGGTAAAAGATTTGTTTTTGTTTTTTTTATTATTGTGGTATTCTGACAAGTTGCTGAAGACATCTGCGTGCGTGGTGTAGACCAGTGCTTCTCAAAGTGATGGTCCGCAGACCGGTGCCGGTCCGTGAGCCATCCGATGCCGGTCCGCAGAATTTAACAAGAAATGACATTTCGATACTACGTCATAACATGGAAAATAGTTCACTGGTCCCTACTGCAATGAAAAAATTCCTGCCGGTCCGCCATACTAAAAAGTTTGAGAAGCACTGATGTAGACTGAGTGGCATGTTTATGACAACAACTAAAAGTTAATAGAGTCGGTGACATGTGAAACTGTGATCTTCTTTGTCGGTGGTTTTATTTGAATATTCTCATATTGGCATCTACAGCTGGCCGGTAGATGGTACCGTAATTTTCAACTGAATTTACAGGGACACCCCCATCCCCCCAACACACACACAAACACACACACACATTCACCCACGCTCGCGCGCGCGTTTGTCTTCGACCCACAAAAAATAAAACTTAACACGAATTTACGTGAACAGATGTAAAGCAAAAGAAACAAGCAAAACATTTCCTGTGTTGAAGCCCTTTAAACATTTATCAATACCAACTCATTCTCTTAAATTAAACAACCCGTAAAAAAATTTTTAAAATATAATTCCTTTATATATGAGACATAACTAATAGTATTGATTATGTTCAATATAATTTGCACCGCACCGCGCGACAGGAAAATATTAAAAAGGTTGTTCAATATAATACGCACCGCGCGACAGACTAGCACAAAAATGTACATGTTTTATAGAGATATATAGAGATAAAGTTTAAAAAATTCATTAAATTAATTACGGTTCATTCGATCGAGCTGAAATTCTGACACTATGCATTGTTAGGTGAAAATGGTCTATGTGCGAAATTTCAGCTCGATAGCATCACGGAAAGTGGGTCATTTTTTACTTTCATCTTTCCTTTCCACGGGACCACGACAGACAGAGAAACAGAGATCACGACAAGACGGTAAAGTTAATAGGCTATAAGGGATTTAAAAATTATAATAACGGTTACGTTTTAAAACATAAAGCAATTTTAAAAAAATAATCCACTGCAAATATTTTTTTTGAAATTTAAAGGCTTGAGACTTATGTAGATGGGTTTAAGTTTAGTGCACGTTATGGTGACTATTTTGCTGATTCGCGTAGCATTTTTTCTTTCTGTTTGCATAGATAAAAGACGAAATTGTGCTGGTGAATTTGCATTAAGCTTTAATATCATTTGGCGGTTGACAAGTTTACATGAATTGGATTTGGATACAATAAATAGAAACGAAACAAATTATTTAGACTTTATTCAGGTTAATTTTTTAAAAATAAAACTGATTTTTTGTTTTAATCTCAATGCAATGCTTCGTGTAATCGAGTTTAGAGACAACAAACGTGATTATAATGGAACCAAATACCTTTAGAAATGGATAAGCGATTCTTATAAAAATAAATTTGCACATATCCCATTTACGTCATACCATAAATCTTATACACCTTCGTGACGTCATCTATTCCCATGGCAACGGAGCCTTCGTGACGCCATCTATTCCCATGGCAACGGAGAAGATAGCGTTGTATTATTGTCTTTTATTTTAATATAATTTTTTTTTAAATATTGTTTTCAAAAATAAGATCAGAGATATAACTGAAATAGATTTAGTGTCACAAACGCCCCCCTCCCCCAAACCAAGTTCGGTAAATTCATGGAATCACCCCTCCAACCAACTTTCACATACGCCCACACAACTCTCCCCTCCCACCCAGTAATTCTTAATCTAAATTTACAAAAATCGCTAAGAGCCTTAGACTGTCTTAAATGTATTGTTTGTAAATGAAGTGCTACAAAAAAAGCCAATTCATCTAAAGGTTGGTCCACACCTCTCAAATGCTCGCGAGCATTTGATCAAACATCACACGAACGCACTATAAAATACGACAAATTTGGCGTATTTTATAGTGCGTTCGTGTGATGTTTGATCAAATGCTCGCGAGCATTTGAGAGGTGTGGACCAGCCTTTAATGACATTCCATTGAGACTTCAATCTAAAGGGTTAAAACCTACCCTGGTGACCATCAAAGATCAATCACTTCATAACAATTAGGTCTTTCCTCTTTGTATCACTTCCTACTGGCACATCTCAATGTAACAATTAGGTCTTCCCTCTTTGTATCACTTCCAACGGGCACATCTCAATAGCAGAAAGAAAGGACTTGTTTTTATTTCAGATGATAAGTAAGTCTTTACTACCTCAATTTTTATGGTTTGGAGAGCTCCATTTTCCCGAAGCCGGAGGTCATCAAGAATAATGTTTGGATTAATGAGGGGATCAAATGGGAAGTCCCATTCAGTGTCAAATCTAAAACCTCCAATTTTAACTTATTGGTTCATCTTTGATTAGGTTGCTGAGCTGGGAGAACGATGCATTGAATGAATGGATGGATGAATGAATGAATGGATGGATGGATGAATGAATGGGCGGATGAATGAATGAATGGATGAATGAATGAATGAATTAATTAATGTTTTCTTCTATAGTGCCAACACTATCCACGTAGTCTAACATTCTAGTCTAACATGTTAGTCTAACATTCTAGTCTACCATTCTAGACTAACATTCTAGTCTAACATGCTAGTCTAACATGCTAGTCTAACATTCTAGTCTAACATTCTAGTCTAACATGCTAGTCTAACATTCTAGTCTAACATGCTAGTCTAACATTTTAGCCTAACATGCTAGTCTAACATGCTAGTCTAACATCCTAGTCTAATATCCTAGTCTAACATGCTAGTCTAACATTCTAGTCTAACATTCTAGTCTAATATCCTAGTCTAACATGCTAGTCTAACATTCTAGTCTAACATTCTAGTCTAATATCCTAGTCTAACATGCTAGTCTAACATTCTAGTCTAACATTCTAGTCTAATATCCTAGTCTAACATGCTAGTCTAACATTCTAGTCTAACATTCTAGTCTAATATCCTAGTCTAACATGCTAGTCTAACATTCTAGTCTAACATTCTAGTCTAATATCCTAGTCTAACATGCTAGTCTAACATTCTAGTCTAACATTCTAGTCTAACATTCTAGTCTAATATCCTAGTCTAACATGCTAGTCTAACATTCTAGTCTAACATTCTAGTCTAATATGCTAGTCTAACATTCTAGTCTAACATTCTAGTCTAACATTCTAGTCTAATATCCTAGTCTAACATGCTAGTCTAACATTCTAGTCTAACATTCTAGTCTAATATCCTAGTCTAACATGCTAGTCTAACATTCTAGTCTAACATTCTAGTCTAATATCCTAGTCTAACATGCTAGTCTAACATTCTAGTCTAACATTCTAGTCTAATATCCTAGTCTAACATGCTAGTCTAACAATCTAGTCTAACATTCTAGTCTAACATTCTAGTCTAACATTCTAGTCTAACATTCTAGTCTAACATTCTAGTCTAATATCCTAGTCTAACATGCTAGTCTAACATTCTAGTCTAACATTCTAGTCTAACATTCTAGTCTAAAATTCTAGTCTAACATTCTAGTCTAACATTCTAGTCTAATATCCTAGTCTAACATTCTAGTCTAACATTCTAGTCTAACATTCTAGTCTAATATCCTAGTCTAACATTCTAGTCTAACATTCTAGTCTAACATTCTAGTCTAATATCCTAGTCTAACTTGCTCGAAGCACTTTGATGTTAGAAAAAAATGTTGATGTGAAATAAAAATGTCTTCACATTTTTCTTTCTCAACTCTTTCAAAAATTTCAGAGGACTATTCCACTAATTATAGTGCCGCCAATTCAAAGGAGCGCACACCCAGGGAAATCCTCTTGTGTCCAGCCACTCCGGAAACTTTCAGAAGAGACTGCTTTAAGGAATACGTCAGAAGAGACTGCTTTAAGGAATACGTCAGAAGAGACTGCTTTAAGGAATACGCCAGAAGAGACTGCTTTAAGGAATACGTCAGAAGAGACTGCTTTAAGGAATGCGTCAGAAGAGACTGCTTTAAGGAATACGTCAGAAGAGACTGCTTTAAGGAATACGTAAGAAGAGACTGCTTTAAGGAATACGTCAGAAGAGACTGCTTTAAGGAATACGTCAGAAGAGACTGCTTTAAGGAATACGTCAGAAGAGACTGCTTTAAGGAATACGTCAGAAGAGACTGCTTTAAGGAATGCGTCAGAAGAGACTGCTTTAAGGAATACGTCAGAAGAGACTGCTTTAAGGAATGCGTCAGAAGAGACTGCTTTAAGGAATACGTCAGAAGAGACTGCTTTAAGGAATACGTAAGAAGAGACTGCTTTAAGGAATACGTCAGAAGAGACTGCTTTAAGGAATGCGTCAGAAGAGACTGCTTTAAGGAATACGTCAGAAGAGACTGCTTTAAGGAATACGTCAGAAGAGACTGCTTTAAGGAATACGTAAGAAGAGACTGCTTTAAGGAATACGTCAGAAGAGACTGCTTTAAGGAATACGTAAGAAAAGACTGCTTTAAGGAATACGTCAGAAGAGACTGCTTTAAGGAATACGTCAAAGAGACTGCTTTAAGGAATGCGTCAGAAGAGACTGCTTTAAGGAATGCGCCAGAAGAGACTGCTTTAAGAAAAAATCTCAGAAGAGACTGCTTTAAGGAATACGTCAGAAGAGACTGCTTTAAGGAATACGTCAGAAGAGACTGCTTTAAGGAATACGTCAGAAGAGACTGCTTTAAGGAATACGGCAGAAGAGACTGCTTTAAGGAATACGTCAGAAGAGACTGCTTTAAGGAATACGTCAGAAGAGACTGCTTTAAGGAATACGTCAGAAGAGACTGCTTTAAGGAATTCGCCAGAAGAGACTGCTTTAAGGAATGCGTCAGAAGAGACTGCTTTAAGGAATGCGCCAGAAGAGAATGCTTTAAGGAATGCGCCAGAAGAGACTGCTTTAAGGAATGCGTCAGAAGAGACTGCTTTGAGAAATGCTTAAGAAGAGACTGCTTTAAGGAATACGTCAGAAGAGACTGCTTTGAGAAATTCTTAAGAAGAGACTGCTTTAAGGAATACGTCAGAAGAGACTGCTTTAAGGAATACGTCAGAAGAGACTGCTTCGAGGAATACTTAAGAAGAGACTGCTTTAAGGAATACGTCAGAAGAGACTGCTTTAAGGAATACGTCAGAAGAGACTGCTTTAAGGAATACGTCAGAAGAGACTGCTTTAAGGAATACGTCAGAAGAGACTGATTTAAGGAATACGTCAGAAGAGACTGCTTTAAGGAATACGTTGGCACACATATGAAACGCTTTCAATTATCATTAGAGAAAATAGATAAAAGATGAAATCAACTTTACACGATTGTGTCAATGTAAAGCTAAATTTCTAGTTTTACAAATGTATTATAGAGTTGGTCGCGCTGGATCTATGTGGATTATCGTTTTCGGTTAATCTTATCTACTAACACCGTGGCCGTGGATACATATACGTTCATAAAAGCAGTTTCTATTTCATCTGAGTGGAAGGAATGTGTGTGTGTGTGTTAATTGTGGCATGACTTACTTCATTGATCGGAAGCGCTGCTGCTGACTGCGTGCTAGCATTCATTCTACAGCGTAATCACTTAAATTACTTTCTTCGCCATGATTGAAGGGGCATATCCCGTGACTGCCGCTTATCAAACTCCGTAAAAAGGGGCAATAACCTGGGCAGCATGGGGCAAGCCGCCGATGTTATGTCTGAACCAGGGGGTCTCAAACCCAGTTATGTAAACACATTTTACTTTGAGAAATCATTCCTGACTTTCGTCAACTTAAGAACAGTGCATTTCTTAAATTTGATAATGTCAACTGAGTTGGCCAATGTGTGAGGGGATCAAATTAAAAATTAAAAACTCCCCATTTCAACATTTAGACTTGAGTTATATATAACTGTGAGCAGACGCGTTACTAGGGGAGGGGGTGCGAACCGCACCGGGTGACACCATCACAAAGGGCGACACTATCATTTAAAATTGTGTATGTTGACGTTATTTGGCACTGTTAGACTCGGAGGGGGTCTGTGGGGCAGGTCGTGAGGGGGTGACACCATGAGCGATACCGCACTGGGTGACGCCAATCCCAGTGACGCCTCTATGAGGACGCTTTTCTGAGTACAGCCGCGTACCACGAGAAAGTACAGAAAAGTGAGAACTCCCAACTATTCGCCCACTAACATATATTACAAGCTGTTGTTTACTTTGTTTACCAACACTGACAACATCTCAATGAATATGATTAATAGCATCTTATGATTTACAGAGGGGAAATCCATGAATTTAAGCCGTCTCCAGATGGGTTTTGTTTCTTATAGAAATGCTCCAGCAGTGGCATTCACAACGCCAGTCAATTTTTGTAACCAGAATTTCGGGTCAAGCGCCTTGAACCGATCGATCGTGATCAACGCCGAGAAAATGAAGAACCTTTCAAATGGAGTAGAGTTAACTCCCCAACACACACACACACTTCCACCACACACACACACACTTCCACCACACACACACACTTCCACCACACACACACACACACTTCCACCACACACACACACACACTTCCACCACACATACACTTCCACCACACACACACACACTTCCACCACACATACACTTCCACCACACACACACACACTTCCACCACACACACACACACTTCCACCGGTCCACCACACACACACACACACTTCCACCACACACACACTTCCACCACACACCCACACACACTTCCACCACACACACACACACACACACACACTTCCACCACACACACACACACACTTCCACCACACACACACACACTTCCACCACACAATTCCACCACACACACACACACACTTCCACCACCACACACACACACACTTCTACCACACACACACTGCCAGGCTATTTTCATGCATGACTCGAAATTGCTACTCTAGTGTAATACCCAGAAAAAATCGTCATAGCTTCTTTTAATGTTTGGGCAAAGAGAGTAAGTTAAATAGCTTCGTGCTTTACAATTTTTAAAACTAGAGACTGTATAATACGTTGAGCGACATCTCATGATATAACTCGACAGTCAAATATAACACAGTGTAAACCACGCCTTGTATCAAAGCAGAGGATGGGGGGAAATGATACTTTTAAAAAATTGTTCTCAGAACGAAAAGGAAAAAAAAACTCGATTTGATACAGGTATCCATTCTAACATTTTAAGAACCTTTGGTTTCAATAATTCTGATCAAGAAACGTTAGATCAAGATAAGAATCAATTTTTTTAAAAAGCATAGCACCGTAAATTAAAGGTCAGTAACTGACGGTTTAAAAATCAAAACACATACACACGGTAAACAATGTTTGGAGATAGGCAAATCAGGGGCGTCATCACGGACACGTTGATTTATGGAATTGTTCGGCTAACAAAATTAATCAACTTATAACTCCTTATATGTAAGGCAGGGGAGGGAATAGTTGCGCCAATTTTTTCTTCTTTAAAAGAAGAATCAAATGTTCGGAGTCCGGAGTATCATCGTGCACTTCCCAACTCCAGAGAATTGTTTCTAAAAGAAACGTCAAGGCGAGCGGCTAGTTTAAAATCAAGATTAAGATCCTTTTCCCTTACACAGGTAAACTACGTGCGCTTATTGATCTCCCTTTACTTTACTTCTTACCTCCCCTAAGCGTCTCTGCCGTGTAGCAATGAGATCGATGACGTCGAGCCTCTGCGTTAAATCATTCCTTTCAATTTATAATGTACGTTACCCCCCGGAGGCCTGGCCGAAATCAATCGATAAACATAAAGATTGATTGGCAGTTTTCGGTCGTGGGTCACGGCAATAAAAGGCGCAGGGTGTTTGAAATATAATGTGTTGTAAGGTGGGTTAAGTACACTGTCCTGTTGTTAGTTTTTAACCAACCGTGCGTTTCTTTACATTTCCCACTTTAGTTATAGTCCCTGTGCTGCACATTTGTTGAATGATCTCTGTGTTTCTCGCTATGTTACTATGTATATTACTTGACAATTTGCTTGGAAATATTTTTTTTGGTTAAAAATACATAAAAGAAATCCACCGTGTCGGATTAACCTAAAGGAAAATGAGACACACGCAGAGGGGACCAGAACTTTTGGGAGCCCCGAGTATTTCAAGATCCCTGAGAGTTTCTGGAGCGACGAGTCTTTCAAGAGCCCCGAGTCTTTCTGGAGCCCAGAATCTTTCAAGAGCCCTGAGTCTTTCAAGAGCCCTGAGTCCTTCTGGACACCTGAGTATTTCAAGAGACATGTGTCATTTAGGTCCCCATAGACTTTTTGGAGTCACTTGGAAGCTTTGAATCATTTAGTAGCCCCAGGACATTTTATGACTCCAGGGACTTCAGGTCATTTAGGCGCCCCAGGTCATTTTATGACCCATGTCATTTAGGAGCTCAGGTCACTTTAGTAATCTCGAGACTTTTAGAACCCGCCGAGCGTTTTAAGGGCCCCAGGGTATCGCCTATTCACCAAAATAAAATTTACTGACACTCACATTAAGGATCTTCGGAAAAGTTTATGAAATCAAAACAGGGATTTTTTAAAAATCGTTTAAATCCATAAGATTTAGCATCTTTAGAACCATACAATAAATTTGTATATTTTTGGTCGGGCTATAAATCCAGGCTCTCCATCGGACGTAGCTGCTGCTTGCCATGTTGTTTATGTTTATGTAATGTTGCGGTTTCCAGCCGATGACAATGCATTAGATCAGATATCAACAGCGATTTCCGGTTATTTTGTAATAAGAAAAAAAGATATAAGTAACACCTCAGCAAAATAAATTATAAAAAAATTTTTTGTCAACATTTCAAAGCAGTCGACCCAAAACACAAATCGTTAACTTACCTGCGTGGTGATTTTTTCGGAATGCAGTCAGAGCCCCCAAATTTTTACAGTAGACTGTAGACAACTTAGATTAGTTCCAACACTTGAGTCCTAGGAAGGGTCGTCAAGATACTCTCGAAATAACGGTTCCCAAAATTCAAACACTGAGCACCGTCAAGAGGCACTCTTCAATACAACTGTCCACAAACTCAAACAGAGCGAAAGTGTTTGTTGTTCCTCTACAAACCAGCACACAAGTTTCTGGTTCCAGTACGAAGAGGCCACGTGACCGCTCTGCTTGTCACACCTACACAGACTGACAAAATCTGTCCGGGCAGTAATTCCCGTTCACCAAACACACACACACACATACACAGTAATCGCGGCGTGACGATTGTGGCACAATAAAAGTTAAATGCCACGCTAATGACAGATCTGAATCGACGGGTAGAATATCGATCGTCGAGTGTGCGGGGGGGGGGAGGAGGGGGCGACTGATCGTATTTAATAAAACAATATACAGACCAGAGCATATCAGTTATTTCCCCCATAATGTTCAATAAATTATGTAATATATCGTAAAACATGTGTGTTTGGTCAGGGTGTAGAGCAATGTCTGCACACTTTACACAAACTAAAGCTCAGTCATTGGCAGTAATGAGTAGTTGGAATAATGGTACTAAAACATCCGAGGAATTTATGTACAAAATAAACATGACTCTGCTACTGTGTATATACGCCTCTGAGTATATTTGCTACGGTGTATATTTGCTAATGTGTATATTTACTACGGTGTATATTTGCTACATGTATATTCGCTAAGGTGAATGAATACAAGCAACGTTTGAATAGATCAGTGGTCGGGAAACCATGGCTCGCGAGCCAGATGTGGCTCTATTGATGGCTGCAAATGGCCCTCAGAGAAATGTTCGATAATAAAAAAAAACGTTTATTCAGACTCCTTTGATCTACATATTAATTGCTTATAAAAATAAAAAAACAGCGTATCAAGTTATTAAAAAGAATTCAGAGACATAATAATTGTACTTTTGGTGTTGAACTTATACAAAATGCTCACATTTACTTGAATTTTTTAATTTAACAATAATGTATGGCTCTCACATAACTACTTTTCAAAATATGTTCTATTTATGGCTCTCTCGGACAAAAGGTTTCCCGACCCCTGGAATAGATTATACGAGCACATAACAATATTAATATATATAATGACAGATAATGAAATAAATTGTAAGAATACTATGAGGGGAAAAACAAAAAGATTGAGTTGGGCTCATTAAAAAAAAGCGGATACATTTGTATAGCTATATGTCCCAGAGCTGCTCAGTTGGCATTGACCTTTGGCAGTAAACACACATGTGAGACCCACTGGGCTACTGTACAAGCCCGGACCTGGTATAGACAATACACATGAGCAGACATACATGAAACCTAACAGCAACAAAAAAGACGAAAGCTCTGACCACAAGGGTTCCCAATCTTTCAGACGGGGTCATTCACACCTATGAAATACAACCTCACACCCCTGTAGTGGAGAGAGGTGCGGACCACGAGTCGGGACGCCCCCTTTGTGGTAGGTGAGTTCCTGTGTCTCTCTCGAGATTGCTGAGGGGTTTTTTTTGTTGTCTGGGCGCCGAGTGGGGGTGGGTGTAAACTTTTCAAACGGTATATAGTGGCCTTTAACTTCAAACAAATAATAATGATTAACAAAGTCGTCTTAATGCTTAACGCGCGTAGGGAAACTATCTTACCTGTCACCTGGTCACACAAGAAATCTTCCAAATATCCAATAAACCTCCTACAAACAACCAATGAATACCGAGGTTTTATTGTTGTTATATCAAACAGTGGGAATTTATCTTCTGAAGTTATTCCCTATACGTCTGTAATACCGTTTCCCGTCTAGTGAGGTTATAAGCTAACCGGTCTGTACTACTCAAGTTTAAACAAGAAAAGATCGTTTGTCCTAGTCTGCACACAGACTTGTCCTACACACACACACCGGTGCATGAGGCCACGTGGACTTTACTTGATCGCCTCCAGCAGAGGAATCCCTTCGACAATAACATGATAAACCGTGATGTATATACCGGAGATATTCCAGCCATACACCACCATCCTCACCTTAAAAAGGTGGCCGTTGCTATTAATAGAACGGTGCGTGTGACGTCAGGATGGATTATTCCCTCCCCTTGGGCCAGAAAACGTAAACAAGTTTCCGAACTTTGTGTGGGGGAGGGGGAGGGAAGAGAGATTGTGTTTAGTTGGTGGGAAAAAGTGGGGAGGGTGTGGGGTGTGTGTGGTTGAGGCTCACTGGTATTATTTCAGTGACAGGAAGAGAAAAATATGCATTCATCCCAATGACAGGAGGATTTGTTTATGAAATATGAAAGCTTAACATACGGCTCGCATGAATCACAGAAGAAATTCCCAAATTCCCATTCCACTGCTTTCACTGTTTTAAGCGGTCTTTGTGTTGCATACAAACATGAGTTCAGGGGAATCTACGTGGGGGGAGGGGAGAGGCTGCCATAGTGACAAACTTTTGTTACCTCATCTTTTTGACATGTTTTAAATCGAATTGACCTTTTCAACACTCAAGCACTAAGCCACAAACTTTTTTGTGTGGAAACAAGACCATGAAAACATTTGAGAGGATGTAGACAACAACAGCAACGAGTTCTCATTAAGTTAAACCGGCTCAGGTGCACTACAAACTACAGCCGCGCTTACCAACATGAGTCAAACATTGGCTACAAAATAACTTTTCAGTGTACAAACTAAGGTTGTGTACAATGAAAAATATCCACGAAGTTTACTTAAAAGAGAAGATGAACAAACAGCTATCGATATGTGCTTGGGGTTGGGCTGACAAAATGTGAATGGCAGCTCATTAAAGGTATACGCGGACAACAGTCAATAAAGACGATCGAACAAAGATATCGATCTCCCGCCTTCAGAAGTTTAATTTTATAACAACCCCTCTACCTGTACGTCACTTTATTTATATATAAGGTCTTCCACCGTACTTTCAATTTAACACAAAATAACATCAACCTGCGTTTTACCTGCCTACTTTTCCTAGCAAAGCACTCTACTTATTTCTTTGAAATGAATGCTAAGTTCATGAAGTACAACCCAGATGTGCCAGATAACACCTAACTCTTACTGATTAGCTCACTTGGACCAATGAGATTATAATGAGTCCCTTCCTACTGATTAGCTCACTAGGAAGAATAAGATTGTGTTGATTACATCCCGATAACAACACTAAGAGCGATTTGATTACATTACATACTAAGTAACATCTCAATCGATTGTTGCACTGAGAGCATTCGATTAAAGTTAAAGTGAGTGCCTCCTCTCACGTGATCAGCTCTCTTGTATCTGCCAGCGCTCCTCCCGATGGTCACTGACCAGCTGATACCTGTACTAAAATAACCAGTAGGTGGATAATTCATCATATGACCTGGCCGCCGAGCTGTATAGCGAAGCTTCACAACAGGACCACAGCACTGGAGCATGGCAGAGGAGAGAGCAAGCAGAGGCAATGACATAGAGGGCCAAGAATGCGGCTGCACTGTTGATGTTTGGGTTGTAAGTTCGCTCTCAATGAATGACGTCAGTCGGCGGGTTGACGGCGAGGTCGTGGCACGCGGCGTACAAGGAGAGGGTTTTATTGACAGGGTTTTATGGACAGGGTTTTATGGACAGGGTTTTATGGACAGGGTTTTATTGACAGGGTTTTATTGACAGGGTTTCATCGACAAGGTTTTATTGACACAGGTTTTATCAACAGTGTTTTATTGACAGGGTCTTATTGATAGGGTTATATTGACGGTGTTTTATTGACAGGGTCTAATTGACAGGGTCTTATTGACAGGGAAAGGGGAGGGGGGCAAACTTAATTGTCTACGATCTGTTTTAGTAGGTCATCCCAGTGACTTATTCAGATGACAAATGACAGGCTATATATACACATGCACACACAAATATTACAAAATAAACAATTTAAATGAGTTCTAGAGACTCCAAATAACACAATTTTCAAAACGGAAACAAAATTAAACCCAAAAAATAATTCAAATGATAAGGTCTTCACATAAACTTTAGCATATGCCGAAGCATCCTTTAAATATTCAAATAGATTCTCTGCAAAGCATTTTTAGCACTATGATTTGTAAATAATTTTGGGGCTCATTTGACTTTATAAAGAACATGTTTCCAGATAGTAAAATTTTCCAAATGTAAAAAAAAGAAATATTTAAATAAAAAATAATAATTGTGGCTAGCAAAGTTCCTGCGTCTGTTCGTGCGTTTTGCTTTTCGTCAGCCCAACCGAACGAGAGACCAAATTATTGGTGATGTTGATAACTTTTTGCCACTTTGTTTTGTTTTCTTTTATATGAACGTTTTGCTGTTCTTTTTAAATGTCTATTGTTTTTAATCCGATTTCTTACAAAAACTTTGGTAATGTTGAGCACTTGTTCACAAGTACATTTATTTTATGCCAGTTATTAATTCCATTAGATAAGCATTTTTTCCCATTATTTTTTATGATTTAGGAGAATTATCAATTTCAATACGCAACATTTTTCCCCATTAGTTTACATACGTTAAAGTCATTCTCGCAGTACCCGTCTCATCTCTATTTTGATGTGAGGTCTGTGTCTCATTTAGAGAAGTTAATGTTAATATGTTGGACACTCAATCTCTCTGCCTAATACGCAAATCTGTATGTATTTAATTTATATCAATTAGGTCCATATGTTGTTGAAATTGTATTGGTTGTTATTGGAATATAACGGATACAACAATTTTCGCGTATACAAGATGAGTGGCTGACAAACTTCAATCAGTTATAGGGTGTCATGTTCTTATACTCCAGTCTCTTAGTTTTCAGTTCAGTGGCATTAGTATTAGAAGATACCATTATGGAGTTTGAAGTTTTGGCATTAGAAACATTCGCGTATATTACTATAGTTTCTTAAATTTTACAATTAATTTTTGCCTTATGTTTTCTTTCCTCTTATACTTTTATGTACCTTTATTTTAATTTTGTTACATTTCCATAAGGAAATTAACAATGAGGAATTTGCCGGCCCAACAAAGTGACACCCGGGCCATTAGATCGGCTCATATTTGAAATTGTTTGAGAACAGTCATTTTAACTTTTACTACAGGAGCGGCTGTCAAATTTGAATAGTCAATTCAGTTACCAGCAGATCAGTTTCACGTTTTCATAATACTTGAGCCTCTTATATTTTCATTTCAGTAACATAAATATCAGAATAATATAAGTCCAATAAAGTCGAAACATTTACATATTTTAGTATAGTTCTTTATCATTTTTTCTTTTATCAATTTCTTATTTAGTATTTATTTTATTTTGATTAAAATTTCCATTTTTTAAATAATAAATATTTTTAGAAGGCTAATTAACGAGGAATTTGCCGCCCCTAACAAAGTGCCGCCCGGAGCATTTGTCCCCCTTGTCCCAACTCTCGCTACGCCACTGTGTATAGCATACATTCATGTATACCATCCATGCTATTTCATCGATATATTTCGACCAAAGCCAGAGGCAAATTTTCGAAGTGGCCGGAAAAGCCACAAAATGGTCAATATCGCAGGCCAACGTCCCTTTTCCCATCACTTAAGATTTCGGCCAGCCAGTTTGCGAAACGGCATGGGGCGATTGGCCTCGGTCAGAAGAAAAAAGTAATGATCTTTTTCTGAGTTTCTGTGCAATCATAATCATAATATTACGATGAATAGTAAATGTAGCAAATTATAAAAAAATTAGTCAAATCAGTTTATTATAATAAATTATCAATACACATCGTCACTCGTGATCACAAGATGAACTTTTATGACATTTCGAATCACTCATCAGTTTGTTATTTCGACATCGGCAGCCATTTGTTGCTCACCTAGTTGAGCAATTACACCGAGTGCGGCTATGACCGCCGGATATTGATTGTGAGGACGCGACCTTTTGTAATGACTTTTACTTCTGAGTTCGTTCCTCATGGATTCCAGTGTTAGCAGTTTCTCGTGCGAAGAGGAGATCTCACTTTTGAAATACAGTTTTTTGCTGGTGATCTTGCCCTTCTTGCACATACCCGACAACAGATGCAGGAGAAAACAAACATTGTCGCAGCAACTTCTGCTAGCATGGGTCTCAACATACACCAAGGGAAGAGTAAAATCCGCAAGGTTAATGCCACCAGTACATCACCCATTATGCTTGAAGGAGAAGCCCTTGGGGAGGTGGACATTTTTGTTTACATTGGCAGCGTGGTAGATAAACAAGGTGGTACAGATGCTGACGTCAAAATAAGGATCGGAAAAGCAAGAGCAGCCTTCGAGCAACTCAAGAATGTTTGGGTCTCCAACAACTTAGCCAGCAAGTTAAAAGTAAGGATTTTTAACGCTATGGTTAAACCTGTGCTGCTATATGGAGCCGAGACATGGAGAACAACGGCCGTAAACCTGACCAGAATCCAGTCATTCATCAACAATTGTCTACGAAGGATTCTCAGAATTCACTGGCAAGACAAAATCAGCAACCGAAAACTGTGGCAGCGGACAAAACAGAAGCCCATTGAGGAAGAGATTCTCCAGAAGCGGTGGAGGTTGATTGGTCATACACTAAGAAAACCTGCTTCTAATACAACAAGGCAAGCCCTGAAATGGAACCCACAGGGTAAGCGGAAAAGAGGCCGTCCAAGAAACACTTGGCGCCGAGAATTGGAGGCAGACATCAAGAGAATTGGCCATGAATGGAAGATCCTGGAGAAGCTGGCCCAGGATAGAGATGCCTGGAGGTCTCTCGTAGGTGGCCTATGCCCTTGGAGGAATCGTGGACGCCGACGATGATCGGTGGGTTCCCCTCATGGACGAGAAGGCTCAACAACAACATGGATTCCAGTGTTAGCAGTTTCTCGTGCAAAGGGGAGATCTCACTATTGAAATACCGTTTTTTTGAGGACACCACGTGCTGTTCCCAGATTGTAGAGAGCGCCCTTATGATAATCCACCAAAGCGGACGCTCCGTGGATCACTACGATTTCTGTCAACCTCTCGTAAACTTACATTCTCTCCAACATTTGCTAGCGGGAAGTTTGCACCTGCATTATTTTTTTAAGGATCTTGGCATCTTGACCTAGTGAACGCTTGTTCCTGATTTCTTGTTTATCGTGGCATAGTCTGCAAACAATTTTTCCAGCGTGCTATTCGTCTGCTTCATTATTCATACCACAAATTACGTGAAGATTTTTGTCTCAGGAAACACGCAAATGGGCTGTACTCAGAGGCGTCACAAGGGGGGGGGGTGCAGACCAATGTTCCCTCTAAGGTTCCTTGGTCCGTGTGCAAAGTAAAAAAAACAAACTCATGTGCAAAGTTGCGTAGCATCCATTTTTTGTGCAATATTTTACAATATTTGATGCGCGGTAAATCTAAACTGCTGTGTGACGTCGGTCAGATATCTGCACGACCGTGCAGCCGGGCAACTTAAAGGAAAAATTGGTGCATTCCTTTGTATCTACATTTAGGTAATTTTGTGTCGGTGTATTCATTACAGGCTTCTTGCTACCACCTGCACGTCACAATCACACTGGAACCGACAGCTGTGCCACCGGACGAACTATCTGGCACACAGCACATCCAATATTGTCCACAGATTTGCAACCAAGTGGCCGCGGCCAAAGCAGCGTATAGACTGCAATCATTTCAGCACCTGGTAGATTGGCAATGAAACATCGGCCGAAGTGCAGTGTACCTGAACGGCTTTGGCCGTAACAGATATAATTGTAAAAAAGCATACATTAATTTTTTGTTAAATTTTACTTCCTTTTTAGTCTTGAAGTTTAAATAGGAGATCGCGGAATAGACCATGTCATTTCTAAAACCGGTAAACTTCATAACTCATTGAGTAATGTTCTATTTTAGATGACATTTTAGCGGGACAATGTTTTGAAGCATGAATACAGTCGAACCCTATGGCAGATTAAAGGGGGGGGGCGAACGGGCTAAAGCCAGGGGCCCCCGATGATTTAGGGCCCCCAAACTTAGCATATTTTATAATAAAGGTGGACAAATGTTTGCATGAATCCCTGAAAATATCATAAATTAAATTAATTAATAACATCTTATCTATTAATCTGATCGCAATTCCGACCCGATAATCTTAGTAATCGAAAAACCTGATTTAGTAGGCTCAATAAGAGAAAATATTAAAGAATATTTTATGCATTTTTTAAATTTACCATTTACGTCAGGTTCTCCTGGTCTTATGGAAGTGTGTAGGCTTGTGGTGCAAGCGATGGTGGATCGATTCTTTTTTTATTTGTTTTTTTTTAATTGTCTTTTTACACTCAATTTTAGGATAAAGTTCATACAGGTAAACAGTTATTTCTTCGCGTTCGTTTTTTTAATGAATAATCTTTTTGGCTGAATAGTTACAAGTCACAGTCTTATATTAGCTGCTAGCAATCATTTTAGTTAAAGGGACTCTGGCTGGATAGGGCCCCAGTTTGAATTGCAGCCAGGGGACCCGTGCAGTCTTAATCCGCCCCTGGTCGAACCAATAAGCTCTCAAAATGTTTAGCATAGTAAGATTAAGAAATTGTTGTTTTTTTTTCAAATCCAATAAGCTGTCTTAAATTAACAAAGAATTAACAAATAGCCGATAAGATACACCCTTCTAAATATACCAACAATTACATATTGACTCGTGTCTTTTATTAAATTTTTATGAAATTCGTCCCCCAAAAAGATATATAATTCCCTCAATCTGTCTATTAAGAGATTACCGCCATATTATGACAAGGCCTATATCATGAAACATGTATAGCTGAAAAATCGCAGGGAACCTAATAAATATAAACATGCATACAAGTAACCATGCATACAAGTAACGATGCATACAAGAAACGATGCACACAAGTAACGATGCATACAAGAAACGATGCACACAAGTAACCATGCATACAAGAAACGATGCACACAAGTAACGATGCATACAAGAAAAGATGCACACAATTAACCAGGCTTACAAGAAACGATGCACACAAGTAACGATGCATACAAGAAACGATGCACACAATTAACCATGCTTACAAGAAACGATGCACACAAGTAACGATGCATACAAGAAACGATGCACACAATTAACCATGCTTACAAGAAACGATGCACACAAGTAACGATGCATACAAGAAACGATGCACACAATTAACCATGCTTACAAGAAACGATGCAAACAAGTAACGATGCATACAAGAAACGATGCACACAAGTAACCATGCATACAAGTAACGATGCATACAAGAAACGATGCACACAAGTAACGATGCATACAAGAAACGATGCACACAAGTAACCATGCATACAAGAAACGATGCACACAAGTAACCATGCATACAAGTAACCATGCATACAAGTAACGATGCACATAAGTAACCATGCACACAAGTAACGAGGCATACAAGTAACGATGCACATAAGTAACCATGCACACAAGTAACGAGGCATACAAGTAACGATGCACATAAGTAACCATGCACACAAGTAACGAGGCATACAAGTAACGATGCACATAAGTAACCATGCACACAAGTAACGAGGCATACAAGTAACCATGCATACAAGAAACGATGCACACAAGTAAACATGCATACAAGTAACCATGCATAGGGAATCGTTGTAATGAAAAGGTGATTCCTTGTCAATATTCATACCCTGCATTTATCTTATCTTATCTTATCTGTTTACAGACGCTCCTTCTATACAGAAGATTATTGCGTCCTACGCTTATCTATGGTTTGTGTTTAGTCCTGCATTTTTATTAGAGATTTAAATGTTGATAAAGTGTTGGTTTTCCTGGATTCTTCAGGCAACCCATTCCACGCCCGAATTCCGGACGGGAAGAAGGAAAACTTGTATGTGTTTGTTCTTGCATACGGAATAAGAAAGGTGTTTTTATCCTTATGTCTATCTGAGGGTTGTATTAAGTTATCTTTGTTCCGTCTTCATCACACACATTAGTAACAAAGTGCAATATGGTATCATCACACACATTAGTATCATCACACACATTAGTATCATCACACACATTAGTATCATCACACACATTAGTAACAAAGTGCAATATGGTATCATCACACACATTAGTATCATCACACACATTAGTATCATCACACACATTAGTATCATCACACACATTAGTATCATCACACACATTAGTATCATCACACACATTAGTATCATCACACACATTAGTATCATCACACACATTAGTATCATCACACACATTAGTATCATCACACACATTAGTATCATCACACACATTAGTATCATCACACACATTAGTATCATCACACACATTAGTATCATCACACACATTAGTAACAAAGTGCAATATGGTATCATCACACACATTAGTATCATCACACACATTAGTATCATCACACACATTAGTATCATCACACACATTAGTATCATCACACACATTAGTATCATCACACACATTAGTATCATCACACACATTAGTAACAAAGTGCAATATGGTATCATCACACACATTAGTATCATCACACACATTAGTATCATCACACACATTAGTATCATCACACACATTAGTAACAAAGTGCAATATGGTATCATCACACACATTAGTATCATCACACACATTAGTATCATCACACACATTAGTATCATCACACACATTAGTAACAAAGTGCATCATAGTATCATCTTATTCTTTCAAAGTTTTCCAGTGAAAATGGAACGTCATAAAAAACAAGTAATACAAACTCGAATGAGTATGTAAACGCAATTTCCAACAAAGAATTTCCAATTTTTTCATTCAAGGGAAATCATTCTAGAGTCACGCCGAGAAAGTGTCAATATAATGCGCACCGCGCAACAGTCTAACATTCGCATTCACAAAGCGGGAAAACCCCATTAACTATCATTCTAGATTACATTAAAAGTCATTTCAAATCAATAATTGTGAAACTAAACAATTGCTATCTACAAATTGCTGCTTAAATTACGGGAGTCGAACCAAAAGAGATTTTTGAAAAATTCCTTCTCCAACATTGTTCTAAATATTATTAGCTATCGTTTGGCGTTTGTTTTAACCCGATAGCTGTTATGGTTGGCGAGCAATTGACAAAATACGGATATATTTTTTTCGTTTTTAAAAAAAAATTTCCAGGAAATCCAGTACACCTTTTTGTAATTTTTTTTTGGCCCGTGCACATCCTTGCGACATCATTAACATATTTGCAAAAGACCCGAACCCTCTATGTGGTATGGTTCAGGAGGAGTTGCATGATCAAGCTCGAACAGACAGGACAGACATTTCAAATATATAAACTCAATTTTTCCCATGGTTAATTGCGTTAAAAAAATATACACAAAATTACGTAAATGTAGATACAGAGGAAACTACTCTGTTTTCAATATAAAAATGTATTATTTCTGACGTGTGATCTTAGTAATATAATCTCTTTCATTAGTCATTTGATCTTTGTCATATTATCTTTACCGAGCGATCTCTGTCTTGCTAAATCTAATTTCTTTCATGTGATCTCTGTCAAGTGATTCTTTCCAGTGATCTCTGTAACGCTACCTCTGCCGAGTCATCTCAGTCATGTGATCCTTGTCATGTGATCTCTGTCATGTGATCTCTGTCATGTGATCTCTGTCAAGTGATTCTTTCCAGTGATCTCTGTAATGCTACCTCTGCCGAGTCATCTCAGTCATGTGATCCTTGTCATGTGATCTCTGTCATGTGATCTCTGTCATGTGGTCTCTGTAACGCTACCTCTGCCGAGTCATCTCTGTCATGTGATCTCTGTAACGCTACCTCTGCCGAGTCATCTCAGTCATGTGATCCCTGTCATGTCATCTCTGTCATGTGATCTTTGTCATGTGATCTCTGTAACGCTACCATTGCCGAGTCATCTCTGTCATGTGATCTCTGTAACGCTACCTCTGCCGAGTCATCTCAGTCATGTGATCTCAGTCATGAGATCGCAGTCATGTGATCTCTTTCATGTGATCTCTGTCCTAAAGCAACCGTTGAAACTGTTACCGACAATCAGTGTATTATTTCTTCCTTCTAATGCCGTATGGACCAGCCAAACAGGTTTCTACGGCTGAAACAATACACTGTATAGTAGTGTTCTGAGAGCGAGTGGTTACGAGTGTGTTGGTGGTTGGGGGCGGGCTGTGACACAACAACTCCATGTAGCAAAATTTTGTAATTTCTTTAAGTAGGTAACAGGCTTTTTTAAAGAACGACAAACATAATTAGGTTTTTTTTGTCTCTCCATAGGGGCCGTCCATAAAGAACGTCACGCTATGTTTGACCATTTTTACCCCCCTCTCCCCCCTGTCACAAACTGTCACATATCTCGGACCCCCCCCCCTAAAGTACGTCACACTTGGAAGAAAAATGTTGTTTTTTATAAACAAAATAATTAAAATTTAATATAAAACACCGTGACGTCACACATGGCCGGGACCCCCCCCTCCCCCGGTCACAAAGTGTCACACTTTCTTACACCCCCCCCCCTCTGGAGCGTGACGTACTTTATGGACGGTCCCATATGCCTTGATGACATAGACACTATCATGAAAAATTGAAGTCTAAGACACGAGCCAATTTTCGCAGGCCTGATTCGCTGTATTTGTGAAAGGTAAATAGTTATATTTTTCTTCATATATATTTCAATAACTTAAATCGTTTCAGCTTAAAATTTATAAAAATAAAAATAGTTGAAACAATCCTTTTAAAAATTCCTTTATGTCACATCTTGGCGACTGCGCAAGTTTTACAAACACATAAAGAAATCTTTCTCTTCAGATGCGACTGTGGTAGGGAAAAAAATAGAGGGGGGGGGATTCTTACTTTAATGTTCCACGGCTCCGATCACGTGTCATGTGTGGTAGTTACGCCACCGACGTAACCACCGACTTGACATCGGTCAAGGTGAGTGCAACACGTGGTGTGGAAATGTTAGATGTGCTTTACCCCCAGTTGTGGGTGTGAGCTGACAGCAGAAACTCGGCCGTCTGGGTAGTTGCCAGAAGACAGAATACTGTCAGCGCCCGGATGTGAAGCGCCGAATGCAATTTTCTAGGAGAATTTTGTGAAAGCGGTTCTAAGCATTTCCAAGCGTTCCGTTACATTATGAAGCGTTCGTTTTTAAAAAAAATGAATTACCAGCTTGCAATTAACATTACTTAAGATGCCAAAACTATATTAGAATTCTTTTTAAATAAAGTTTGTATATTTTAAATTGCCGGTTGATTTTTATGTTTAACGCGTCAATTTATTATTGGTAATTACGGTAATAGATCAAATGTTTCTTGTTGTAACAATATGTTTGACTATAACAACAGTTGACATCTTTTAAATGTTACAGGCTTCTGAAAACAACGTTAAGTAAAGTTTTAGTAAGAAATGTTGCCAGAAAATCCACAGAAGTCTGATACCTGCTAACAGTATATCTGCCTCGGCAAGAAACGGGAAACTGCACAGTATCAATAATTTTGCAATGTCTTTGAAAAAGATTAACCCGGTACATATTTACAAAACAATACCAGAAACATTGTTTATATTTAATTTATTCTCAAGTTATACTGTAGCGTCTGATCTAACCCTTGTTTGGAGTTTAATGAGTACACGCTGAAATTATATTTCCTTTGATCTTTTTAAACCCACAATTAGCTGCTTAACGTAGGAGCCAATCAGCGATAGAACTCTGATCCAAGAGTTCTAAGAATGGTGCGAATGTCAGTCAATGCATGGATTCAGGCAACCAAGACGTGTACCTATAGTTCAGTCCTGTTCAGTCAGTCGATTCAATCAAATTTGCCTATAATCGACAAAGTTCCCTTTAAGGCTCGTTGGTTCATGTGCAAAGTAAATATAACTCGTGTGCAAAGTTGCACATCATCCATTTTAGGTGTTGGTTTTTCTTTATGCTGCGCGGTAATTCTAAACTGCTGCGCGGTGTCGGTCAAATATCAGCGTGGCCACGCAGCTTAAATGGAAAATTGATAGGCGACGTTTACTGATAGCAACACTAACTTTAACGACTTGTTGAGCATTATTTATTAGCACGCGAGATAATAGCACTTACATTTATGAGCATATCCAGGAGTGGTCAAGAAGTGAAGTGGCCCCCTAATAAACTCCTGAAACGTTTCCTCACGACTTGAGCAAGCCAAATTGTATTATTGAGCTATCTACCTGTTGCGGACACCTGCACAGGTTATCTTGTTCTAGCCCCTAGCCTAGCATTTGGTAAGATCTTACACATCGAGGTGGCTTTTTAAAAAAAAATATAGTTATCTCAAACACCCACCACTTGCACATTTTTTTGGGGTGTTTTGTTTGTTTGCTGGATGCATCTGGAACTGTCGGCGCTGTCAATCACGATTCGAACGCAAATTACATTGCCTTTAATTATTGTCTTTAAATAAAGGCAAACTCAACATATTTTACTTTCAATTAATGGTTGAGCGCGAGGTTTTAATTCATATCTTATACTATCTATTAAAGACGATCGTTTTATACGGAAGATTATTTTGTCCTATGCTTATCCGTGGTTTATGACTAGTCTTGCATTTTTATTAGAGTTTTGATAATGCGTTGGTTTAACTGGTCTTGTTCATTCAACCAATTCCGTGCGCAAATTCCAAACAGAAAGGAGAAATGCGTATGTGTTTGTTCTTGCATACGGAACAAGAGGTGTTTTTACCCCTATGTCTATCTGTGTGTTGTATTAGAATGTTGCTGCGTAGTATTTTCAAGCTAGAGTAAATGCATTATGTTTAATTGCTACTTTGCTCTTTGTTATTCTATCCTCTAGTGTTTCTATGCTTAGTAACTTAACAAATTGGGTTATTTTTGTTACTATTTGCTAAAGTGCAAAGGAAACAACGATGTTTAAATATCATTTCTCCCTACTCTTCCGGTTACTGGGTTCGTTCGTCAAACTTTAAACTTTGCATTTACGAGCGATAGGGGAGATAAAAATTAAAAGAAGTGTTTTTAAAAATGAATTAAATAACCCAGTAAAAACAAAGTGTTTGACTATAAATCCCTTAAATATGAGACAGAACTTAAAGTATTGATATGCTCAATATAAACGCAACGCACGACAAACATTTACAGACTGAAACTGACTGATATCCCCTTTGCTGTAAAGCCGGGGTGTGGGGGTGGGGGTGTGGTCATCGATGGCTGGACTGAACTTCAGCATGTGGAGGTGAACAATAGCAGACGACGACATTGATTTAAATAGAGATAAACTAAAAATGCATTAATTTATTAAATGACCCACTTCCCGTGTTGCTATCGATCTGAAATTTTGAAACAGTGCATTGTTAGGTGACACGAGTCTATGTTCGAAATTTCAGCTCGATAGCAACACGGGAAGTGGGTCATTTTTAAATCCCTTATATTAACTTCACGGCCGTCTCTCTCTGTCGTTCTGTCGTCACCTCTCTCTGTCTTGGGCGGGCGGAAAAAAAGAGTCAAAAATGACCCACTTCCCGTGATCCGATCGAGCTGAAATTTGGCACACGGACCCGTCTCACCTAACAATGCATCGTATCAAAATTTCAGATCGATCGAACGTACCGTAATTAAATTAATGCATTTTTAGTTTATCTCTATACGAGGTATGTAATTCAATTTCACAGTTTGTTATTGTTTTTATTTCTCGTGACAGCTCAGTTCGGGCGTTGACGCGATGTACCGGCGTGCTTTTGTTTACATTTTACGTGTCACGTTGAGCTCGGTTCAGCGATCGGTGACCAGACCTTTACGGGTTAAAAGCAAAGGGGAGTTAAGACCGATTCAGTCTGTAAATATTTGTCGCGTTTGAACATAATCAATACTTTTAGTTATGTCTCATATATAAGGGATTTATAGTCAAAAACTTTGTTGTTAATACGTTGTCGGCCATATATCATGAGCAAATAGCATCGTGTAATGAGAAATATAATGTAAAACTCATGACACATATAAGTAGGGAAAAGATTGAGTAGATTGTTACATTCCGCTACTCACCGCAATGATCCCAAGGGCGCGATGAGATTCGTGAATCACAGGAACAACGTTGGTCTGAAATAGAAATGGTAAACCAGTCAGCTGTTTTAACACAAATGCTTCATGTCAATGTGCAGCGGTGCATAGATGACACATTGTGAGGGTAATTCGGATAGAAAGACGTGGTGCATAGTGATATTAAAATCTCTTTAGAAGTTAAGTCATAAAAAAGTAAGTTGATAAACACTTTATAACATTTGTTTATTTCTTTAGAAATTGACGGTGTATTTATTTCCAGTCTCCATGGAACGTTTGGGTGAACAGTTCTCTGTGTTGAGTTCGATTCTGTGCTCCATGCAGACACAGAAACAGCTTTAAATAAATAGTTTTTTTTTAAAAATATTTTAATTTGTTTTATTTTTTTATACCACGGAAAAGGTTTATAAACATACTAAAATGTAAAGTTCTTAAAATGTATAAGGCAAAGAAATGCTTTGTATAAATGGAGATGAGCACTAAACTGTAATAATAATAATAATAATAATAATAATAATTAAAATTAAATTAAAAACCCTCTAAAACTATTGAGTTGAATATAGACAAATGGGAAATTTTAATGTCACCAAAATCTGCATAGACCTGTTTTTATGTAATCTATTTTAAAAGAGACTATTATTTTCTGGTTTTAATGCAATATTTTCGAAACTTCTTTTTTTAAATAAACCTTTTGTAATATAAATTATATTAAATTTTTTTTATTGTTTCCTTCATGTAAACTTGTCTCCCAGATTAAAAGTTCTTTTGTCTTTTCAAATGATTTTTTTTTAAATCCTAGATCAAGTAGGAATTTTTTTAAAAATATCTTTAAAAATTAAATAAGATAACATCTCGGGCCAATCAATTATTATGTGAACCAATTACAAGAAAACAAATCAACAAACGCAAAGTTTGAACTCCTTTAGAAAACAAAACAGTAACTCATGGTAAGGAATGTAAATACGAATATTGCTTCTAATCAGCTACAAGCCAGGCCTTCATATCGTCCATTGAAATATTAACTTGTTAAAAAAGTGTTTACTTTTTATTTGTGCGCCCTGCTTATAAAATTGCTCAGCTTTGGTTAAAGACGTTGGTCCCCATTCAGACATTCAGTGCATTAGAGACGATGGAACGGCTCATAGAAAATTGCTCAGCTTTGGTTAAAGACGTTGGTCCCCATTCAGGCATTCAGTGCATTAGAGACGATGGAACGGCTCATAGAAAATTGCTCAGCTTTGGTTAAAGACGTTGGTCCCCATTCAGACATTCAGTGCATTAGAGAGGATGGAACGGCTCATAGAAAATTGCTCAGCTTTGGTTAAAGACGTTGGTCCCCATTCAGGCATTCAGTGCATTAGAGACGATGGAACGGCTCATAGAAAATTGCACAGCTTTGGTTAAAGACGTTGGTCCCCATTCAGGCATTCAGTGCATTAGAGACGATGGAACGGCTCATAGAAAATTGCACAGCTTTGGTTAAAGACGTTGGTCCCCATTCAGGCATTCAGTGCATTAGAGACGATGGAACGGCTCATAGAGAATTGCTCAGCTTTGGTTAAAGACGTTGGTCCCCATTCAGACATTCAGTGCATTAGAGAGGATGGAACGGCTCATAGAAAATTGCTCAGCTTTGGTTTAAAGACGTTGGTCCCCATTCAGGCATTCAGTGCATTAGAGACGATGGAACGGCTCATAGAAAATTGCTCAGCTTTGGTTAAAGACGTTGGTCCCCATTCAGGCATTCAGTGCATTAGAGACGATGGAACGGCTCATAGAAAATTGCTCAGCTTTGGTTAAAGACGTTGGTCCCCATTCAGGCATTCAGTGCATTAGAGACGATGGAACGGCTCATAGAAAATTGCACAGCTTTGGTTAAAGACGTTGGTCCCCATTCAGGCATTCAGTGCATTAGAGACGATGGAACGGCTCATAGAAAATTGCTCAGCTTTGGTTAAAGACGTTGGTCCCCATTCAGGCATTCAGTGCATTAGAGACGATGGAACGGCTCATAGAAAATTGCACAGCCTTGGCTAAAGACGTTGGTCCCCATTCAGGCATTCAGTGCATTAGAGACGATGGAACGGCTCATAGAAAATTGCACAGCTTTGGTTAAAGACGTTGGTCCCCATTCAGGCATTCAGTGCATTAGAGACGATGGAACGGCTCATAGAAAATTGCTCAGCTTTGGTTAAAGACGTTGGTCCCCATTCAGGCATTTAGTGCATTAGAGACGATGGAAAGGCTCAGGGAGTCTTAAATGCGTTGTGTTTGCTAATCGATTTCTTGATAAAAATACAATAAGCGGTTCTTTATGGTATTATTAAGAGTAACACCTTGCATTTTGGGGTGAGGTCTAGGCATCTGATTTTACATTATAGAAAATAGAGTGTTTGGCGCGATGTCGTTAGTTTACCTAACTGTGACATTAATATTTTGACTAAAGACGTTCGTGGTTACCGCCAGAAATTCAATTTATTTATAATGTTGATATTCTTTATAACTGTTTCGCCCTTCCAATTTTAACTGCTATAATGTATATATTATTGTTATTATTATAATGTATTTATTTTTTATTATTATCATAATGTATATATTATTATTATCATTATAATGTATGTATGTATTATTATTATTATTATTATAATGTATATATTAATAAAAACAGGAAGAAAAAAACAGCTTACGTTACAGCCACGACAGAATTTGTGGAGTCCTTGGCCTGCATTTGTTATTTATCGCTCCTCGAAAAAAAAGTGCGCCTCACTTAATCCTGTTACACGGACCAGCAGTCGGACGAGATATCAAAACTGAATTTCTGGAGTGCGATTCATTGGCTTGAAATTTTTTCTTTTAAACTGTAATCCGTACTTAACATGTATACACGATATTTTCCTCTCTTTTCTAACAATCACTGAGAAATATTGATAATATCGCTGTCTTTCGCAAATTCCTCATTGAAGAAAAAATTAACAACAGACGGTTGTTAACTATTCGAAATAATAATTGCACGGCTTTAGACTTTCTGACAACACAGCAGAATTAGTGAGAGAACTTTGTTTCCAGGGAGCCAAGAAATACTGACACGTGATGTAAGGTGTAATGGCGAATTCTCATCAGGGCAGCATCACACGCGAGTAAATTACAAGGAGTGGAGTATGAGGGAAGCGGTTGGAAGACGGGTTAGGTAACTTTTGGCTTTGGCTGTATGATTGTCAAATAGCCCTTTGGATTAGTGTCAAATAACCCTTTGGATTAGTGTCAAATATCCCTTTGGATTAGTGTCAAATATCCCTTTGGATTAGTGTCAAATAGCCCTTTGGATTAGTGTCAAATAACCCTTAGGATTAGTGTCAAATAACCCTTGGATTAGTGTGAAATATCCCCTTGGATTAGTGCCAAATAGCCCTTTGGATTAGTGTCAAATAGCCCTTTGGATTAGTGTCAAATAGCCCTTTAGATTAGTGTCAAATAACCCTTAGGATTAGTGTCAAATAACCCTTTGGATTAGTGTCAAATATCCCCTTGGATTAGTGCCAAATAGCTCTTGGATTAGTGTCAAATAGCCCTTTGGATTAGTGTCAAATAACCCTTAGGATTAGTGTCAAATAACCCTTTGGATTAGTGTCAAATATCCCCTTGGATTAGTGCCAAATAGCCCTTTGGATTAGTGTCAAATAGCCCTTTGGATTAGTGTCAAATAGCCCTCGGATTAGTGTCAAATAGCCCTTGGATTAGTGTCAAATAGCCCTTGGATTAGTGTCAAATAGCCCTTGGATTAGTGTCAAATAACCCTTTGGATTAGTGTTAAATAGCCCTTGGATTAGTGTCAAATAGCCCTTGGATTAGTGTCAAATAGCCCTTTGGATTAGTGTCAAATAACCCTTTGGATTAGTGTCAAATAGCCCTTTGGATTAGTGTCAAATAGCCCTTTGGATTAGCGACTGAGAGAAAAGTGTGTATGCAGCGGTCGAGGTACTCAAATTTTATAACATAGCGGAAAAATTTGGGAGGTAACTGATCTCTTTTCTCATTCCCCCATTTGTTTCCCCTGTCATTTATTTGGAAGTATTCAAACGCAGGGATTTCATCAGTAGACCGAGCCAAGTCCCTCTGTAATGGAGGATCTTTGACTGACTGGCTTCAACACAAACATGGAGATAAGACTATTGGTGTGTTTAGTAATGTGTCTTTTTCTTGTGGGGGGGGGAGCAGGGTTGAGTGGTTAGTTGGGACTATATGATCAATATATGCTATATCTATTGACTATTGGAATGACGTGACATGATGAGATTTTAGTTGTTGAAACGACGGAATGACAAATTAGTTGTTTGAATTGGTTGCATATAATAATATGAACTTATTTTGGATTTTCCCTTTCATTGAACTTATTCTAAGGTGATCACACAATCAATTATTACAATACCTTGATTGATGAGTCATTTACGTATGTATCGATTTTTACATAGTCAGGTAAACCCCTTTGTGTGATGCGCTGATCAAATGTTTATCTAAAACGGCTTTCTTGGCTAATGAGAAATTGTATAAACAGTAAATACCAGCTGTCATCATAAACCAGATAGGAATGCAGTGACATAGAAGGATCACAATGTGTTGAATTAACTGTTACAGTAAGATTTGGCAACAAACTCTGTCCGGGTATTCCCAATTGGGAGCAGGGGAAAAGGTAGCAAGTGATGTTCCATAGAATTGTGCTTTTTTTAAAAAAGAACATGTGGTTTCTTGAAGATATTGGAATTGGTGGTGTCTTGAGGAGGTAATAATGGTGTCCAGGATTGAATGGTGTAATGTGGTGTTGGTGTCTTGGGGCTAGTAGTAGTGCCTTGGCTTAGTTGTGGTGTTTTGATGTAGTGTTATATTAAGGAAGTTACTTAGAATGTATTGGTGGTGTCTTGGGGTAGCGGTGATGTGTTAGGATACTTCGGAGTCTTAAGGTACAGGTGTTGTTGTTTTTTTTAGGGTGGCCTGGTATCATGGGGTATATAGCTCTGGCGTCTTATGGTAGCTGTGCAGTGGCGTAGCTAGGGTCATCTGCGCCCGGGGACATGACACACATTTTGCGCCCCTTCCCAGACCGACAATTTCTGGGGGCTCAGTGAGCCACCTAGAAATTTTTTGAAATTTTACGGTTTATATGGTTCATTTTCGAAGCATCTGGTATTTTAATGAAGTAGAATAAAGATTAATAATTCTCTATGCGATTGTAAACAATTTATTTGAAACAAAAATTGACTCTACTAATTATACATGACTGGAATAGACATAGTCTACAACAAATTGATCGTCCTTGGTTTGACAGTCACAAACTCGCCAATCACATTGTCAAAATTAATATTCTCAAGTGTTTCTCTTTCGATGCTAAGGAGTGCAAGATCACTATCACGATCTTGACCTATTGAAGCATGTAAATAAGACAAAATAAGCTTCAGTTTGATTATGGACAACTCAAAGCTTGACATCAGTGTCATAGAAATTTCCAAAATCTAAGAAATTTTGACGAAGTGTATCGACATTTGTTTCAGCGAGAAGAGTTTTGACGTCTTTTAAAAATACAAATTTTGTGTTTACGTTTTTTAAGACAAAAACCGTATTGATATCTCCTGTTGGAATCTATCAGTTAGGCTGTTCATATCACGTGCAATTTCTCCTTCTGCCGAAGGTCCTGCATCTCTTGCTAATTCTCCAGGTATCCTCCCATGTCGTCTAAACCATTCTGTCAACCTCGATTCCCCAAGTTGTGCATCTTGTTTTTCCATTGTCTATCGCAACTAGGCTAAAATTATCACGAATGTTGACAAGTTCTTGCACCAGTGATTCAAGATAAGATGCTTCTTCCTTGAAATTCATAGTAGGATCCTGCAACCATTTCTGGACACGATCAATTTTCCCAAGCATGATGTTCTATAAATTTATAAAAACTAGGAAGATTAAATTTAATATACCTGCCAGTAAAGTTTCTTCATCACTTTTGTTGTCAGGCGTCATATTTGCATTTTCTGATAATTTTTCCAACAGCCCTACTAGTTCATATAGTTCTTCATAAATATCTTTAACAGCTTCTGAGCGTGCACTCCAGCATGTTTTAGACTCCCTCTTCACTTTGATTGGCACAATTCTTTTTAATTCTTCCCAACGAGTTGTTGAACGAGAGAAAAACACATATATACTTTCAACTCTTCCAAAAAACGTGATCTTGTTTAGCTATGGTTACCAGATACGTGGACACCAAAAGGAGGGCATAATCAAACAATAAGGACGACAAAGGAGGACATTTTGAATATTTCATTTGAGTCGTCCCGGATTAAAGTTAAAGTCAGTACAATTTTATTGTAATAGCTGCCACTGTTCATACAACAATTTTATTGTAATAGCTGCCACTGTTCATACAACAATTTTATTGTAATAGCTGCCACTGTTCATACAACAATTTTATTGTAATAGCTGCCACTGTTCATACAACAAGTTTATTGTAATAGCTGCCACTGTTCATGCAAGAGTCTTAAAAAAACTGTTCATTTTTGTCTTGTACAAATGGTTTAAGATTGCTGCATTGGTCAAACAATTGCACACCATCTACAATACCCTTCTCTTTCAAATACAATATTCACGGCAAAAGGTCATCAAGTTTACCTTCTTTGATATTATCTAAATACATCCAATTAAAGCATTGAAATTCATCAAAAGTTAACCACTTTTCTAAGTAACTAATGCATGCTTCATACACCAACTTAACATCTGCTAAACTCTTCTTCTTGACCACTTTCCTTAAGTCTTCTCAACATGTCCTTGACTTTCAGTGAAATAAATGTCTCCCCCAATCTAATTTTCAAAACTTACACGGTTGTGTGAAGACGGCTCATAACGTCCAATACTGCTGTTATTTCCATTTCATTTTCAATGACTGCGATTTTTTAAACCTAGATTTTTTCGTCCTTGTCTAGATTTCTAAGTTTTAAAAATAGCCATAATCTATTTTTATTTAAAGTAAACATACGATGTACTCGTTGTAAAAACGATACATAAAAATTATAATATAAATTGTAAGAAAAGCCCGACATTTTAAACGATTTCAGCTTTGCCTACCGGACGGAGAACATTTAGCTTAAAAAGAGGACATGTCCTCCTTCTGCCGGACGTCTGGCAACACTATGTTTAGCTGAGTTTAAGCTGTGGTTATCACAGTTTGCAAACAATGCTCTGTGATTTCTGGCACATATTCGCTGTTGAAGGCCGGATATATGCCCAGTCATTACATCAGCATTGTTATGTTATTGTGACCGACTGTCGGCTAGAGGTAAGTTATTATTGTTATCATATTCCAGTTTCTCTACGATAACCCTTTCAAGGACTGCTGCGTCTTTGGAATGTATCTGAACAAAACCTAAAAATGATTCTTTAATGGTTACTTTTTTTAGTTTGAAAATACACATGTGCCCCTTAATGCTGAATGGGGGCGCGAAAATCATGCTTGCCAACTGATTTGTAATGAAGATATTTTGTGGAGCTCCAAATTCAATCTTGCAAAGTATTTGAAATACATTAGTTTACATCAAAATAAATTTAAATAATTAATTTTAATACTCAATTTGGCGCCCCCTAACGTGGCGCCCGGGGACATCTGTCCCCCCCCCTGCACCCCCCTAGCTACGCTACTGTAGCTGTGGTGTCTTGTGGTAGCTGTGGTGTCCATTGGTAGCTGTGATGTCTTGGGGTAGTTGTGATGTCTTGTGGTAGCTGTGATGTCTTGTGGTGTAGCTGTGATGTCTTGTGGTAGTTGTGATGTCTTGTGGTAGTTGTGATGTCTTGTGGTAGTTGTGATGTCTTGTGGTAGTTGTGATGTCTTGTGGTATAGCTGTGATGTCTTGTGGTAGCTGTGATGTCTTGTGGTGTAGCTGTGATGTCTTGTGGTAGTTGTGATGTCTTGTGGTAGCTGTGATGTCTTGTGGTAGTTGTGATGTCTTGTGGTAGTTGTGATGTCTTGTGGTGTAGCTGTGATGTCTTGTGGTAGCTGTGATGTCTTGTGGTAGTTGTGATGTCTTGTGGTAGTTGTGATGTCTTGTGGTGTAGCTGTGATGTCTTGTGGTAGCTGTGATGTCTTGTGGTAGCTGTGATGTCTTGTGGTGTAGCTGTGATGTCTTGTGGTAGCTGTGATGTCTTGTGGTAGTTGTGATGTCTTGTGGTATAGCTGTGATGTCTTGTGGTAGCTGTGATGTCTTGTGGTAGTTGTGATGTCTTGTGGTAGCTGTATTGTCTTGTGGTAGTGCTAACATGTGTATTTGATATTTGGAACTGATACATTTCTTGGGAAAAAAGATTTTGGATAAGATTGTGACAATTTTACTTTTACTAAAAAATCATCTTTAAAACAATTCACTTGTAAAAATTTGGGAGATTAACATAATAATTGGAGTCCAGACTTTGGATCCTGTATCGCATTGAAGTGAATGGATTTAATTAATGTTATTTATTTGTGAAATTTATATATGAAATTAGAGAATGCAACTTCAGTTAGAACTTTTCTGAGTTCATTGTCAAATATATGAGGTAGGGTAACCATTTGTACAAACGTTTACATGAAGATTTAAGACAAAGGGGAGATTATCCATTATGGTTACAGCGTCAAAAGTATGAGAAGAGTTAACTACCATGACAGTCATCCGAATTTTAAAATTTTGTAGTTATTTTAAAGCACTATTTATTATACCACGCCCAATTGTGTTTTATATAAACCCAATGCGATTTGAACTGTTTGTGTATTGGTCTAAATATACTAGTAACATACTATTGGCTTGAACTACCCTTATTTCCTTGATAAAACAATTCTCTTATTGCTATCTGGCATTTTGTTAACTGCTAACATGAAACCGTCAGATAAGGTATTAAATATTGCTGGAACTCAACCGCTTAAGATTTTTACTCCATTTCCATGTTTTTTTGGATTTAAACCAATCTTTTTTATTTGGAATCAGTGCGGTCCTTTGGGGGGAAGAAAACTAAAGTTTATATTAGACCATCATTCACCCCTATTTGTGGTTCGTTGAGAGGCACACAGCTGAAGTTTATATTAGACCATCATTCACCCCTATTTGTGGTCCGTTGAGAGGCACACAGCTGAAGTTTATATTAGACCATCATTCACCCCTATTTGTGGTCCGTTGAGTGGCACACAGCTGAAGTTTATATTAGACCATCATTCACCCCTATTTGTGGTCCGTTGAGAGGCAGACAGCTGAAGTTTATATTAGACCATCATTCACCCCTATTTGTGGTCCGTTGAGAGGCAGACAGCTGAAGTTTATATTAGACCATCATTCACCCCTCTTTGTCGTCCGTTGTGAGGCAGACAGCTGAAGTTTATATTAGACCATCATTCACCCCTATTTGTGGTCCGTTGTGAGGCAGACAGCTGAAGTTTATATTAGACCATCATTCACCCCTATTTGTCGTCCGTTGAGAGGCACACAGCTGAAGTTTATATTAGACCATCATTCACCCCTATTTGTGGTCCGTTGAGAGGCACACAGCTGTAGTTTATATTAGACCATCATTCACCCCTCTCTGTTGTCCGTTGAGAGGCAGACAGCTGAAGTTTATATTAGACCATCATTCACCCCTCTTTGTCGTCCGTTGTGAGGCACACAGCTGAAGTTTATATTAGACCATCATTCACCCCTATTTGTGGTCCGTTGAGAGGCACACAGCTGTAGTTTATATTAGACCATCATTCACCCCTATTTGTGGTCCGTTGAGAGGCACACAGCTGAAGTTTATATTAGACCATCATTCACCCCTATTTGTGGTCCGTTGAGAGGCACACAGCTGAAGTTTATATTAGACCATCATTCACCCCTATTTGTTGTCCGTTGAGAGGCACACAGCTGAAGTTTATATTAGACCATCATTCACCCCTATTTGTGGTCCGTTGAGAGGCACACAGCTGAAGTTTATATTAGACCATCATTCACCCCTATTTGTGGTCCGTTGAGAGGCACACAGCTGAAGTTTATATTAGACCATCATTCACCCCTATTTGTTGTCCGTTGAGAGGCAGACAGCTGAAGTTTATATTAGACCATCATTCACCCCTATTTGTGGTCCGTTGTGAGGCACACAGCTGAAGTTTATATTAGACCATCATTCACCCCTCTTTGTTGTCCGTTGAGAGGCAGACAGCTGAAGTTTATATTAGACCATCATTCACCCCTATTTGTGGTCCGTTGAGAGGCAGACAGCTGAAGTTTATATTAGACCATCATTCACCCCTCTTTGTCGTCCGTTGTGAGGCAGACAGCTGAAGTTTATATTAGACCATCATTCACCCCTATTTGTGGTCCGTTGTGAGGCAGACAGCTGAAGTTTATATTAGACCATCATTCACCCCTATTTGTCGTCCGTTGAGAGGCACACAGCTGAAGTTTATATTAGACCATCATTCACCCCTATTTGTGGTCCGTTGAGAGGCACACAGCTGAAGTTTATATTAGACCATCATTCACCCCTCTTTGTCGTCCGTTGTGAGGCACACAGCTGTAGTTTATATTAGACCATCATTCACCCCTATTTGTTGTCCGTTGAGAGGCACACAGCTGAAGTTTATATTAGACCATCATTCACCCCTCTGTGCGGTGGTCCGTTGAGAGGCACACAGCTGTAGTTTATATTAGACCATCATTCACCCCTATTTGTTGTCCGTTGAGAGGCACACAGCTGTAGTTTATATTAGACCATCATTCACCCCTATTTGTTGTCCGTTGAGAGGCACACAGCTGTAGTTTATATTAGACCATCATTCACCCCTATTTGTTATCCGTTGAGAGGCACACAGCTGTAGTTTATATTAGACCATCATTCACCCCTATTTGTGGTCCGTTGAGAGGCACACAGCTGAAGTTTATATTAGACCATCATTCACCCCTATTTATTGTCCGTTGAGAGGCACACAGCTGAAGTTTATATTAGACCATCATTCACCCCTATTTGTTGTCCGTTGAGAGGCACACAGCTGTAGTTTATATTAGACCATCATTCACCCCTATTTGTTGTCCGTTGAGAGGCACACAGCTGTAGTTTATATTAGACCATCATTCACCCCTATTTGTGGTCCGTTGAGAGGCACACAGCTGCAGTTTATATTAGACCATCATTCACCCCTATTTGTGGTCCGTTGAGAGGCACACAGCTGAAGTTTATATTAGACCATCATTCACCCCTATTTGTGGTCCGTTGAGAGGCACACAGCTGTAGTTTATATTAGACCATCATTCACCCCTATTTGTTGTCCGTTGAGAGGCACGCAGCTGAAGTTTATATTAGACCATCACTCACCCCTATTTGTGGTCCGTTGAGAGGCACACAGTTGTAGTTTATATTAGACCATCATTCACCCCTATTTGTTGTCCGTTGAGAGGCACGCAGCTGAAGTTTATATTAGACCATCATTCACCCCTATTTGTTGTCCGTTGAGAGGCACACAGCTGTAGTTTATATTAGACCATCATTCACCCCTATTTGTTGTCCGTTGAGAGGCACGCAGCTGAAGTTTATATTAGACCATCATTCACCCCTATTTGTTGTCCGTTGAGAGGCACACAGCTGTAGTTTATATTAGACCATCATTCACCCCTATTTGTGGTCCGTTGAGAGGCACACAGCTGAAGTTTATATTAGACCATCATTCACCCCTTTTTGTGGTCCGTTGAGAGGCACGCAGCTGAAGTTTATATTAGACCATCATTCACCCCTTTTTGTGGTCCGTTGAGAGGCACACAGCTGAAGTTTATATTAGACCATCATTCACCCCTTTTTGTGGTCCGTTGAGAGGCACACAGCTGAAGTTTATATTAGACCATCATTCACCCCTATTTGTGGTCCGTTGAGAGGCACACAGCTGAAGTTTATATTAGACCATCATTCACCCCTTTTTGTGGTCCGTTGAGAGGCACACAGCTGAAGTTTATATTAGACCATCATTCACCCCTCTTTGTGGTCCGTTGAGAGGCACACAGCTCAAGTGTATGGAAGTCCATCATTCATCCATCACTGCGGTACTTTGCCTGTCTGTCTCTGCATGCTGAAATCAATCCGGGTCCGTCTAATGTTGTGTGCCATTTTGTTAAACGTCCACCCCCCCCCACCATACCCCCTCTCTCCCCACCTCATCGTCCGCTTTCCGCCCCCCCCCTTTCACAACCAACCTTCTCACAGCCCATCTTTCTGACACTCTACCTGCTACCTCCTCACACAAATTGTCCCCACACCCATCTCCCTCTTCCTCCCCTCCCTCAGTCCCACATTCCATCTCATTCACCCCACCCCACACACACACACACCCCGAGTGCACTTAGCAACGATCGCCTTCTCGGTTGTTTTTTTTAAACGCTATCGACATCGTCTCGGATTTATCCGCCCTTGACTTGATAATCGATATGCGCCGCGTGTTTCCGTATGAATATTCGCCACTGCGATTATGGCTCGCGATACCCCAAGTCTATGACGGTCTGTGCTGGAGCAACACTGGGATGAATTATTTAGTTTTTGTTGAAATTTTTGTTCGATGGATCGATACATTGTATCATGGGATTAGAGATCCGTCTGTGTGCAGTGACACGTTTTTTGTTTGTTTTTTGTTTGGTTTATTTATTACTTTTAAAAAATCTGACAGTTTTCTGAAAGCGTGTAGAAATCGATTAGTGCTCAAATGTCCCAAGTCCGGTGACAGTAATGAAAAGTGGTCTGTTAGCACAGTCGGTGGCTTCCCTGGTCAGCTGACCACTGGTCAGTCACGGGAAGTCGATATCGACCAGAGAGACGGCATATGAATTGAGATCTGGTCAGCGTGGCACAGCTTTCCTGTTGTCAAGACAGCACCCAGAATTTGAGAGCAGAGCTGACCAATGACGTGACATCCTGAGTTTTAAAAGTGTTATGTATTGATGTGTGGGTGGGGGGGGAGGGGGTTGAGAAAGATTAGAAAATATATTTTCTTTAACTCTCGGATTATTTGAAGGCTATTTTATTGATACAATTATTAAACTGGAAACGTCTTCTTATAAAAGCACAACAAACCTAGAATAAGTTTTTTGAAATTCGACAAAGAACTCATCTGTATAGCAACCACTACAAATAGGTCCCAATCAAGTCAATGGAGTTGTCTCCGTCAATATGCATCCCCCCCCCTGGACAAAAAGACTGCCGACATTAAGTTCACGACAGCTGGACCATTTTAAAAATGTTAACACTAACACGTGATGGGGTAGATTTTTGTGTGATGTGTACAAACGTTAAAACATGGATGAGTTTATTTTAGCATTTGTGTCAAATTCTTTGGATTATAAATTCGCCCGACGAAATAAAAATTAATAATGCACTTGATTTGGTGATTTAAACAGGTTTTCGGATATTTTCTTGTAAACGATTGTCTTGTCTTATCTAGACAGACGCTCCTTCTATACAGAAGATTAATGCGTCCACAGACCATGCCGGATGATCTGTAGGCAAGTGATGCAGCGTTCACAAGCCTCGGCTATAAGGGTTCCACGCATTACCCAGCCGCCTTTATTTCCCTAACTAATGTTAGGTACCCATTCGGAACGGGGTGGACTCAGGGACGCCCTAGGCTCCGGGAACAGATCCTGGCCTTCACAAGGATTCGAGCCCGTGACCATCGGTACGCCAGCCGAGCGCGCATGTCACTCGATCACCGTGCCCCTTGTAAAGTATGAGTCCGTCCATATATAATAGCACAACACGCGCCTGTATGGGTTGAGCCTAACAAGAGTGAACAGCTTGCGACAGTTCGATAGAGTGTAAATACTTTGTCGCGACTCTTTAGCCTAATACACGTAGACGGGGGTCTTATTGATGGGGGCCTTATTGACGGGGGCCTTATTGATGGGGGCCTTATATACGGGGGCATTATAGACGGGGGCTTTATTGATGGGGCCCCTATTGACAGGATACTCATCTACGTGGCCTATGTCATGGGCAATGTTCCCTCTAAGATTCGTTAGTCTGTGTGCAAAGTAAACAAACTCGTGTGCAATTTTGCGCAGCATCCTTTTTTGTGTGAAATATTTTTACAAAATTTACTGCGCAGTAATTCTAAACTGCTGCGCGGCGTCGTTCAGATGTCTGCACAGCCGCAAAGGTGCGCAGCTTAAAGGGAACATTGGTCATAGGTCCGAATTATCGGGGCGTTTTCACATGGGCCTAATAGATGGAACTGTAAGTGTATAAAAGGCTTCATTAACTTTATCAGGCAGCTAAACCTCGGTTCTTGTCAGCTAACATTTCCCCGTGTAAACATATATTAATAAGTTGGAACGTCGTTGAGGGCACGGGCATCTGTTGGACATGACGACATCTCAAACATGGCACACGGGCATCTGTTGACATGACGACATCTCAAACATGGCACACGGGCATCTGTTGACATGACGACATCTCAAACATAACACACGGGCATCTGTTGACATGACGACATCTCAAACATGGCACACGGGCATCTGTTGACATGACGACATCTCAAACATGGCACGGGCATCTGTTGAACATGACAACATCTCAAACATGGCACGGGCATTTGTTGAACACGACATCTCAAAAATGGCATGGGCATCTGTTGAACATGACATCTCAAACATGGCACGGGCATCTGTTGAACATGACATCTCAAACATGGCACGGGCATCTGTTGAACATGACATCTCAAACATGGCACGGGCATCTGTTGAACATGACATCTCAAACATGGCACGGGCATCTGTTGAACATGACATCTCAAACATGGCACGGGCATCTGTTGAACATGACATCTCAAACATGGCACGGGCATCTGTTGAACATGACATCTCAAACATGGCACGGGCATCTGTTGAACATGACATCTCAAACATGGCACGGGCATCTGTTGAACATGACATCTCAAACATGGCACACGGGCATCTGTTGAACATGACATCTCAAACATGGCACGGGCATCTGTTGAACATGACATCTCAAACATGGCACGGGCATCTGTTGAACATGACATCTCAAACATGGCACGGGCATCTGTTGAACATGACATCTCAAACATGGCACGGGCATCTGTTGAACATGACATCTCAAACATGGCACGGGCATCTGTTGAACATGACATCTCAAACATGGACGGGACATCTTTGAACATGACATCTCAAACATGGCACGGGCATCTGTTGAACATGACATCTCAAACATGGCACACGGGCATCTGTTGACATGACGACATCTCAAACATGGCACGGACATCTGTTGAACATGACATCTCAAACATGGGACGGGCATCTGTTGTACATGACATCTCAAACATGGCACGGACATCTGTTGAACATGACATCTCAAACATGGCACGGGCATCTATTGAACATGACATCTCAAACATGGCACGGACATCTGTTGAACATGACATCTCAAACGTGGCACGGGCATCTGTTGTACATGACATCTCAAACATGGCACGGGCATCTGTTGAACATGACATCTCAAATATGGCAAGGGCATCTGTTGAACATGACATCTCAAACATGGCACACGGGCATCTGTTGAACATGACATCTCAAACATGGCACACGGGCATCTGTTGTACATGACATCTCAAACATGGCACGGGCATCTGTTGAACATGACATCTCAAACATGGCACGGACATCTATTGAACATGACATCTCAAACATGGCACACGGGCATCTGTTGAACATGACATCTCAAACATGGCACGGGCAACTGTTGAACATGACATCTTAAACATGGCACACGGGCATCTGTTGAACATGACATCTCAAACATGGCACGGGCATCTGTTGAACATGGCATCTCAAACATGGCACGGGCATCTGTTGAACATGACATCTCAAACATGGCACGGGCATCTGTTGAACATGACATCTCAAACATGGCACGGGCATCTGTTGAACATGACATCTCAAACATGCCACACGGGCATCTGTTGAACATGACATCTCAAACATGCCACACGGGCATCTGTTGAACATGGCGACATCTCAAACATGGCACGGACATATGTGGAAATGGCGACATCTCAAACATGGCACACGGGCATCTGTTGACATGACGACATCTCAAACATGGCACACGGGCATCTGTTGACATGACGACATCTCAAACATGGCACACACATCTGTTGACATGACGACATCTCAAACATGGCACACGGACATCTGTTGACATGACGACATCTCAAACATGGCACGGACATCTGTTGACATGACGACATCTCAAACATGGCACGGACATCTGTTGACATGGTGACATCTCAAACATGGCACGGACATCTGTTGGACATGGTGACATCTCAAACATGGCACGGGACATCTGTTGACATGACGACATCTCAAACATGGCACGGGACATCTGTTGACATGACGACATCTCAAACATGGCACACGGGCATCTGTTGACATGACGACATCTCAAACATGGCCACGGGACATCTGTTGACATGACGACATCTCAAACATGGCACGGACATCTGTTGACATGACGACATCTCAAACATGGCACGGACATCTGTTGACATGACGACATCTCAAACATGGCACGGACATCTGTTGACATGACGACATCTCAAACATGGCACGGACATCTGTTGACATGGGACATCTCAAACATGGCACGGACATCTGTTGGACATGGTGACATCTCAAACATGGCACGGGACATCTGTTGACATGACGACATCTCAAACATGGCACGGGACATCTGTTGACATGACGACATCTCAAACATGGCAAGGACATCTGTTGACATGACGACATCTCAAATATGGCACGGACATCTGTTGACATGACGACATCTCAAACATGGCACGGACATCTGTTGACATGACGACATCTCAAACATGGCACGGGTATTTGTTGAAAATGACGACATCTCAAACATGGCACGGGTATTTTTTTAAATTGACGACATCTCTTCTTAAACGGTTTAATTTTTTTTTAAACTTGAATGAAATCTTAAATTCTATTTGTTAAGTGTTTCACCAACAAAACAAAAGAACAAAACAAACAAAAGGAAAAACAAATCCAGCTAAACCTTCACTGGCATTCATCAGACACATTGGATCTGAGTATAAAACGTTACTAGGGTAACTGTACTGAAAAAAATAAACACTTCAAAAAAAAACAAAAAAAAATAATCAATACCTTAAAAGTATGGATGTTTTCCAAGCTTTCCCTTCCCTTTGTTGAGAAACATTTTAATTCACCGACATCTTCTATGGAACCTGAATTTAGCCCGAAGCTGATAATCACTAAATCGATAGCAAACTAAGCTCATTAACCCAATCTTTCATGTTGGCTTCTATGCTGGGTTCAAGCCATGTACTTGATGTTACAGACGTGCATCTCTACAGCACACAAGGGTACAGGAAAGGTATATAAAATGTAACAGTGCAATTAAATGTGAATTTAAATGTTCCTGAATTTCGAGCTATAATGTTATTGATCTTCAAAAAATAAACATGGAAAAGAATATGGAATGTAATTTTCTATTAATAGAATTATGTGAATGCGCTGTGAGCCCAGCTACTAGCTGGGGTATAGCGCTACATAAATTATCAAATTATTATTATTATAAACCGCTTTGTAAAGTTCACAAAAAAGGCGAAACGTGCACGAGATGAAATCGATATTTTAAATATAAAACTTTATATTGCTAAAAATTGTTTCTATTATTAAAACTCATATGTTTCCATGAAGATCGATTGTAACCAAATAGTGTTCGCTTCAATACATCGCGCATTATTGATTTTTGTTGTAATTTAGTTGTATTTCAGTCATCGCATAGGGCAACGGTGGGCAAACTGTGGCTTGCGAGCTGCATGCGGCTCTAATATGTGTTCACATTGAAGCTCATAAACAATTAATAAAATTAAAACTTTCGTTTGAAATATATAGTACACAAATATCAATGAAAGTTTGAAATAAATTTTGACTGATACAAAGGTTTGAACATTGAAAATAATTTGGGCTTGATCTGATTTTAGAGAAAAAAACAAAAACAAAAAAAAACAAGCTCGTTGAGTTAAAGTCTGGAATGTGTCAGAAGCAGATTCTACTTTCTGCTTTCAGCAAAGAAGATGTCACTTCAACTGAGGCACGTTATGCCATCGTTTGGAATATTGCACTTGATAAACAACCTTATTCTGACAGAACGTTGCACCACAACTACTAGCTACCAACTAGAATTAAAGTAAATTGCTAGTCCAAAGGCTCCTCATCAGAATCTTGATAATTATGCTCAATACTAGGTTGTGCTGCGGCGTCGTGGTGCCTGCGGCGCCCCCTTTTTTAAGGCGCCTAGGGCGCCCACCTTTTTCAAAAACCCAACTAGCTTGTCCTTGTATGATAAATACGTGGTCACAAGCCCAAGTAAGTTATCGTTGTATGATAAATACGAAATATTCCTGAAATGTACACAAAGTATTTATATATATTTTTTTTTACAGTGATAATCACCACACGATTTTTAAAACTAATTTTAGAAATCAGCGCACCAAATAACTTCACCAAAAAATAACTCTTTTCGAACGTCCGCATGAAAATAATAGTGTAGAGCAAGGAGGTTTGATTATATGGAGGCGGCGTGACGTCACTAGGCTGAAGCCAGCAGCCATCTTGAAATACGCAAAACATTGGAAGCTGTGTAGTGTGTATGCTATATTAGTAGTGCTTAATTTCGATAAATCGTATTATATAGGCTTTGTAGATGACAAAATAAGTCGTTACCAGAATGAGAAAACTGGTATCGTAATGAAAATGCCCTCACGGGTGGAATTTTTTGCGTCTAGCAATATGGCCGATAGGCTTCATCCGCTAGGAACCATCTGATAGCAGCCGCCACCTCCATATAATCAAACCTCCTTGGTGTAGAGGGTGTTTAATGTTAATCTGGAAACCAAAATGTTTATGATTTTTAAGTCTATATTTTCAATTTTTAAAAAAGCAGAGTGATGTCCCTTAGCGTTAGGCCACTGTCATACATAATTGAGGGTAAATATATATATATATTAACTACAATTTTATCACCCGTCAAAAATGACGGAAGTTTTCAAAATAAATACACATCAGATTAAAAAATAGCGTAATATAGAACTTTCATTTATTTTTATTTGATTCATTTATTATCATATTGAACAATTTTATGCGGAAGTTTCGAAAAGAGCTATATTTGGTGCAGTAATTTTTGGAGCGCAGTATTGAACAAATCAGCATTACATCCAAGAAGAATTACATTACTACGGGAATTATGTATGTTGATAATTACGAGTCTATATGCAGTGTGTTTCTGTTCATAAATTTGACATATTTAAATAGGCCTATCTGTTAATCGTGTAACTGTAACGCAATATTTTTTATTCAACATATGGTTAGTGTTACAATGTTTGAATTATTACATTAAATTCGAATATAAATTTAAACAAAAAACACACACACACACCAAAGAAATTATTCATTGTGAGTGGGTTTATGGTTCATAGTTCTAAAAATGCGGCTTTAAAGCCATTTATTTCATATTTAAAATGTCTCTCAGTTACTGCGGGTCTGGCAACCATGTGTGGCCATTTTGTTAATTTTTTCTGAACATCATTATACCGGTATATTACAAACCTTTTCAGCGTCGTGAGCAGCGTTTGATTGCCTTGAACTTGTACACGGGCAACCAACAAACTGTGAAGCCTTGAACTTGTACATGGGCAACCAACAAACTGTGAAGCCTTGAACTTGTACATGGGCAACCAACAAACTGTGAAGCCTTGAACTTGTACACGGGCAACCAACAAACTGTGAAGTCTTGAACTTGTACATGGGCAACCAACAAACTGTGAAGCCTTGAACTTGTACACGGGCAACCAACAAACTGTGAAGCCTTGAACTTGTACACGGGCAACCAACAAACTGTGAAGCCTTGAACTTGTACACGGGCAACCAACAAACTGTGAAGCCTTGAACTTGTACACGGGCAACCAACAAACTGTGAAGCCTTGAACTTGTACATGGGCAACCAACAAACTGTGAAGCCTTGAACTTGTACACGGGCAACCAACAAACTGTGAAGCCTTGAACTTGTACACGGGCAACCAACAAACTGTGAAGCCTTGAACTTGTACACGGGCAACCAACAAACTGTGAAGCCTTGAACTTGTACATGGGCAACCAACAAACTGTGAAGTCTTGGGCAGAGAGTGAAACATGAACGTAATAACTAGACTTGGGGCCCATTTTAATTGTGTTTTCTACCAGTTCAACATTATTACATGCACCATACAATAAATTATTTTCTTTGTGTTATCTGGCAGTTTTACATTATAATAATCACCTTATACAATATATTATTTTCATTGTGCTGTCCGGCAGTTCAACATTATAACAAGCACATTACTATAGATCAATATATTTGTGAGGTGCGGTCTTTGAGTTTTTGCAGATCACTTCCCGGACATTAGTTACAACACCGACAGAGTGCAGTCGTCTGCTGGGAACTTGGCTGCAGACCGGAAATATCATGAACATTTTTATTCATGAGTTGCCACAGTGGAACTATCACGTGACTTACGTATTATGCAGCGTCCAGGGCTGGGCAATTTTAAAGCCATTGCAGGCCGTGGGCCAAGACCTCCTGTACAGAGGGCCGTGGATAGTCACTCTAAATATTCGTAGTTCCTCCTGAAGTCAAACTTTCAACTAATTAACTTAATTACTGACCATTAAAACTTAACAATTTAACGTTATTTCTTGACCTCGTATTTCCATTTGTATAATATATTTTACAGTCATTGTCAAGTGTTTCCTGGTGTTTTTAACAACTTTTGTTTTAGAAAATTTTATATTAAACTAGATACGACCCGCGGCGTAGCATACGCCGCAGACTTGCTCATGCATAGTGCAAAAAAGGGGGAGGGGGGGAGAGAGAACACAAACAGCAGCACGAAGAAAAAGAACAACGCGACTGAACGTGGGGGGACCGCCGAAGCACTGTTGGTCTCGAGACATGGCGCACTGCCATCAGCATCATTGCATGAAACAAAGTAACTGATTAAAAAGTTGGACCATTATGACACAGCGATTATGTGTATCACTTGGAAAGATTTGATATATATTTCAACTGGAATCTGTAATTGAGTAGTCTGGTGTTATTATCTGTTGTAACACGCCGTATACTACTAATTACTACTATACTGTCATGATTCACGCGATACATTTGAAATGCATGAAGGTGTAGCAACATATCTAACGCTATCGGACTGCAAAGAATGTAAACATCCAAGTGAATGCGACACGGAATTTAAAATGAAGTAGTGGATAATAATGATCCGGTTTAAAGTATCAGCGCTAGTCACAAGCAGTGGCGTAGCTAGGTGGGTGCAGAGTGCAGGGGTACATATGTCACCGTGCGCCGAGGTGCAGTGTTGCCAAAATTAGTCTTACAGCGTTACCTTATATTAAGTGAACAAGGGTAAGTTATCAATATAACGGTGGAAAAAAAGGGGGGGGGGAGTGCTCAAATTTTATAGTTTGTCCCCGGGGCGCATGATAATATCCTAGCTATGCCACTGGTGACAAATTCAGCACTCATGATCAAAGGCAGACTTATTATTGAGATTGGAAAACGACGAGAAGCCTACAGAACACTGCATGAAAGGTTTTAACTTTCTTCTTGACTAGTTTCTATCAATCGATTAAACAGTTGTCTAGAGCCAAGCCAAGAGCTGAGATGTATACATCAAAGAGGAATTCACTGATGAGTTTCTTTTGTTTTCAGCTCTGTGACTGTGAAACTGCGGCTGAAATGATAAGGGGAAAAATGGATTTGTAAATACTGCTTCCCGAATCTACCTTTCCATGTTTTGAACAAGTTTTGAAGGAGCAACTTTCTTTTTTTCGAAACTGAAGCTGATAAAACTTATTATCGGTCAACGGTGGGACAAACACGGCCTTCAGCTCCAAAGAACTATGTTTAATAGCAAGGGATCTGATGTGACAAATGACATTTGAGGACTTCATTAGTGACTTTATTATTTTAAAGATACATAATATTAAAGGTCGGTCCACACATCAAAATTTTCGTACAAATTTTGATCAAAATTTGTTATATAACTTTGGAAAATTACGTCACAATTGCGTCACGCACTATTTTATTTGTCGAAATCATAATTTATTTTTAGCTATGCATAAAGATTTTGAAAGTTGTGACAAGACCAAGTTGTGCTGGAAAATTTGATGTGTGGACCGACCTTAACAAACTGTAATGTAGCTCAAATGCTCAATGAAACATTTAAAGAGTAATATAATATACTAGACGCCCCGCGGCGTAGCATGCGCCGCAGACTTGCTCATGGAGAGTTCTTTTACCCCTTTAATGCACTTTTTTAGGGCGCCTATGGCGCCGACCTTTTTCAAAAGCCCAACTAACTTGTCCTTGTTTGATCAATACGAAATATTAAACTTTCTGAAATGCACACAAAGTATTTTATAATAGGGTTTCGTTTTTTGATGTTATAATTAACCATCATCAAATCCTCTTTTTACATTGTTCCCTTTTTACAAAATTAAAATATCAGCGAAAACAATGACGTCATATAATTTTTTTTTACAGCGCATATTTAATTTGCACACCTTTTGATACATTGGTGCAGTAATTTGGTGCGCTGTTTTCTAAAATTAGTATCTGTTGCACATGCAACTTCTTGTTGCCTCGCAGGGTCCGACCACGAAGAGAATTATATATATAGATTAGATTTGTGTATACAATCTTTACTATTCTTAGGTAAAGTTTGCATTCGTTTTCAATACATATCTTTCTGGTTTTCGTAAGCTCCTAAAAATAAAAAGTTCTAAGCCAAAACCAAAACGACAGTTGTCCTAATTCGCGAGCTACTTTTTGCGGACAATGCGGCACTGATAGCACACACAGAAACTGGTTTGCAACAACTCGTGTCAAGCTTCTACAAAGCCTGTAAAGAATTTGGTCTGCAAATCAGCTTGAAAAAGACAAACATCATGGCCCCAAGACACATGTTCTCCTCCTACCATCAATATCGACAATGAAAACTTGGAGGTTGTGGACAGCTTCACCTACTTGGGGTCCAAGGTTTCCAACTCACTGTCCATTGAGGACGAAATAAACAGTAGAATTGGCAAAGGCAGCTGCCACAATGACTAAACTAAATAAACGGGTTTGGCAAAACATCAAGCTAATGGAGAAAACCAAACTCTGTGTCTATCGAGCCTGCGTCATCGGTACGATGCTGTACGGAAGCAAGACATGGACCACTTATTCATCCTATGAGCGCAAGCTTAATAGCTTCCACTTGAGTTGCCTGCGTCGCATCCTTGGCATTAAATGGCAGGACAAAGTGCCAAATAGTGAGGTCCTGATGCGTGCCAATATCCAAAGCATGTTCTCAATCCTTAGTGAAAGACGCCTAAGATGGCTAGGACATGTAAAAAGAATGAGCCCGGGTCGTATCCAAAAGGACCTCCTATATGGAGAACTAGCATCGGGAAAGAGGAAAAAAGGTTATCCCACGTCTCCGATTTAAAGATGCCTGCCAGAGAGACATGAAAGCAGCCAGAATAAACACAAGTGACTGGGAGTGCAAAGCAGAAGGCAGATAGATCTACGTGGCGCACAGTTGTCAAAGAGGGCGTCATAGCAGCCGAGGAACGAAGGATGGAGGAGGCTACAGACAGAAGAGCAAGGAGAAAGGACAAAACATTGGGAAGCGCAGAACTCGTGTGCAAAAGCTGTGGAAAAGACTGTCACCCAAGGATAGGACTGCACAGCCACACGAGGAAATGCAACCCAACCCAACGGTGATGCACCATGGTCTCGCGAGACGGAGGGATGCCGATGCTTACACACATATTTTGGTGCTGTATGTGGGGTATCACAACAAACTGTTTTGTGTGCTGGGCAATCAATGCTACGTAGACCGGAAACAAAAAAAACAACAACATCACCTGAAGCACGTATGGAGATGTTTAACTCATACATTTTCGTATGTTCCAGTCACATCCCTAAAACAGAGTGGTCCCCCATGAAAAACAATGAAAACGAGCTAATAAAACAGCTTGCATCGCTGTTATACTGTCCCGTTGGTGGCGAATTTTGCTTGCGTTGCAAAGATCTTTAAAATAAGGACGTCACGCATATTTTACTGATATAGCTTTAACATCAGTTACTTTTTTTTTGAAATGACATTAAATTTTACAACATAATTTTCCTGACATTTTGAATAAATTATATAACTCTTTTAAAATAGAGAAAATAATAATAATAAACACATCGTCAGAAAACAATCACTTGAAAAAATGCATCTCTCATCGTCCCCAATAACAAGTGATTGTGACAAATATATATGTTGTTTCATAATTAATTTATATAAAACGTTTAGCTCAATAATTATTTTATATAAAATGTTTAGTTCAATAATTATTTTATATAAAATGTTTAGCTCAAAAATTATTCTCTAAAATAGGATAAGCTGAATAAGTATTTCCTAAAAAAAATGTTTAATTCAAGAAGTATTTCCTATAAAATTCTTTTACTGTAAACTGTAAACAATTTCCCCATAAAAAATTTATTTGAAAAGCCATCATTTAAATTTCACTTACAAATCATTTTATATTTAAAAAAATTATATAATTGAAATATGCAATGAACAGTTATTTAAATGTTTTGGCTCAACGATAAACATGTTAGGTTCAACAGTAAGTTGTTCCACAGATGTTCACCTCCACATTAGTGTATACACATTTCGTTAGTGATTCCACTTTAACAACACAATTTTGTACACGACCAGTACATTATGCTGGGAAGTGACCTATCTATTTATTATTTACACCCACTCTCATTCTTTGCACCCATCCCCCCTTTTTTCCACGAAAAAAAAATTTGCTCGGTTGGGAACGCCACCCCTCCAAATGAGGAAAAAAGTGCCGCCCAATCCACAAGACCTTCCTTACGCCACTGCGTGTCTGGACTGAGAGTGGGAGAGAGATGCGGCTCCAGCCATTAATCATTAAATATACATTAGCTACAGGCCCAGTTGTTGTTCAAATAGCGCTATCGGTCGAAGCTCGCATTTATATTTAAGTAGCCTATTCGGCATCTAATCCATTACCTGCCCTATACCCTCGTTCACCATCTCCCCTGTGACTGTCTCCGATTCTTTTCTTTTTTTTTCCACCCCATTTTTGTTTACTCACAAAAAATCTGTACATTCTGACCTTATAAAGTCAGTCTTCCCTTTGCTGAGGCAACTAGGAAAACAAGGGTATAAAGTTGTAAGGGTGGCCAGACATGTAGTTACCGGGAGCCGTTTTAAAATATAACTAAACATTAGTTGAGAGCCGCATTGAAGCTCTACTGGTCATTAAACCTGGCTTGGAGATCTTCGATTAATCCTTGTAAAATATCTTTCATAAATTGTTCGAGAGCCTCAAAGTCAACACAAAATAGGCGCATGCGGCTCGCGAGCCGCGGTTCGACCCCGTTAGTATAGTGAAATTACGCACGGCTCTAGACCAGTGATGGGTAAAGATGGGACACGGTGGAGGATGGTACCAAAGTGTGTCTCGATGAGCCGCTGCACCAGGACCGTCTTAACGCATAGGCCCGATGGGCATTTGCCCGGGGTCCACGCGCATAGCGACCCCATGGGAATATGTTTATTTATATATATTATGTATATTTATTTTTTTATTCCTGCGGGGGAGGGGCTAACACTATTTCTTTGCCCGGGGGCCCAACCTGGTGTAAAGACGGCTCTGGGCTGTACATGTAAACATCTTTTTGAGATTTAAAGGCATCATTATTTATTCTCCAACATTTCTCTGTTAAATTATTTCCCTTTTAACGTGAATTTGACATTAACGTTGTTAAAAAAAACGGTATCATTTGTTGAATGGGTTGGTGCCGCAGTTTAAAAACAAAACAAGAAATAACGATCATCTGTTTTTTGTTCTATAATGATATGTGAGTGGGGAAAAATGAATACGCTCCCAAAATATTAATCGAATTGGAATGGCTTGGTTTAGCTCATGACTATTTGAAATCTGACCGTGGTAGACGAGTACATGTAGCTTGACATTTAGCAATAACTTAATGCCTGCTTAAGGACCACTTGGCCGAGGGCGGATCTCTCGGCGATAGTCCACGATACTCGGGTGATCAGCTTCCCAGCAACAAGATGCCAGACTGAAGGATCTCCGCCCGTTCAGTTTAAGGCCGTCATCCTCAAAGTTCCCTGCCCCTTATGTTGGTGGACAAGAAGATCATTGTCAAATGTCCCAAGTCATTCGGCCTGTGGTCTTCATCTACTCTTCTTCGCGGCTCTCGTCGGGAACGAAAATTTAGTACCACGGAAGGAGCTTAATATTGGAGACTTTGTCCAGCTCAATGAAATGATCAGTTTTCGATGGTATACCACCGCCGACTGTAGCTGTTGTGTGTCTTCGTGAGATTCGTTTAGGGTTGCAACCAGCGCTTACGCCTTATACGAGTTTGACAACCAGCATGCCTTGAGGCGGAAGTTTAATCATCTTCATGAGCTTGGAGTTGTTTCACACTTCGTGGATTGAGATGGAGCGGAAGATGATTAATTTGATGATTATGATGGGTTTCGTGTACATCGCTTTTTGTCCAGCATGATAACCGAGCCTTTAATCTCATTTTCAAAACTTAGTTTCCTTTTTTTAAATAAAAAAAGTCTTTGAAACTGTTTTAAAAAATATATAAATGTTTCTTTCTCGTTACCATTCATTTAACGTGAGTTCAAGGCAACGTAACATGATAAACATAAACTGTCCCTCGATCTCAGTCTTTATTTCCCTGCTGATAGCTATCTCATGCTTCGTTGCGGGGGTTCAAGTCCACCCACTGAAATACTAATTGTAAGCGGCCAACAAGAACTTCCCAGAACTGGAAACATGGCCCACAAGACCTTCACAGAACTGGAAACATGGCCCACAAGACCTTCACAGAACTGGATACATGGCCCACAAGACCTTCACAGAACTGGATACATGGCCCACAAGACCTTCACAGAACTGGATACATGTCCCACAAGACCTTCACAGAACTGGATACATGGCCCACAAGACCTTCATAGAACTGGATACATGACCCACAAGACCTTCACAGAACTGGATACATGGCCCACAAGACCTTCCCAGAACTGGATACGTGGCCCACAAGACCTTCCCAGAACTGGATACATTTGTTTATAGAATATACAGATAGTAAATGATTTCCATAAAATGATATTAAATTTTAATTAAAACATTTTTAATTGTCACACAATTACAATCATAGCAACACGTTAGCTATACTGAGTTTAATTTTAAAAAAGAACATGTGAACAAACGCAACATGTAGCACATATAAGTATAAGTAAAGCTTATCTCAAAGCGGCCCACTGCCTAAAAACTCAGAACACCCTTTCTTTACGGGATTTGCAATTTAGCATGTCAATACAAGATGGGGCAAAAAGAAGGTGTGTTCTAGGGCAGTGCTTCTCAAAGTGGTGGTCCACGGACCGGTGCCGGTCCGTGGGCCATTCGATACCGGTCCGCAGGAGTTACCAAGAAATGACATTTCGCTACCATGTCAGTACGGGTAAAATAGTTCACCAGTCCCTGGTGCAATGGAAAAAATTCTTACCGGTCCACATTACTAAAAAGTTTGAGAAGCACTGTTCTAGGGAGTCAGAGAATCGAGATGATGCCACAAAGCTCGCAATAATCTTCTGTACAGAAGGAGCGTCTGTTTCAGATAAGATAACATAACCTGCAATCTTTGAAATAAGGGATTTTTATTTTCGGTGCGTCTTTAAAAACTACAATTTAAAATTAAAAAAGGAACACAGTTTAAGTATAACTGCTTTGAAAGTAATTGTTCTCATTTTATTCATAGCTTTAAAAAAAAAGTACATGTGTACTTGAGTGCATTAATGTGTTAATAGATATAATGGATGGGTTTCTCAATGTCTTCCTCTCTAGCGCCAGAAACTGAAATATGAACAGAGATGATGAAATCACAAACTGATTTTGAAGTCATGAAATACTGGAATCTGGTCAAATAAATCAATGGTAATCATGAAATATTTGAATCAGCTCTCATATGAAATCAGTGATAATCATGAAATATTGTAATCAGCTCTCAAATGAAATAAATGATAATCATGAAATACTGGAATCAGCTGTCATATGAAATCAATGATAATCATGAAATATTGTAATCAGCTCTCATATGAAATCAATGATAATCATGAAATACTGGAATCAGCTCTCAGAACTGTGAGGGGGAGGGCTGAGCGCGTGGTTCATTATAAAAGAAATAACTTCAACATTTCTTATGAAAAGCTATCAAACAAAGCAGCAAAGAAATATAGCAGTGATTAAATGAATATGTGCACAAAATAAAGAAAAGTAAACGATTAAAACATAAAAAAACAGCGAAAAAATAAAAACATTGTACAATAATTGAGAATTGAGAGGGGCTGATAATGCTCACCTCTCTCTTCCACCCCCCCACCCGCCCGCCCCCTCCCCTCAACACACAACACTTTTTAACATCAGTTTAATCAAAGACTTTCTAGCTAATTTGTCAGTATCTGTCTTTATTGTTCTCTTAAAACCTTTTAGCCGTGTCATAAATTTTAATGTTGATTATTATTATCGATTTCATATTATCGATTTCATGGCAACATCAGTCTGTTATCACCGAGTTTTTAAGCCACATTTATTGCCCATGAAATAGCGTTATGTCCCCTGTCTCGAACTACTTGAGTTTTATGGGCGATAATATTGATGGACCTTTGGATTAATTATATCGTCTCGTTATGTAAGAAGTTATGATCCATTCTTTGTACTGTCAGTTGAAAAAAATTGGACTGTCAAGGCCGCCTTGTATAGAAGTTTGGGGCTGAGATGATGGTATAGAGCAGAGGTTCCCAACCCTGTGCCCGCGGGCACCATGGCGGCCGCTGAACGATTCGTATGTGCCCGCCACTATTCCACAGAGACAGAATGTTTTTATAAACATTAATTAAAAATGTGAATTATTTTTATTTGTTTGCTAGAGTTTTAATTTTAGCGAGATGCCTAGGTTTATTATAAATATATTCGTATATTTGCGATATTCCTTCTGAACATTTTTAACGTGCTAAAATCGAGGTGCGTAATCTATTATATTAATAGCGATAATCTATTATAATTGTGGGGATAGTTATAGTCCTTGTTATAATATATTTATGCATATAATGTAGAACAGACTTGCGCTTTAACTTTGATATTATAGTGTAGTTCAATTAATATATATATATTTTTTGGCCCTAAAATGAGTGGACCGATTAAAAGACAACGAACTTATAATTTTAGCACTGACTGGGAGGAATCATATTGTTTCGTTAATTTGAAAAATAAATGCGTTTGTTTGTTGTGTTGTAGTAGCATTGCAGTGCCGAAAAAACATAATGTTGAACAACACTTTCAGACAATTCATGCCACATTTGATGTGAATTATCCACTTAGATCTGAAGTAAGAAAGAAAAAAAATATGTCAACTAAATTCAAGTCTAACTGCACAACAGACTGT
>CALYLW010000911.1:0-215760 GCA_944989445.1 Ampullaceana balthica
GATTTCATTTAACATCTGTTCTTTTCTTTTTATGTTATGGGTTACTAGATGGCATGTTAAAGTAACATTAGTAATTCCCTTTCACACTAGCAATTTGTTTAATTTAGCAACTTAGAGACTACATACGTATTTTGTAACTGTAATTCATTGTATTTCAGTGTTGAAAATTATCTAAATTTGCTTTGGAACAATTTTCATTTATTCAAGTTTTATACTGGTTGGTATATTTCTAATCAACAGTTTATATACATTTAATAGAGTTATATATCAAAAATATATGTTAGGCCAGTATCGGAAATTTTACATTTATTAAAGTTCATAGAAATCATTTGAACATACAATTGTATATTCATAAAAGTACCGAAAGCTTTTGCCCACACTTTTTACTCTATATTTCAAAGTAACGTTATCAAACATTATTTAACAAATATTTTTATTCATACCATTGACATTTAACATGCTCATTAGTATTCATGTATAATTTATATGAAAAATTACTAATTGGCCAAATTATTAACTCCCCAATTCCCGTCTCACTAATCACAGCTATTTAACATTATTGATCATCTGTGTCATCAGCAAGAAAGTCAGCCAAATCACCTCGCTCTAATTTCATAAATACTCTTGCTAAATGTTTACGGGTTGCTTTGTCATGATCCCGTTCTATCCATTTTCGAAAAATTTGATAGATGAGTTCACCGAGAGGGTGTGGATAATTATCCAGCTTCATTTGTTCCAAAAGAGCATCATCAAATTCTAGACGACGTCCCAAATCTTTCCAGTCAGCCCCAACTCTGTCTTTGATATCCATTAGTTGATTTAGTGTTGGCCGACTTTTAGATTCTGCCAATGCCAAAAAAAAATCAAAATAATTGTATACTTCTTGTGTCATTGAGTCACTGTTTACTGTCAAATAAAAAGTACTGGTTATTTAATATTGTTCAAAATGAAATAAAGAAGACAAACAATTCTAAGTGAATCCTTTGGAAGAAGAAAAAGTTAAAAATTAAAATAAATCTAAAAAAAGATTTAAAAGAATATGAAATGAATGTAAATAAAATATTGAAATCTAATGCTTTGTAAACCAAAGGACCATTTAAAAAATGTGGTCCATGAATGAAGATATTACTAATACAGTTGAACTTATACAAAAAACAGTTAAACTTTAACTAAATGGAGAAAACTGTGATTTCCAGTTGCAACAACTGAAAAGCATGCAACAACAATAAATGTGTTGCTTGCATATAATATATTCAAAACTATTACATAGATGACAGGGCTTTCCCCCTGAGATTTACACACCATTTAAGTGTGTGGTGGCTGGTCACCCTAAAAAAAAGTGATTTAGTACTGGGAGCAATTGACTCGCATTTATGATATATATTTATATATATTATAATTTTTTATGACTTTTACCTAGAAAATTCTAGCTCTCTTTGTAATTTTGTAATGTGATTCAAATTGTACAAATTATTGGGGTTTTGTGTTGTTTTAATTATATCTTGACTTAAATTATTTAATTTTTATCTCAGTGGAACTGGCAATGTAAGTTTAATTCAGGAATTTCTATTCTAAGTAAGTTACCATCAATTTAATTTTAATGAAGGAATTTTAGTTAATTTTTTATGGCATCAAATTATGATCAAAAGGGATGCCTTGTGCATTTCTTAAAAATTGTAAAAATAAGAGTGATTTCTAAATGATGTTTAATCTTTCATCTTATCAAAAATTTACCAGTGAGGGGTTTCTTGTTTTGTATAGCTTTTTTCTTGCTTGCACCACTTTTATCCACAGTCACGTTCAGAGTTCCTCTATTCACAACATTTTGTGCATTTTGTATATTTACTTTAGTAAACCTGGTCTCAGCTAAGTTAAGAAAATGAAGGGAGTAAAATGTTATTGATTATGAAGCATGAATATGATTCATATGAATACACAAAGTCAAAACAAAAGAAGGTTTTAAAAAAAGATGTTTAAAAATTTGCTTGTCAAAAAATCATTCAGCTATGACGATTTTTAGACTTAAGTGCTTACAATTTTCCCCAACCTACACAAATTAAAATCAGAGATCATGTTTTAAATTTCCCCATACCCCTTTTCACAACACCATTTCTAAATATGAATTCTAGTTAACCAGGACTTTGCAAGATACATTTTTAAAACTCTGGACATTTAAATAATTTAAGAAAAACAGTCAGCCAAACTGCTTAGAGAGGGACAAAAATTTAGGGAACAATGCATTTTTTCAGAAAAAAATTTTCTTATAATTTCAGGAAATTTTCAGAACATTCTGACATTCTTGGAGAATTTATTTGTAGGAAAGTGGGGAAGGCTAACCAATTCAATAAGATTAAGCACATTAAAGATGTAGACTTTGTAATTTAAGGTCAACAAAAAAAGTATTTTACACTGAAAATAAAAAAGATACTAATATAACAATTTGAACCCTAGAACTAGATATAAATTCTGGGAAATTTGAAATGCTGCATTGCTTCCTTCAAGTGAACATTCTGAAAACCAAAAGATTATTTATTAATCTTAAGAGTAATTACAATTTGTAATAATATATTTATTATTTTTAATTTTACCAGTGAAGGATGGAACAGGATTTCCAGTGCGAGGATCAATAATAATTCTTTTAGCTCCTTGACGTACTACTTCTGTTGATGTAATGTCAGACATGTCATCATCAGACATGGTTTAATGCGTCTGGAAAAGAATATTTCACATAAACATTTCTTTTAGAAAATCTAAGTCAGTTATAAAATAGTTATAGAAACCTATTAAAAATAAATATTTTAAACTTTTTGCAAAGAAACTATCTTTCAAGAGGCCTTAGCAAAGAACATGAGCACTAACAAAGGATACAAACTGAATGCAGCCAAAAGTTAAATATGCTTTATTTTTTCAAATTTTCTCTGTCCCAAATTCATTTCCCTAATGTCTAAGAAGTATTTTTATGTTCTACCTTTATTTTTCTTCTCTGTTTTGGGGGGGGGGTAAAAATCCTTAATATTCGTTCAGTTTTAATGTAATTTCAAATCCCTATTAGTCCCTGGCTCACTTGAAGCCTCCTTTTTTTCTCTCACTAAACAGAAGTTTTTAACCAGGGGTAACAGAACTTCCCTGGGTTGCAGAAAAACCAGAGATTTGTTTCCATTATTAAAAAAATACAGTTAAAATCATTTGACATGAAACTGAGAGGAATGAAATAGGTTTTCGTGTTAAAAGAATTTCGTCTAAAAATATTACAATACTTATGCTTAACAAAATTACATTTATTAGAGCACATTTTATTTATATAGATATGTATGTATGCATGCATTTAATAATAATTATCAATGAAACAAAAATTTAAACAATAACTTAAAGAAATGTAATACATAATTTTGGGTTGGCTCTTCCCAATGGCTGTCTCTATTTCCTTCCTTTCATAAGAAACAAATAGGAAATATGACTTTTATTGTTGGGGAGGGGGGGGATGGCGCAGCTTTGTGACGTCATTTTTTAGGGGGATCTAACTTTTTGTGACAACATGTGACAAGGGGGGAATTCGGCCAAAATTGCGTGAAGCATGCAGGTCATATTCCAAACAAAGGTCATACAGTACTCATACACCAAGCAAAAATGTTTCGCGACCAAACAGGATGCATACCATGTTGGACTTATACCAAAGCAGACGTATAACAAGGCACCACTGTATTTTATTTTAAGCATTTTAATTACTTAGAAGTAGTAGATGTTCATGGGGTTAACTTTTCTTCTTTTTTTTTGGGGGGGGGCATTACATTGGTGCATTTATTCATTTACTCTTAAAAAATATTTGTTAAAAACTAAACACACTGAAACTATACTTTACTTTACTGAATATAATTTACGACCTAATTTATTTGGAGGGGTTGTCAGGTTGTGATAAATGTTTTGAAAATGAGAGGAGAAGCAGCAATGAAAATGTTTTGTGCATCAGTGCTATTGAATATTTACCAAGGCTAAGATCAACCATCACCGCCTCCCTTTCGAAATTTTTTTCCGTTTCATTCCACTTCACATGGTGTCCTCATACAATAATAGTATAACCATACATTCTCAAGGCAGTAATGAAAGTATGGATTCGCCTTGTCTGAGTCTGTGTAGGCCTGTAATTTCTTGATCAGAATCATTTTCTAACCTTGCATACCTATATTTTCTTTCTCTCTCAGTAATTTTTCCAGTGACAAGTGATGGCCTAATAACAATTAGTACCACAAAAAAATACAACCATTCTCTCATGTGAGACCATTTAAAGATTAAAGATCCCCCCCCCCGCTCTCTAAATACTAGTATTACTCTACGATACTACATTAATAAGTTTATAGTTAAGTATTAGTAGTTCATAGACAAAATTGCTATTAACCTATAGGCCTACAAATACTACAATAATACTAATAATAATAATAAATAGTTGGGCAATCCTCCGAATCCCAGTCGTCAATTACTTTGTGTGTGTTATCATATAGATATGCTTCGTTACCTACAGAAACATCTCGGTTATAAAAAATTACGACATTATTTTGTTAATTAGTACATATTTCAGCATTTTTTTATAATTTTATTTTAAGAATTATGACAGGTAAATCAGCCGCTCCGATAAACATTACTCCTGTTGTTTACCTTCAGCGCAACTGGCGTAACAATCACAAACAGAAGGTTTTTGGCAGCTATTTGCAAATGCTGTGTGACAATTACAATATTTAGTATTTGATGATTGATTATCACACAATAAATAATACTTGTGGTGTGTTCTATCAATAAATAACACACCGGATATACTCGTTCGCAAGCCGACCTTTTTTGGACAAAATCTAGGGGAAAAAGTTGGGGGGTCGGCTTACGAGCGGGTCATCAACGTATTTCTGCATGGATATTGAATATCGGTGTTGTTATCGTAGATCATCAAGGTCCTTTTCTACATTCTACAAGATTCGACTGCTCTACCAGAAGCTATAATATATTATTAAAGCATCTGCCCTTACCTTATTTAATCATTTTATTTATTTTTGTGAACGTTTTAATAAATTGTTTTAAAAATTTTGTTTTCAACAACGAATTTTAATGTACATGCTTTCATCACTGTTTACCAAAGAATTTTTTTTTAAATACCGGTAACTCTTGCCTAACAAAGAGCACAAAGACAAATATAGGCAGTACAAAGTAAACAATAATAATGACTGATTTAGCTTGTAGTTTTAAAAAAATGTGTACCATTTTGTTTAAGCTGTCCTATTATTTTTGGGGCGTCAGCTTGCGAGCGGGTTATACACTTTTAATACTTTTCTCTTCCAAAAGTGGGGGGGTCGGCTTATGAACGAATGGGCTATAGAACGAGTATATACAGTACTTTGATATACTATACTTCCTCTTTTTATTGTAAAATAATTTGGGACTCGGATTCGGAGGATTGCCAATAGTTGTAGTTGTAGTAATTAGGACCCTAGGAACAGTGGACTATGATTATGCCATGCTATTCTAGACTCAGACTCTGTGAATTTTGGGAGTACCATTTATAAATTATTTTTTGTTAACTTTTTATTTGCTTGTCAGTCATGACAGTTTTTTCAATCAACCAGCAGAATTTAACAGCAGAGAATGACAGTCAGTAGCAGTGGTTAACAAATTCAATGATTTTACTGTACTCTTACCTTATACTTATATTATTATTATTGCAAGCTAGTATACCCAAGTCCCAAGCGTTTCCCAGTCCAGCATTATGGATCCCATTTTGTTTCACTTCTTATCCCAAAAGGGGCGTGGTGGTCCAGCGTTAGCGCACTGGGCTGTCGTACGGAGACTGCATAGAGACACGGGTTCAAACCTCGGTGCTGGCTAGGTCCCCGAGTTACCCAGCTTCAAATGGGTACCCGAAACCGGTTGGGGAAAGTAAAGGCGGCTGGGCATTATGCTAGCCATGCAATCCCTCGCTCGTGGCCATGGCTAACAAAAACCTGTGAACGCCACTTCACTTGCCCCCCATGCCCACAGGCATAGGCTCATGACATAGGCCATTGGCATTATGGTTTGAAAAGGGGACTTTACTTTTCTTATCCCAAAGTCCAAAGTGATATTACTGTATTACATGAGAGCCAAGTAACAATTGAGATCATATGACAGCTACAGTCGGTGTTTCCTAGACTGATCAGGCCAGTATCAGTGATTAGAAAGCAAAAAGGTATTTTTAGGTTTTTAAATGATTAGAATTAGAAATTTTGGAAAGTGAAACTGCTGAAACTCAGTAGTCAGTTAAGTCAGTGATTAATTTAATTAATTATGAAAGCTGCACATTTTGGCTACCCAATTTTTTATATTTATTAATATTAACACATCAAAACGTGGTAAGCCCGAAACCTCATTAAAAAATGAACACGTCCTACTTGATTTGAAGATAAAGTGTCCAACAGACACTTCTGTTTTTCCAAATTAAGGCAAAACTTTTTTTTTCGGTCCAAAAAAAGTAACCTTCTGTTGAGGAAGTTCCAAATAATTTTGGGTTTTTCCATTACTAAAAATAGACACAACTAAATTATAATTTTAGAAACATAAATATATGCATCGGAAAATGCAAGATATATGAATTATATGATACTAGACGCCCCGCGGCGTAGCATACGCCGCAGACTTGCTCGTGGAGAGTTTTTTTTACCCCTTTAATGCACTTTTTTAGGGCGCCTACGGCGCCGACCTTTTTCAAAAGCCCAAATAACTTGTCCTTGTTTGATCAATACGAAATATAAAACTTTCTGAAATGCACACAAAGTATTTTATAATTTAATAGGGTTGTAGGGCGCCTATGGCGCCCCCTTTGTTTTTTGATGCTATAATTAACCATCATCAAATCCTCTTTTTACATTGTTCGCTTTTTACAAAATTAAAATATCTATCAGCGAAAACAATGACGTCATATACATTTTTTTACAGCGCATATTTAATTTGCACACCTTTTGATGGGTTCACCGACAAAACGGCCCCGGACAAAACGGCCTCGACAACTCGGCCCCGACAAAACGGCCCCGGTCAAAACAGCCCCTGACAAAACGGCCCCTGTCATAACGGCCCCTGCCAAAACGGCCTCGGTCAAAACGACCCCTGTCAAAACGGCCCCTGTCAAAACGGCCCCGGCCAAAACGGCCCCTGTCAAAACGGCCCCAATCAAAACGGCCCTTGACTAATAGATCGACTATTAGTAAAAAAAATACTTTTAAATATTATATTCCTATTTTTACTTATTGATTCAGTGTGAGGTTTAGTTTCTTGTGATGTCATTAGTGGCCGTCCATAAATGACGTCACGCGATTTTGGCCGATTTTTTACCCCCTCCCCCCCCCTTCGTCACGCGTCGTCACAAAAACAAAAGTTTATTCTCTATTTGAAAATAATAAGTATGTTTCAAATCACTTTTATTGTCATTTAAGTATTTATTATTTATTTAGTGAACATCTACATTGTAATATCGTACCCCGCGTGAAGCTTTTTTTATAAACGTTTAAGCGGCCTTCAGAAAACGAACTGTGTTAACATCCTTAGATTATATTTTATTTTAATGCATACAAATTAAACATTGACTATTAATCATCATGGTTAACGTCTTTGTTTAGAAAAAAGTTATTTTAAAAAATATTTTTTTAAATATATTTTTAAAAATTCTCTCAATTGACTGACGGGCATCCCGTAAGAAAGAGGTCGGCGAACAGAGGTAAATAACCTCACCTGGTGTCAAAACGGGAATTCTTGGGGGTAATGCAGACTCATTTGGGACATATAACATCAACTACAATCCACTAGATATATTTAAATACGTCATGTGTACGTGTACGCTTGGAACATATGCCCATTATTGAAGCGGTCCCTTCCAGAAAATGCATTATTTTAAAATTTGACAACTATGTAGTACCTACGTACTATACGAAGACACCTAAATCTATCATACTTTCATTTATATTGACACGAGTGACAATAATCTTAATCCACATGACTTGTCTGTAGCACGTATCCTTTCTGTGATATTTAAAACTAGGTTGTGCTGCGGCGGCCACTTTGTTTTAGGGCGCCTACGGCGCCAACCTTTTTCAAAAGCCCAACTAACTTGTCCTTGTATGATAAATACGTAATATTAAAATTCCTGAAATGTACACAAATTATTTTATAATAGGGGCTGTAGGGCGCCTACGGTGCCCACTTTTTTGTTGTCACAAGCCCAAGTAACGTATCCTTGTTTGATAAATACGAAATATTAAACTTCCTGAAATGTAAACAAAGTATTTTATTATTAACAATCCTCAAATCCTCTTTTTACATCGTTCCCTTTTCCAAAATTAAAATATGAGCTAAAACAATGACGCAATATAATATCTTTTTACGTCGAGAAATTTTAGAAAGAAGCGCACTAAATTACGGCACCAAAAAATAACTATTTTCGAGAGTCGCATGAAGTTGTTCAATTAATAATAGTGTGGAGTGTGTTTAATGTTAATCTGGAAACCAAAATGTTTATGATTTTTAAGTCTATATTTTCAATTTCTAAAAAAGCAGAGTGATGTCCATTAGCGTTTGGCCGAAGTGAGTCAGTCATAGATAATTGAGGGTAACTATATATATGATTATTGCCTGAAAAACTGAGCTAATAGAAGAAAAGTTGTTTTGTGCTCCTCTCGAATTGCGATCTCAAGAATTTGATGCATTCAATAAAGTTAATGAATACTTGACTAATTTTAAATGGGCTCATTTATCATTATATCTAGAATGGCCAGGGGCGTTTGACCAAAAACCAATCGAACAATTATATCAAACTTAAAACGTTTTTAATTCTATCAAATAGATTCCCTCCCCCCTCCCCTTTTAAAGAAAAAAGATATTCCGTGTCGTTTTGAATTAAAATATCTACACATCATCATATTCAGTTCATTTTAGACACTTGTCATGCATATAAAACTCATCAGTAGCATTTTCGCTAACGACGACTCCTGCTGTGGGAGAACCAAATGGAGCTGCGGTTACATCACAAATGCTTTGATGTCAACATCAAACGACGCAGTGTAACAATTTCATACGTTATCTTGTGGATTCTCAAATTTAAGGATTATAATTAGATTTAATTTTCGTTTCTTGATAGCTTACGCCAACCAGCGTCTGATGGCCTACCGACCGGCACATTGAGAAGCACTGATTTTAAAAAAATATTTTTTTTTAAATCGTAAGAGACCAAATATTTCAGTGGAAGTTTTATTTAAAGTTACACTTTTGATGTGACGTAACATTTCTTCAACCCCCCTCGTCACAAAAGTGTGACCCCCTCCCCCCCCTAGGTGCGTGACGTCATTTATGGACGGCCCCTTATTATTGTTTCTTGTGAACTAAACCTCACACTGAATCGGTAAGTAAAAATAGGAATATAATATTTGAATGTATTTTTTTGTGTGTTGAAAAATGTAAACAATTTGCTTGGGGGCCGTTTTGGACCGGGCCATTTTGACAGGGGCCATTTTGTCCGGGGCCGATTTGACCGGGGCCGTTATGCCGGGGCCGTTTTGTCAGGGGCCGTTTTGACGGGTCACCCTTTTGGTGCATTGGTGCAGTAATTTGGTGCGCTGCTTTCTAAAATTAGATTCTGTTGCACATGCAGCTTCTTGTTGCCTTGCAGGGTCGGACCACGAAGAGAATTATATATATAGGTAAACACTGTTGCTGTTTTATTATTTTTATTTTTAAAAAAATGAAATAGAATTTTGTGTTTGGAATTAATGATAAAGTAAGATCAATTTTAGAGTAAACTTTAATGCAGATCAGAGCACGTAAAATATATTTTTAATGAGCTGTAGTAGTAGTAGTAGTAGTGGTAGTAGTAGTGGTAGTGGTAGTAGTAATAACAAAACATTAATTGAAATTGGTAAGATTTGCAAGTTTTAAAAAAAAACTTCGCTGCCATGTTCATGTAGAATCCAGTAGATAGTTAAGATTAAGATAGATGTCATGCAAAAAGGATATGTATGAGGCTGACAAAACGTCACAAAACAACGAACGTTTCGGCAAAGAGCCTTCTTCAACGAACAAATAGACAAAAACACAGAAAACTAATAAAAGGAAATTTTAAAACTTAGCTGCGGTGAAATCCGGAGCCAAAAAGAGCATTAGGAGGAAGAGAGTAGTTCAGAGATTATATAGCAAAGGAGAGAATGGGCGTGGCGAATCATTAGTATGTTCATGAAAATTATTGAAAATAGGGGCGTCCATAAATGATAAATGACGTCGCGCACTTAGGAGGGAGGGGGGGGGTCCCCACATTTGTGACGATGTGTGACGAGGGGGAGGGGGGAGTTAAGAATTGTGACGTCACATCAAAACACGCTACTTTAAATCAAAGTTCCACTTAAATATTCGATTTATTACTATTTATTTAATGACGTTTTACATGGGTTCACGCGTTTTACGATATTAGAGTGCAGCCTTACACTAAATACATACTGAAATGACAAAAAAGTGATTTATAACATGTTCATTTTCAAATAGAAAATACCGCTGTTGAGGGGGGGGGGTGTTCACAGCTTTGTGACGTCATATAGGAGGGGGGTCTAAGTTTTTTGACGAAGTGTGACGAGGGTGGTTAAAAATCGGCCAAAATCGCGTGATGTCATTTATGGACATACCCTGTAATACATTCATCCCATGTGGTGCAATGGTCCCCATATATTCTTGGATAAGCCCAGAGGCGTAACAACGACTTGGAATCGGGGCAGTTGCCAAGGGCTAATACTTCAACAATCAATTTCTTCTGTATAATTTATTATTTTCCTTATTTCTCAAGGGCGCCAAAAATGAATTAGCCAAGGGTGCGGAAAACCCAGTTACGCTTCTGGATAAGCCTATTCTACAGACTTACTCTGCCGGGTGTGTTTGTGCAGAAGACCAAGTTGGGGAAAGAAAGGTCAACAACACACATATGGTCAAGTCCATTGAAATGTCGGGATGCAGAACACTGATGGTCTTGCGTAATCGATCGTCAATGCTCCGCGATACGACAATAAAGGAACTTTCCCGTCTCACAAATGAATTGGGCGGAGCAGCGCTTACACACAATGGTGTAGACCACATTGAGGCTAGTGCAAAGAAAGTGCAATGTCCTCTTTGGGAAGACAATGATCTATATAACTTATTTATGGCTCTTGGTGTTAGGATAAAAACAAAACCTGATACATTCTGTACAGCTATTTTACAATAGATAAATCAAGTCCTATAAACATTTTCATTAATCTGTCTCCAAGATGCTGTGTAAAATGGTATTCATCTCTTGATAAATTGTAAAGATTTGTATGGATTATCAATAGTTTCACAGACAGCAAAATGGCCTGCTCCAAGCAGCTAGTGAACTCAAGTGTCTTATGGCCATTAGATCTTGGTATAAGTTTAGTGAGCTCAATCTCAGACTTAGAATGGCTGTTGATTTCTGTACTGTTAGACAGTGTATAGTATAAGTATAAGTGTGTCAATTAACTTCAGAGTTGTGGCAGGTAAAGTTTGGCTCACCATCTCTTAGATCAGCAGATATATTAAAATTAAACTCACATAAACCTGACAAAAGTCATAATCAAAGTAGAGAGATCACATATAACTAATATAAGATCATTTCAAATGTTTCAGTTTTATTTTAAAATGGTATGAAATTCAGAAATAAAATTGTTAAAAGACAGCAGTTTATTAACTGTAAGTCAGAACAAAACATGATGTTGCTTCAAACATATACAACATTAGTATCAAATATTTAAATGGCAAAGTTTTTATTAGGTTAGCTTTTTTTGTGATGACATTTCAGATAAAAAAATCGATGAGAGTGCAGTCAGGATTTTAGATAAATAAATATATATTATTAAAATAGGGTATGTATAGGCCTGACAAGATGTCACAGAATGAACATTTCAGCAAAAAGACTTCCTCAACGAACAAATAGACAAAAACTAAACAAAAAAAACTAATAAAATGAAATGAAGACGTGGCTGCGTTGTAATCCAAAGCTAAAAAGAGCAATTTTGGTCTTTGTATTAAACTGCAGCAAAGTTTTCATTTTATTTAATTAATTTCAGATAAAATAGTATAATTTTTTATAATGGTATTAACCTTTTGTTCTTTATAACTACACATTTTGAAACAGTTAGAAGTCCTTTAAATCTATGAATTAAAGTCTTTTTACAAACCAGTTTAAGGGTTGGAAAATCTGGATCCAAACAGAATCAAGCATCAGAAGCAGAGCGGAGAAATGTCAAAGGGAAATTAAGGCAAGAGACCAAAGAAATTTATAACATTTTTATATGGTTACAATAACAAGAAAATGAAATTTAAAATAAATATTGATTTATTTTCTTCGGAAGATTGCATTGTTATGAAGAATATGCTCTTATCACATGAGCAGTTTGGATGAAGTTTATTAAGAAGTTAAAAAAATTTTAAAATGTGTTCTAAAAATATCTCAGATGATAATTAAAGTAAAGGCTATACACTTAATTGCAAAAAATTATTGCAATAAAACACCATAAAAATGTAACAACAATCAAATACAGAAAGAAGAATTAAGCAAATTGTCAGTGGTGTAAGATTGAAATATCATGCACTTCATTCATTGTTGTCAACAATGCATCCAAGATGATATTTTAATGACTTTTTGGACACATCATATGTTTTGCTTTGGATACATTTTAAAATAACAATAAATAGTATGGGATGTTTACAATAAAAATTATAACAAAATTAAGACTAAGAATTTCTAATTTTTAAATCACAGTTAATAATAAGAATAATAAGAAATAAAGAATATTTGTGTGTGGGTTATCTTATCTTATCTGTTACAGACGCTCCTTCTATACAGAAGATTATTGTGTCAAGGCTCATGAGAGAGGGTCATTATGTAATTTGATGTTTCACATAAGTTTAAAGATAAAATTTTGTTAATAGCAAAATAATTTAAAGATAGCCTGAAAAAAATACTTTAAAAAAAAATGGCTGGGATTGAATGTTTATAAAAACATGCATACTGTCTAGGGGGATCTTGGTCCTACCTTTGCCACATATATCAACAAAGCGTTAACAGCTCCGATACAGCTTCTCTGATAACACAAGATGAATACTTAAAGGCAGATGTATCTAACAACACTCACTATTTTTATTATAAGATCAGGATATGATCATGATCATAAATACATAGAGTCTTAACAGTTGTCTGTAAGGTTAGAACTTCAAAACAACATCCTTCACAATCCAGCCAAACTTTGTCTCCCTCTCTACGATACATTCACTATCTGCATAGCAATCTGTTCCTTCGTTCTCACGCTATCACTCTGCCCTGTACTTCTACTTCGTATATTCTCCCTCTCCCCCACTCAAAGTTCATCTCCTCCACGGGGTTCATAGTCACGGATCCTGTGATCAGCAACCCGTGTTCACTCACACCAAAACATCCTTACAACAGCCCACGGTATCGGAGCATGACACATACCTGTTATGAGTATGTGACCAACTGAGTTAAACATTTAGAAACAAATGAAAGCACGCAATTAAATATCTGCATCAATATCTTTCTTTGTTAACGCTATCATTTTGTTGGTGTATATCAATAATATTTCAAAACATGTCTTACTTACATAGTAATTGGATTACAATATTATACCAATAGCTGCAATAACATTAACATCATTTGTGGCTAGCATGTCAGACATTTTTAAAAATTAATGATTAGTTATGTATAAACATTTCAGAAAAGTGCATTTAACAGCACTAATGTATTTAATGTATTATAAAAAATCACTACTTTAAAATGGCCTAGAATATATCATAAATCACACAGCAGGTACAAAAAATAAACTTACCATAGAATAAACATGTATTTTTAATATGGTCAAACTATTTTAGTTAACAAGTACACTTTTCCCAATAAAACAGTGTATATACCTCTAAATTGTGTGATCAAGGTAAAAAATATATACTTATTTAAAATCAAATTCTTACAATGTTCTAACACCTTGCAATTTGAAGCTCTCCATACAAACAAAAACGCTACATCACTTGCCCCATAGTCCGTCATGGACTGGAAAGGGGGTCATTTCATTTCATACAAACAAAAGAGGCCAAACTCAAAATTAAAATTCATATATTCCCTTCGACAGAAAAAACCTAGGCATCTTTTAACATATTTTCTTGAGCAATAAATGGAACCATGAACGAGAAGACAACAGGGGTAACAAAATAATTGTTCTTTAACTTTGGCCAGATCAATTAGTATCATATCTTCAATCATCTGCTAGATCACCAGAATCTAAATACTGTGACATTCATAAACTTATTTTTTGGTCAGTCGTTTGACAATAAATCTGCTAGATCACCACGCTCAAGTTTCATAAATACCTGAGCCAGGCGCTCCCTACTTGCATTTGTATTTTCTCTTTGCTTCCATCTGAGCAAAATTTGATATATTGTCTCGTCAAGTGTTTGATAATCTACATGTATTTGTTCTAAAATTGAGTCTTCAAATCCAAGCCGTCGACCTAGATCTTTCCAGTGTGCACCGACTTTTTCTTTGATATCTAAAAATTGATCCACTGATGGCTGCTCTTTGGATTCTAAAAAATATGTACACAAAATAAAATATCACAACCAATTGCCAAAGATATTTGGTGAAAGCAGAATTAAATGTTAATAATTGAGTTATGTTAAAGTCTTATGAAACATTACATATAAAAAAGTCTTTAAAATTTCATTCTGAAACATTACACATGTGGAAAAGAATACTTATCGTATCTGTTACAGATGGTACTTCTATACAGAAGATTATTGCGTCCTACGCTTATCCATGGTTAATGTCTAGTCTTGCATTTTTATTAGAGTTTTAAATGTTGATATAGTACATCCCAATTTCAAATGGGAAAAACAAGAATTTGTATGTGTTTTTTTCTTGCATACAGAATAAATTAAGTGTTTTTATCTCACTGTCTATCTGAGGGTTGTATTAAATTATTTATAGAGTTTAAGGCAGGGGTTGAATAGATTAATTGATTCATAGTAGGCCTAACCAACCTGCCATTTTGATGATAATTGACAGTTGGCTTTTTGTGTATGAAAATCACGATTTATGATAAGTTGTTTTTGAGTAAGGGGAGTTCAACAAATGGATGCTAGTATAAGTGAACAAGACATGATATTATTATTACTGATGATGGGCTGAAGGCTATATATATTGTGTTAAAGAGAAATAATACCTTTTTTTGTTGTTGTTTTTTTGTTGAAATATTTAAGTCAAAGAGAAAGTGAGAGGATTGATAGTGTTACAGGAATGAATTAACTTCAAGAACATTTTAATTAGATTTCTGGTAATAACTTTAATTCTAGTCATAAGGATTTTTGCGTTTCCTGAAGGTGCATCACATCACTGAGTACCAGATCGTACTGGTGTACTGCGCTACATAAGTTCTCAACTTATTTTAATTATTAATACACAACTAAGACATATTTTTAAAAAAAAATTATATCACTAGAAAATAATTTAAATATCTGAAAATGGTTGTGTCAAAATGAAGATGAGCCCTGTATGTAGTCAAAGTATTCAAAATGAATGTAGTTTACTCTTAGATCTGGTGTACACATGTGTTTTATAGTAAACTTGTTTTAAAGAAATTTTTCATATGTACAGTAACCCTTATTTATATTTATTTAATTATTTGATGTGCGATCCAAACTAACGTCCTAGTTAAAAACTTAATGTGACGAAGCCTAGTTTCAAATTAACACTTTTAATAACAGCACTATAATAGCACATTTGAGACATTCCATTTTCTTTTAAAGAAAAATTCACAAACGCCTATGGCTGGCTGACCTGCCCACCTTTCAGAGAATATAAGTAGGTGAAATGTTGAATCAACTAAGGCTGTGGTTACACTGCACGCGAATTCGCCAATCTAGTATACGCGCGAACACGCATCTGAAATGTAAATTTGAGGGTGGTTACACTGCAAGCGTTTGCTTCAGCTGATATCGCGCGATTTTCATTGTTTGTCTTGACAACAACATTTAACCTTTATCCTTTTCGCTATTTAAAAACACATTTTGTGTGTTAATATAGACATCGCCTACTTTCGCTTTTATTTGTTTAGCTTAACAACCACTGTTTTACGTTAATATTTGTATATAGAATTAGAATATATAAAAATCGTATACCGTATTTATAACACGCACCTTCATTTTAAGAGTGAAATTTCAGGGGGGGGGGATTAAATTTCAAATAAAGAACTTTAAACTAATTTAAGCAAAATAAGGGTAGCTCAGAAATTTTTAAAAATTAATATTATTACCACTTATAACGTAAATAATTTAAAAGGACAGTAAAAGCAACTCCACACGCTGCTACTGATCCACTCGCTGCTGTGCGGTATGTACATTATATCGGCGGTGTATATGGACAATATGGTGTATACGGTACTTGTTAATACTGTAAAAACATGGCTTCTTGACATTATATAGGCGTATAACACGCATACATCATTTGCCCCCTATATTCAGGGGGAAAATGTGCGTGTTATACGCCGATAAATATATTTCCCCCATAATTTTATTATGATAGGTAAATATCAGAGACATTTGGTTAAACACAAATCTTGCAGAGAGTTAAGAGTGTTGAATTTCATACATTGAAACATTGTTGCCTACGTTAAGCCGCTAGAGTCACCGAAGTAGTTTGTCGTCCAAGAAGCTTTTAATTTTTCAGGATGAGACCTACATTTGTTTAAAGATTTAAAACCCACTAATTTTGAAAATCAATTTCTACCGAAGAAAGGGTGGCCTTAACACACTCACTGAGGTAAGTTAATTTGGGTGACCCGTCAAAACGGCCCCGGACAAAATGGCCCCTGACAAATTGTTTACATTTTTTATTATGTATTAGTATTAGGGCCATTATGTCGGAGCCCATTTGTCCGGGGCCGTTTTGTCGGTGAACGGTTAATTTGTGTTAGAAAAAAATAATTTTAAAAACTAATAAGGCTAATAATTATTCAAGTAAATTAATTTACATTAGTTAACTACTTATTGAACAAATTGACAAATATCACTGTCATTTGTAGAAGTTTTGAATTGTAAGTGAAATTTTTATCACTTTAACTTTAAATGTTTTTTTATATATTTTTTATTAAGAATATAATATTCAAATTCAAAGCTTATATAATTCATGGCTATAGACTATGGTGAAAGCAGCACATAAATATTTATTATTAAATGTATTACAAAAATTTATTTTGTTGCTGAGTTGTCTACAAAATATTATATATATTATTAGATAATATTTAAATTTATATGAATTTTGTTCACTCATATGACACATTTTAATATATTATATTAATTTTAGGGTGATATTGATATTCATACAGATGATAAGTTATGACATAGTACATTAATAGTTTGCCTTGTCCACAATATTAGTTAAAATAATAATTTACTTTTACTTATGTTTTTTCAGATTCCAGTCAACAGACTAAAAAAAGACTTAGGACTTCTCATTTTATAGAATAACCACTTAACAATTTCAAAATAATTTATGAGACCTGATGCTATTTGGCAGTGTTTTGTTGATGAACATATGCCTTAACAAAATACAGAAATATTGTTACAGATTGATTGCGAAAATTTGAGCAGTTATGGGATTATCTAAATTGTGTTGGTATCAATGGCAAGCATGTCTGCATCAAGTGCCCCAAATAATCTTGATCAAAACATTACAAGTATAAACAATGTCATTCTATTATTCTTCAAGTTGAACTTCAAGCTTTGGCTAATACCAAATATTATTTTAAAGTGTTGATTTTGGAGCTTATGGTAAGCCAAGTGACAGTGGGATTTTTCTTGAATCAAATATGTAAAATAAAATAGGGGTTGTTTCTCTTACCCTAATTATTATTATATCCAAGGGAGCTACCAGGAACCAATACAAAACTACCATATGTATTTACTAGCGATCAAGGATCCTTTAAAGGAATATCTAATTTATCCATACACATGGTGAAACAGAGAATTTGAAATGTACAACTTCAAGTATAGTTGGCCCTGTAAAGCTTAATACTTATTATAGTTATTTGAAGATCCAAACCTACTACATGTAATACTAATATTGTTCCATCATATGTCACATAATTACATTTGCTCATGTGAGTGTGGGTATGTAAATGTCATGAGTTTCCAAAAATAGTTAGTAAATAATAAAATCTAAAGTTATTGGATATAAATATGGAACATTAGTATTTCTGTTTTCAATTATTTATTTAAAGCTTAATAAGCTATATAAATTATTTTTAATTTTTAATGAATTATGAAAAAATGAAATTTAATAATCTTAACTTTAATGTTCATGAGTGATTTATGAACACATGATTTATAGTGGAGTTTTCATTGTGAATGATTAATATTATTAACACAATTGTAAAAATAACAATGTTTTAATAAAATTATTAAAAATTATTATTTTTCTAAAATGTATAGTTAAGTACTTACATCTTTATTTTGGGTTAGATGTTTACCCTGAATGCAATAATTTGCATTTATTTTTCTTTTATACTCTTAAAATTTGAAAATAAATTTAGTGTAAACGCTATGTATGATAATCCAATTACTTTCCAATTTTTTAATTCATCTAAATCTAAGTGTATTTGTAACATTTCTGTATACTCTTCACACTCAATTGTTCTATAGCTTATGTAATCATCAGCAAATATCATAACTTTTGCTATTGATGAGATGCTGTTGGGTAAATAATTTATGTAAATTATAATTAAATTAGGGGAGGGGGGGTAGAGGGGAACTAGAAAATGTTCTTGTGGAACTACTGAGTTTACCATTTTGAGTGATGATTTAGAGCCAATATTTTTTAGATACTGTTCTGTGCTTCTTATTAAATCTTGAATCTACTTATATTTGGGAACAGGTATACCCAAGTGTTTGTGCATACTTTATCTATTCTCAAAAAAAAGTTTTTCAATTTTGATTATAGGAAAGTATTATGTTTTTATACAACTATCAGAATATTAGCAAGTGCTATTTCTCATTATATTAACATTTTCAAATAATACATGCAGATGTGTATATATATATATATATATATATATATATATGTATATATATATATATATATATATATATATATATATATATATATATATATATATATATATATATATATATATATATATATATATATTAAAAGTTATTTATTGAATTTGATTTTCTATATATTATTTAAATATATATTATATGTTTATATGTTTTTAAGTATAAGTATAAGCAAAGTAATATATTTTATTGCTTAAATATTAATACCACATCTTAATGGGGGATATGACACCTTATGAAGGTAAAAACTAGAACATCAATATATTTACATTTTTATGTGTTTACTTTGTTCCATATAGCTAGTAAGTGACAAAAAAAATTGTGAAGAAAATATTTTGTTATAAACAAGGAGGACAAAAAGAGGACATAAAAAGGACAAAATTAAAAAATATATTTAAAAAAAAACTAATGAACAGAATGATTTGAAACTTAAATTTTAGCTATATATACATTTTATTGATATTTGTGAGTATTAGAATTAAAAAATCTCCATTAGATTTTAAAATATAAATTTTTCAGTGAAAATAGTTGAAAAAACATGAACATTTAAGGGGGTCAAGTTATAAAAATCTTATTAAAATAATAAATATAATTAAAAATGCATACTCAGGATTGTTACAATATGAATACAGAACAAACCCTGAAAATATTAAACAAATTGATAAAGCAATTTTTGAGAAATTTCATTTTGCGTGGAAAAAAATTTATGAAAACGCAATTTTGAGAAAAACAACTTTTAAAGTTAGTATATCGAAAAATCACAATTGCGTGAGAGATAAAAGAGTGAAACTTTTTGAGAATATAGCTTAGCCCTTAAACTTACTAGAAACATTAAAAAAGAAAATTATCATTTTAAAAAATTGTCATTGAAGCAAATTGGATACATGGTATCTCCATATTGTTTATTTGTAACATTTACTAAGACCCAAGTATGAGTGGGTTTTGAGATTGTGATAGTAGGTGGCTGTAAAATGGTGCCATAAAATTGCTGTGAATAGGTTCCAGGTGATAAAGTGACATGCATTTGCTTGGAAGTGGTGCCAGGCGATGGCAACGAAGTGGTGCCAAGCGATGGCTGCCAATCGGTGCTAGGAGATGGCGGCAAAGTGATGCTAGGATATGGCTATAAAATGGTGCCAAGTGATGGCTGTAAAGTGGCACTAGAGTAGAGCTTGACCACCACTAGCCACTGGTAATTTTTGACGATGACCAATGCCCTTCGGGTGATGATTTTAGACTGACAAATTTTTTGCTGCATTTGTTTCATTTGTAAATATTTTTATTTTTGTATATCCAGTAGTAAAGAGGTAGTCGATATTGGACTAAATCCATATTCATATAAAAATCCTTTAAAATGATTCCAAACACTATATCATACTATATGGAAACTAAAAATTTGATATGACTTGCTATGGCTTGAACAATGGCAATATAAACAGTAAATGGCTATTAAAATCATTAAAAACGCAAACAGTGACCTTACAAAATATTTTTTTTACAACTTTAATTAAATAAAATAACATTTGGGGGGGTGGGGGACATATTCTACAATGGCTTAGGTAGTCAATTATGACAAAACACCAAAACATGTAATTTTTCAGTTAATTGATCAAAACACTGTCATATCCCCCCTTAACATAATTCTTGAAAAATTGTGATGTAACATTGCATGCAGCATAATCACACAAGTATCATCCATAATAAGGTCCATACATGCATTAAAATTTATTAATCCCATACAAATGGGTTTATAGATGTTTTTCTTTAATGTAAACATAAAACAGACATAGAAATGGTTTTTCTTGAATAATTTATTTTCACAAAATTTATTAAAAATTTTAGATGAGTTAATTTCTTTTTTAATTTGGATCAATAAATGATGATGTTCATTATTGCAATTAAATCATAAATGCTTCTTTTTACTTAATATAGTTGTATTTCATATTAAACAATAATAAATTTCACATGATTATAATTACTATAAACAATTTTATTGTCTTATATCATCATGTAATTTGAGGTTAAAAATTCTTTCAAGCACACAGAAATTTGTGTTTATAAAATATGAAGGAAAAAAAAATTATATTTAATTTTTTAAAATTTGAACTATTTTTAAAATTAACATGTAACAGGAAAACTATTAACACTCAACAGTAAAAAGATTAACACTTAACAGTAAATTATTAACACTTAACAGTAAAACTTTGTTTTTTCATTTTGATTAAATGTCATGAGTGCTTAAATCAACTGTTTGTTTACAATCCCATTTTAAATGAAATTTCTTTGTAGCTTGTTGTCATTTGGTTATGTTGGGTGATGAAATTGGCAAAGTGCAATCATCTTGATCCATAAATGAATTTGACCTTTCCATTTTTTCTGGTCCATCAGCATTTACCAAAAGTTGTAGAACTTTTAATTTCATTCCTAGCTTTAGCCTCTTTGGCATTTTATGAAGATGTGTTAGCAGACTCATGATACTGTTTTTGTTTTTTCAGCTCCTCCATCTAACTTTCCTCCAAATGAATCAGGTGATAATATCTTCTGACTTATCCTTTACCTTTTTCTTTTCCTTTGCATTTTTGGTGTTTTCAAAGGTATATCATGTGTACTAGAATGAGGGTATTTTTTAGCTGCTTCTCCAAATATACCAACATGTTGTGATTCATTATTATTGACATTGTCATTAAAATCAGTGTGAATTATTGTCTTATTTGCCATAAAATTTTATTTTCTCTCTTCTCCTGAATTTATGTCAGCAATCTGTATACAACCCTTACTTTGTCTTGAAGAGAACACATCCAACAGGAATAGTATATGGTTATAGAATTTCCATGAGGAATTTTGTCCATTAAATGTAGCTAAACTATCTGTAAGAGGTCTTGTTGCTTTTAAAATTGCTCTTTTCAAAAGTTTTCTCCCAAGCCTTGCCCTTTTGTTTCTACAAGTTTGGCTGAAAAGAAGAAAAAGGTTGCTTTTACACACATTGTATCAATGTTTTAAAAAATATATAAATTAGTCTTGAAAATTATTTTTATACATAATAAATTCTAAAAGTTTAAGTTAAACCACAACTTTTTTTAATTACCACTTTGATAAAAAATTGATAAATAATTCAACAGTTAATTGTTATTGTAATTGTTAAAAATAGTAATAATAGTAGGCCTATTACATGTAATAGTAAAAAAATTCTATTATATTTTTGACATGTAAAACTAGTACTAGTACTAGTGTAACATTGTAGTTTTAATTAAATTTTAAATCTTGTTGTGTTCTTTCCTTGAAATTTAAAATATTTTAAAAACATTTTAAGCATTAATTTTGAACTTAATATTATGGTATATTTAACTTATGCTACATTTAATAATAATATTAATACTAAATTATAAGTATATATAATATATTCATGCAAAATAATTATTAATTGGAACAAAAGTTGTTTAAATAGTGAAACAAGTATTTCGCTTCATTAATTTATAATATTTTGTTATTTGATTCCCTTTTAGTCAATATATTAATAATTTAAAGTAAAATAATAAGTATAAAATACATATTCTTATAGGCTATACTATTTAGAACTAATTTTGAAGCTTAAAATTAATAAATATTATATTTAAAAGTCGATCACCGACTTGAATCGTCTTGACCTAATTAAATAAATTCTTAACCACTTGGATTTGATAGTCCTAAAATTAATATTTTTATAATTATTTTTAGACTCAGTTATCTATCATTCTTGATTGAATTAAATAAACAAAATCTACAATAATAGTTGTAGCTTACTTACTTGTAGAATTAGGTTCGTCTGCAATTTCAAGCCAAAGTTTCCTTCCAACATTCCTATTACTAGTACTAGTATTAGTATTACTATTGTCACACTTCGACGTCGTTGAGAGGAGTGTGCGCTCATGGACTTACGAATTTAACTTGTCAATATCCATAATAAAAATCAAAATAATTTTAGTTTAAAATGGAAATATAATGTTTTAAATTTCGAAAATCATGCATGAAAGCCAATTATTATTTATTAAATGATCATTTACACACATAAAATTGGACGATGTGGCAAAAAATGTCCGCCATTTTGTTGACTTTTGAAAGCAGATTCGCGCGATGCGCTGTAAAAATCAAATTATTCGCGCGTATACTGGCGTTTTTCACGCTGCTAGTGTAACCACTCACACTATGTTATTGCATTTGTTTTTCAAGATGTTTCAGATGCGCGTTCGCGCGTATACTAGATTGGCGAATTCGCGTGCAGTGTAACCACAGCCTAAGATGATCACTTGACAAGACAAATGATAAACTGAGTTTGTTAAGTGCATTTACAAAAATATAAGGCTCTGCAAAATTAAAATGCTGAGAGTTGACAGAAATTCTTTTCAAAATTTGGAAAAGAAAGGTTGTTGTTTTTTTTTGTCATTTTAAGTCTTGAGCCTTATATGGTTGAATAAATTAGAGCTAAAACCACTATACTTACTGGTCAATGGTTTTTGGGGGGTAGCTTTAATCTTCTTAGCCTGGGTGCTTTGATCAGAATTGACGTACATCACAGCTCCTGGTCCAGTCATCATATTTTTTGCTTTTACATTATGAAAATGATTGATTGCTGAAAATACAACGTTTTACAGTTAGTACTTACTCAGCTATTTAACATTGTGCTTACCTCACTTATGAAATATATATAAAAATTTAAAAATAAAGAAAAAGAAATATTTTAATGAATCAAATATACAACAGATATTTCAAACAATAATGATTCTTACAGCATGATAGACTTTAAAACATAACCATTTATATTCAGAGAGCAATATTTACTGTAGCTAACTAGATGCAATCTGTTAAAGATAGGGTTACACACATACCAATAATTTGAAATGACTTATTGAACATTAGAAGGATGCAAGAAAATGATTATTTTTAATAAAATGAACAAAAAAACTTTTTTAAAAAGATGAGACCCAGCTGCAGTGAGGAATGTAGAATCTCGCATGAAAAAGCGGAAAATAATTTTTTAGTCACAAATTAAGTAGTCACACAGGAGGGACTCAGAACTCAGAAGTTTTATTGATATTTATTGTGATCGATTGTGGGATTTAATGTGAGATATAAAATTTGATAGACTAACACAAAAGTTCTGAGTCCCCCTGTGTGACTACTTAGTTTGTGACTAAAAAATTATTTTCCGCTTTTTCATGCAAGATTCTACATTGCTCACTGCAGCTGGGCCTCATCTTTTTTAAAAAGTTTTTTTGTTCATTTTATTTTCTACTTTTACGCATTGAAAAAATATTTGTAAAACTTAATCTCATTCATGAAACTTTAAACTCTTTAAACAACCCCGTAAAAACAAAGTTTTTGATTATAAATCCCTTATATATGAGACATAACTAAAAAGTATTGATCATGCTTAAACGCGACAAACATTTACAGACTGAGATTGCCTTAAATCCTCTTTGTTGTAAAACGGAGGGGGCAGGGAAAAGGTTTGGTCACAGACGGCTGAACTTAACTCAGCGTGACGTGTAAAATGTCAACAAAAGCTGGCCGCTACATATAGAGATAAACTAAAAATGCATTAACTTAATTACGGTACATTCGATCGATCTGAAAATTTAATCGCTTAATCCTCCCCACAAGCCAAACCTACTGCGAAAATTTCAGCACTCTAGCAAGTCAGAAACGTGTTTACGAGCGTTTTGAAAAAGTTGACGACAGAACCGGAAGCGTTGATGACATATGCAGATCCGGAATCGTGCACGAGTTAATAGGATAGGGGCGTAAAAAAAACAAACATTTTATTTGTTGCCAGATTTGAAAAAAGGTCATTTTTTAAAATATGAAAATTAAAAAATTATTTAGAATTTGCATTCTTGTGGATAATTTTAAGACTTTGTAGAGTGTATAAAAATATTCTGGGTTTTGATCTGGCAGTTTGGCAAGTGTACTGTTGGGAAGTTACAATAACAAATTTTTAGTGGTTACAATTACAGCAGTGCTTTCCAAACCACTAGTGATACAGTGATACCTTTTAGGCTTACTTTTTTCCTAGATGATATTTTATGAGTTAACTTGAGATAAAACTAACCCACTTCTAAGAGATCTTGACACAATTGTAGTGACAAACCCATCACATGAGGTTTAAATTTCTAAAATTTATGTGATTGCTATCTGAGGCATAGCTAGCGTGAAGCAGGGGAGTACATATGCCCCCTAGCGCGAAGTTACAGGGGCGCCAAATTGCTCACAACATTACAATTTAATAAGAGAACAAAGGAAATAAATCAATCACAAAGGTCACTAGCAGCTGCCACCCACAGTGATGATGCAGCCTTCCAGTTCCAGTCACTGCAGTTAGCTGAGATACAGTTTATGCATAACACCGGTTCAACCCATACCACCAGCAACACAGATTGTATTCATCCAAAAACTTGGGCTGACTATAGAGAACAATGATGGTTGAGTGATATCAGGAAAAACAAGAACTATGGTGTGTTGCTTGACTCAATTCCTTATTTAGAACACCAGGAACAGCTTTCTCAGGAGAATAGTGGATGTGAAGTTTCAACCAAAAAAAGAAAGGAACAATCAAAGAGTTATTTTTAAATTACTGTACATACTCGAGTATAAGTCGAGATCGTTTTCAAAATTTTCGAGGCCAAAATCAGGCCTAACAACACTGAGGAAGACCCAAGAGGTCTTTGAAAGTGTATAAAGTGAAAAAAGTATACTGAAACTTTTCATTATTTAGTGTAACAAGCTTTGAACTAACTTACTATTGTTTCCACTAGTTGAATTAGTTTTTACATTTGACTTTAAAACAGGATGTTTTAAAATTTCTTTCGCTGTTGGTCGTCGTTCAGGATCCTTAACAAGCATCTCATCCAGCAGATCTTCCCACTAAAAAATAATTTTTAAAAATTATATACAGTTACAAAGGCATTCTGAGATCAGGATAATTTCATGCACACATTTTTTTTAAAGTATTAATTATGCACATTTATATATGGCAATCTGAACACACAAAATTATGAAAAAACTTCTACAAAACAACACATTGTATTTGCAAATTAATTTTTATACAGTCGAACTCAAAGGGACCCGAAAAATTTTTGACTATCGGAGTTTTTGAGTTAGGGAAAATGGCGTAATAGGCGCAGATTAATCAAGGACAATGTTGATATTGAAAAGGGGGGGGGACAGCCATACCGGCTAGAAGGCTTGAAAGGAAAGAGAGGCGGTGTCTGATGTTTCAAATGAAAGGAAGCAAACTTGCTTTGACATACTGACACAAGCTTGTGAGAAAAGACACCCTCCCTCCCCTCCCCCGCTTTACTCCCTCCACATTGGGATGGGGGAAGTAAGATTTTTCTATTTAAAAAGAGTTACAACATACAGCAAAGGGACGCGAATTAGTTAACTTTCTTCCAACAACTCCCTTTTCTTGTCTTAGTCATTTTTGGTACTTGCAAGAGTTGCTTAATCCCTTGTGGAATGCACTAAGATAAAAATTTGCGTCCGTTTACATAGTTTACGGAACACGTGATTACCCCAGAATAATAACCGAAACGCCTTTGAAAATTTCAGGCCAATGATCAATGATATTTCATATTTTGAAAACAATAACATGATGGAAAATAATTAGTCGCGTAAATTTTAAAAAAAATACACTAGATGACTCCACGTTCAGAGATTTAAGAAAAAATTTAGTGAACAAACTAGGGGTGAGACTGTTTTGTTAAGTCCAGTCAGGCTCACTCATACCCTGTTTACAAGTTATCCATCTATTAAGAAAAAATGTAAAAACTTTACTATAAGCTAACTTTTCGTGGTGGTTTGATCTGGTTCTTAATTTTTCAAATATTTGGTGCATCATTTTCAACATTTATTTATTTTAAAAAAAATATATAATGGCATGGACTACTCCTTTATTTAAAACATGTAAAATGGTAACAAAAATGTATGTCAAATCAACATTATGCACTTAAATATTTATTTCCTTCAACCAATATCTTTTTTAAAATGAACAGCTTTTCTTATATTTAAGTACGTTTTTTCCTAACAAAATTATGTATTTCCTATTCCCAGTAGGTGGAGAAACCAAAGTTATTACAGACATTTTAAAATTGAGTTCATCATGTGGGAATCTCAACTGTTTGTGGGAATCTCAACTGTTTGTAGGAATCTCAGCTGTTTGTGGGAATCTCAGCTGTTTGTGGGAATCTCAACTGTTTGTGGGATGCTTCAATTATCAAAATCAAAAACTTATTTAAAAAAAAATTCTTTTGACATTAGCAAAATGTATGAACCTGAGAGTTACATTTCAAATAAGAGTTGAAACAGATCGGAATTTCATTTGCAGATATGTATGTTACTTCATTGTTTGGTATTACAGATATTATTATCACAAAAAATGTAGTATGTAACTAACAGAAGTTATCAATTTCCAAACAAGTTTCCTAACAAATTTCTAAACGCTAGAGGAGGTATTCTGCTATTAATTATGCATGAAACCAAATATAAATGCACTATTTGCATACCAAATTCAATTTCATCCATTATCTTGGCTCCATTTTTACTTATTAAAGGCATTAAATAATGATTTTTTTTTCCAAAGAGATGGTATGAATGTAAAATAAAATTGAAAAAATGCTAACACAACCCTAAATACAATTTTGATATTTTAAGCCAGGGGTCACCTAACTTTTTCCTCAGCTGGCCCGATGGCTGACAAAATAGCAAACACTGGCAACATAATCAATCTAGGTGAAAAACAAGTTTAAAATTAGTCTTCTGTGTTAATTGTGGGTAAAGGAAGGGCAATTAAAAAAACAAAAAAAACCAAAGAAAACTAACATATTTATTTGCTAAAAAGTTATTAAAAAAGGCACACTTAAAAAAATTTTTTAAAATAGTTAAATCAGACCTAAAAAATCTACCATATACACTCATTCTATAGCCCGTTCGTTCATAAGCCGACCCCTCCTCTTTTGGAAGAGAATAGTATAAAAAGTGTGTCACCCGCTCACAAGCCGAACCCCAAAAAATAATCGAACTCAAAGGGACCCAGAAAAAAATTCAACTTACGGAGTTTTCAAGTTAGGGAAAATGTCGTAATCAGCGCAGATTAATCAAGGACAATGTTGATATGAGTAACGGGGGGGGGGAACAGCCATACCAGCGAGAAAGGCTTGACAGGAAGGAGAGGCGGTGTCTGATGTTTCATATGAAAGGAAGCCGACTTAGCTTTGAAATACCAACACCAATGAGTTTGCCCCTCCCCCACAATTGACTCCCTCCACAGTGGGATGGGGGGAGTAAGATTTTTCCTTTTACCCAAACGTCTTGAAAAATTTGACTTATAAAGGTTGGAAGCCAAAACTCTTGAGTTAAGGAGATCTAAAATACATTAGTCTTATGGACTTTGGCCGGGACCTAACAATTAATTCGACATAGGGAAGTTTACAACTTAGGGAAGTTTCGACTGTACAAGCTAAATCGGTCATTATGATTTTTTACTTTTGTCTTTGTTTAGGTTGAAGAACAAAGAGATTTTAATAACAAAGAAGATGGATGTCATTTTTTATAGCATTCGCTAGAGGGCTTTTTATTGTATTAAAACAAAAAGAAAATGTTTTTTTTTATATTTAACTAGCAGACCCAACGTGCGTTGCAACGATCTCATTAAAAAGGGATTATTAAAAACAATTATGCCAGAAACCAATAAAGATCGTTAATAATTGAATGGGGGTATAAAATCTTTAAAGTTTACGAAAAAAAGACAATTGCCCTACCGTAGTTCAGTGCCCTACCTTAGTTCAGTGCCCTACCGTAGTTCAGTGCCCTACCTTATTTTTATTAGGCTATCAATTTTTTATATTCAAAGTTTAGTCGAGATCCATTCATGTTCCTAGTAGCTAACGCTTAGAATAATTTTTATATAGCTCATATAAGTAAAAAACATCTGTACAGGCTCATTGGGTACAAGATTTAAAGTTTTAAACTCCTGTTTATTTCAATCAATTTCTCAATGGATATATTTATCTATATTTCTGAAGATCCACTTAAATTGAATGGGGATTAAAATCTTAAAAGCTAACGAAAAAAGACATTTGGGGCTCCAAGCCCTGAAGTAATGAACATTAGGAGTTCATTGCCCTATAGTATTTTAACATGGGCTATTCAATTTTTATTAACTAAGTTTTTTCAAGATCCATCCATTTACACAGTAGCTAACGTTTAAACTTATTTTTATATAGCTCATATAAGCAAAAAACAATTTAAGAACATACTGTTATTAAACTAAATAAATTATTTAAAATAACACTAAAAATCACGATAGAGAAATAACATCTTATCTGTTTACAGACGCTCCTTCTATACAGAAGATTATTGCGTCCTACGCTTATCTATGGTTTGTGTTTAGTCCTGCATTTTTATTAGAGATTTAAATGTTGATAAAGTGTTGGTTTTCCTGGATTCTTCAGGCAACCCATTCCACGCCCGAATTCCGGACGGGAAGAAGGAAAACTTGTATGTGTTTGTTCCTGCATACGGAATAAGAAAGGTGTTTTTATCCTTATGTCTATCTGAGGGTAACATAATTACCCTGGCATCTGGAAATCTTTCTACTTTTGGAAATCGTCCTCCTCTGGCTCTTTCAAACATTTGTTTCCTCTCCTCAACTTGCAATGGAAAACAGAGTTCCAGATAGATGAGTCCTAGTGAAAATATGTCAGCTTTGCTATCATAGTTCTTGTTTTCAAGCTGCAAAATGAAATTAAAACTCTTAAAATTCAAGTCTGAAAATATATTAGAATTTTATGACTTCTTAAGACATACAGCCTTTGATTACTTTAAGGTTGTAAAAATAAGTGAAAAAATTAGAAACTTCATCTTCTCAATCATCAGAACCAAAGAATTAGTTCAAATCCTAAGAAAATGATAAATATGTAGGTGTACTTTTGTACAAAAGTTCAATGTCATACATAAAATCAAGTCTTAGTTGGAAGCGGACTGATCTTGGATGTCATGTCAATAAATGATTCATATCCAGTAGGAAAATCAATAAAGAAGAGCATCATTCTTTCAATGCCACTTTCATCATTCAAATCTTTAGCAGGTCGGTTAGATAAGCATTTCTTGTTGTAACTATTAAAATTGAAAAACTCATTAAGCTTACTTGCTCAGGACTCCTGTATAAAGGTGTACCTTTATTTCTAGAGTGTATGCTTGAGGTGTCAGTTGCAGCATCTTGTTCCAATTCATCCAAGACACTATGGATTGTCACCTCTCCAAAGTCCCCCACTTTTATAACTCCATTTTTAGAGATGAAAATATTGGATGGCTGAGAATAAATAACATATTATTTATTTAATGAAAATGTTTTTATCTACACTATGTTCCATTTCCATATATATATAAAATCGAAAATATTTCATTTCCATTTCATAAGGATACCACACTCAGAATAAATAATTATAATGTTAAATATAAGAGTATCCAGTGTCTTTCGGTTGTGTTAAGTACATGTAGTAACATTTAATAAAGCCTGATATTTCAGGTAGAAAATGTGCTAACACATAATGACACACAAACATGTATGTAGGGAGGGCTAACATTAGGAAAATATTGTTAAATTATTTAGTTAAGTTTTTTAATTTTTCAGTTATGTGCCAGACATCTGTCTGGTAGCGTTAACAACCTTACTTATTTCTTGATTGCCTATATCAACTTATCATGTTATCGGTGAACTGAAAGCAAAAAACACTAAATTTTAATGTGATCCTGTCCTCCTCAAGGGTAATATTCAAGCAAAATTTGTGGGTTAGAACTGATTGTTGAAATAACAAGCACAATCTCACACAGACTATACATTTTTAACATCATGACACTATCACCATTATGGACTTGTCAAGGTTGCCAGTCCTGATTCTAACTTGGTGGATCATGTGAGAGGTGGCTTAGTAAAAAATAGGAAATTCAGCCAAAATTTAATAGTTATGAAAGTTTCAGGCTTATGAAAGAGTAGGTCCTAAAGATGTATATATTTGGGAGATGTTAACTTTAAACCTTCAAAATTTCAAAACTGAACCAATACTTAATAATTATGATAAATAGTTTTGGTCATATTTGACATACTTTTAGGTCTCTGTGAATGAGGTTCCTGCTGTGAATAACATCAATAGCTGAAACAATTTGTCGGAAGTAATCCAGTACTTGACGGCAATCCCGAGGTCCTGTATTTTCAAAAAGCCAATCATTTAGAGTTTTCTCACAAAGCTCCATCTGAATGTACAGATGTGACTTTTCCCCAGGTGATGGATCAATCCAAGCTGTGTGGTATCTCACAATGTTTTCATCCATTAGATTAGCCATACTTGTCACCTCACGCAGGACCTTTTGCATGACATCGTCGCTTAAGAGCAACAAACAAAATGTAAATTCTATAATGAAATATATTTACAAATGGATATTAAACAGGAATTTTATCAAGTATACTAGAATATGTACAGGCGTTCCCGGAATGCCATTTGGAAAAATCGTGTATAGCCTTTTATATAACAAATAAATTATAATTATAAAGGTTAAAAAACGTTATCCCAATTAAAAAAAAATTAATTTCCATACAAAAGACATTAATATTATTTGTGTTAACATTAAAATCCCCCCCCCCAACATCATCTCATACTCTGATGGGATTCTTATCAAGTGATAATTTATATTTGCATTGAATTAGTTTGACAAACAATTGGGGAAAAACTTTAAAGTTTGTCCAATTTTAATCAGTTAAAAAATAAAGAGATCTTGCAAATATTTAAACTTTAGAATATTTTAGATCATCCTTAAATGAGGTAAATAATGAGGATAATATTAAATTTAAATCTGAAAAATAATTAGAGGTAAAACTTTAAAACTAATTGCATTAAAATTGTTAGAAAAGTCATGGAGATCTTTAAAAATTTAATCTCTAAAAAAGCCCAACAAGAAGTGAATAATACAATTACTTTTAAATTAACCTTACAAGTGTAATTAGATACTAGTATATTCCACAGGCCATTAGGCCTGCTCATTAGGAACCCGGGCACCCATTGCCATGCAATTACCCAGGGAGAAAAATTGCGCCCTGGTAACCATGAAAATGTGGCTGCAATGTCTATACCAACGGTGGCAAAACTGCAGCTTGAGGGCAGCATGTGGCTCTTCTAAGTTCACATTGCGGGTTGCGAACCATTTATCATATTAAAAGTTCTCGTTTTAAATATATGCTGTAAAATACGTTTAACACAATACTGCTTAAGAATAAATTTCTGTCCACAGGAAATAAAATGAGGTCCCGACAAACTACAATGTATTCTGATACACATTTTTTCTCTGAACATGAAAATGAAACAAAAATGTCTTAACGCAAAAATATTTTTGGTTCTTGGAATGATTTTAGGAAAACACTACCGCACCACCAAAGGGGCTGGAATGAAGGAAAAGCTTGTTTTGTGTTATTTGAAATAACATCCCTGCTTTTATTATATGACACAATGTGTTCTTGGCTTTAAAATACACCGACAACAACTGACGAGCCAATGTTGTTTATCTACCCCCCCCCTCAGTCCACCCCTAACCCCATCATAATTTTAAAAAAATAACTCATCAATTATTGAGTTTAACAAAAATATATTTCAGTTGTTTAATGATTTTCCATGTACATGTAGTATAAAAATAAATTAATTTTTTGTTTGTTGGTTTTTTTAAAATCTGGACAGAAACAAGGGGTTGAAAATAATTTGGGCTTAATGTAAATTTTAAAAGTTTCAGGGAGCGATTGGTTTGTAAATGGTGGGTGATGTGAAATGTCACCAACCGCCCACACGTGTCGGCATTCTGAATGAACCACCTTGCAGCCGCTGAAACCAATTACATGTACAAACCCATGCCCTTTCCATTCGTGTGTTACTTGTGTTCTTTAACACGTGTATGCCTAGCAGTAGCAGAAAGACTGATTTTAATAAGATAGGCAAAGTTGTCAGTCCATGTATTTAAAGTTAATAAATTAAGTAGTTACTACCACTGCCTAGCTGACATTAACATTCAAGATGCTGGGCCCCAATGACCTAACTAAATGTTATGTCATTGTTGTTGACATTTTGTTTGAATTTTCAGTTTACTGTAGTTTTAGTTTATGAGTATGATGAATGCATTGACAGCAGGAAAAAAGTTTGTAGTGCATTAAAGTTCACAATAGTGTGTTGCTGGAAGCATGTCATTGGCTATTGTGTGAAATGAGTGCTTGGATGGTGGCTAGGTTGCATTGTATAGCGGTCATGACGGCGAAAATTATGCGGCTTTTCAACAGGTACCTGTTCGAAAAGTTGGACGGGTACCCGGGCAGCTTTTTTCTATAATATTGACAGCTCTACAGACCATACAGTGCTACTGGGTAGAAAAAGTAATGGTATAATTAAAGCATTCAGGGAATTTTAAAATGTCTCAGTCAAAGCTGGTCTTGATATGATTGAACCGAAGTCATATTGAAAGGATGGTGAAACGTAGAGCAGAAAAAGTGATACAAAGGCAGAACCTTGGGGCAGACGACTCACTGGTCACCCAAGGCTGAGATGAATCAACATTGTAGAGAAGGATTTACACCAGTTGGGAGTTCGCGCATGGAATGGATGGATGTGGTGGAGCAGGCCAGGACCCTTCATGGGCTATAGAGCCACTGATGATGATATTCCATAGCATAGCTACCAACTTTGTCTTAAGTATAACCCTTTAGTATATAGCGATGTTTAATTCTTTTCTAAATAGGCTATATATGGCAGTGGGATTTAGGAGTTCAATTCCAGATAGCATTTTAATATGGGTTATCAAGATTTTGTCCTGAACATTTTGTGCACCAAGTTTGGTCTACATCCACCCATGGGCGTCGCTAGGAATTTTTACGGGGAAAACAACATGTTTTTTAAATTAACTGACAATGCCATAGAGGTTCAATTTTCAATTAAATTCAAGTTAAGTATCACATAAGGGCCGAAAAAAGCCATAGAAATTAATAAGACTTACAAATTAGCGCTGTAATACAGTAGCTAAAATACAATGCATTTAATAATAAGATGGATATCAGAAATTTTTTTTACAGGCTCAACCAAAAAAAAACACGAAAAGTAGAGCAATTGCGTGATTCCGAAATGCCGTTATTAGAAGTTTGGTTGTTTTGGGGGGGGGGTCCTGAAGCATCTGACTTATCATTGACATTGAGAACAACAGTACAAGTTCAACAGCCAGACACAACTGAAGCAACTGTTTCTAATTTGATTGTCGCTGACACTTATTCATTTCCTAAATTGGATATTGGAAGGTATGTCTGGACACACAACCTTTCAAATGAGTTGAAATTGCAGCTGATTCGTGATTGTTGGACCCCTGATAAAAAGTATGATTTTAGAGCTGACAGTGAGGGAAACAGAGTTTTTAGTTTTTAGATATGCATGGTTATCAGACTATTCACCGTGACTTGTATACTAGCAAATGTTTAAAAGGTGCCTTTTGCAAATATTGCGTGTTGTTTCCGCAAAAAGTAATTTGAGGAGTTCAGTGGGCATTTGTCATCAAACCATGCACAAAATATAAATATTTCAACGAAGATGCATGTAGCCACATGCAAAGCACATGACACATAGGCTCTCACGAAGATGCAAGCTATTTTGTTGCATCATTGGAAGCCAAAGCAGTTTCTATAGATGAGCAGTTGGACTCATCATTTAGAAGACAAATTCAAGAAAATCGCAACAAAACTGGGTCCCATCATTTCTACCATCCTATTTTGCGGGCATGCATGATTTAGCACATCGTGGAAAAGAATCAAATTCTGGTAATTTTATGACCTGTTAGAGTTTCGTGTTGAATCTGGAGATGAAGTTCTTGGTAATCATTTGTCAATTGGTTCTTGTAGTGCTAAGTATACAGGGCCGGCCCTAGAGTACGCGGGGCCCAAGGCAGCAAACTATGAGCGGGGCCCCAGGCAGCAAACTATGAGCGGGCCCCAGCACAGGCAGCAGACGAGGAGTGAGACCCATGCAAAAAAATTGCAATTCTACATATATTAAAAGAATGGGGAAAAATAAAGAACTCAAAAATTTTAGTCTATAACAGCACAGACACATCAATAATTAGTTTTGTTCATTTAATTGAAGATCCTAAAACTTAAAAAAGGATGTTAATACTGTAATTAAAATGTTTTGTTTTGGTATTCTAATTGACAGTTTATATATACATGTATGTGACTAACATTATAAACTATATACACTGGCGTTGGTTTGCTTGTATTTTCTACTTCTACCTTGTTTTTACAATGCTCAAGCAAATTTTGCGAGCTTGGGCCGCTGCAAAATCTGAAATAAGTTCATTATTGGCAATATCCTTAGCAAAATCATTTTCAGTTGACAAAATAGCTAAGTTACTGATCCTATCTTGCAACAGTTGCGTAGCTATGGGAGGGGGGACAAAATTCGAAAGTCCCTCGGGCCCCCACTTGAGGGGGGCCCCAAATTAGTGTCCGAAATTTTTTCTATTAAATATTACGCTACCGCCATGTATGTGGGGCCCCCAAAGAGGTTAAGCCCCCCCCCGGGCCCCTAAAACCCCTACTAATTCCTAGCTATGCCACTGTCTTGAATCATTGTTGACTGCATTTATGTTTCCATAAGTCTTTTTATTGTCACTATAACGTTTGTTTACTGAAAGAAACTAGGAAATCTGGATTGTTTTAGGTGACTGCGGGAATTATAGAACTCAATGATTGCAGCTCTTCAGCAAGCATGAAATCACCAAGATCCTTACTTTTGCAGGCTGTGAACTTTTTCTCCAGATTCATACTGCATATGACACTTCTTGTTCTTATTGTTTTAATTGTTGAAATTTATTATAAATAAATCTAAACGACTAATGATGCCTTCGTAGTATTTCAAAGAGAATGTCCATCGACAGGATTGCCTTATCAACAATCTGATTAAATAAATATGTGCGAAAGTTTTCTTGTGCATCTATAAATCCTTCAACTTCTCCTTCATATGTAAATTGCTTGTTTCTTTCTTTTTCGCACAACCGTCTCTTTGAAAATGGGCTCTACTTCTAAGTCAGTGGTAATTTCTTTTGAAATTGCTATTGCTGTTTGAAAACCGCAATTCTGTAAGATTTCAACCAATTGCAAATATTAATACTATTGCCACTTTGATTTCTCGTGATCATACAGTCTAAAACTGGCCCTTTTCCAGTCACAAATCCCATCGGATGCCAGAGCAGACAGTGTTGCCAAAAAGTTTGCAACAGAAACAAAACATTTTGTATTTAAATGCAGAATATATAAGCCATTTTCGGTTTACAACTTCTCAATTTTCAACATGTCGTTTGTAAACGTGTAAAAAGTAGTAAAATTAGGGCTGTTAACGATTTATTTAAATTTAATCATTAACTTTTGAAAAATTAACGATTAATTAATCGTTAATTTCGATTAAAGCCAAAAATTGAAATTTATGGTGTCATAAGTAACATTTATTAAAAATACTTGTCGAAAATCAAAATAACACTGGAATGTCTTCTTTATATGACATCTTTCAACCAACAACACAAACTGACAAGTGTATTGACAATATTTGGTTCAAGTGAAGAGTGGGTCTTATTGACAATATAACCAGCCGAGCTGAACCATTGTTCACATAGCTTTAGATTGTCTCAGCTGAAGTTTCCGATACTGTAGTGGATTTTTGAAATGCAGGGGATATGTAAGCAAAGTGTTAGAACCGTTGTAGCAATGTTCCTTTTCAGCAGCGCGGCTGTGCAGATATTTGACCGACCCCATGCAGGAGTTTAGAATCACCGCACAGCATATATTTTTAAATATTGCACAGAAAATGAATGTTGTGCAACTTTGCACACGAGTTGTTTTTGTCTAACTTTGCACACAGACCAACGAAGCTTAGACTTAGAGGGAACATTGCTTGGTAGGCAAGCGATTTCTTTCAATGGACACAATAACCTTTATCAACACTTTGAACATTCACGCCAGTCAATAGTTTAAAATCAAAATGTTCGTGTAATCGTCCGGAAATTAGTTTATATTTATCGGCCGAAATATTTTAATTTTTTACGTCCAGTACATTTATAAGTGGTGGGTTGATTAATCGTTAAAACAAATTTTAATCGTTAAAAATTTTAACGATTAATTGAGTGCCCTATAGTAATTTAATATAGGCTCTAAAGTTTTTATATACAGAGTTTGGTCAAAATCAAGTAATTTTCTCATTATCTAACACTTAAACTAATTTTATATATATAGATATAAGTAAAAATACATTAAGGGGCCCCAGGCCCATTCAATTCAAGTTGTACATTTTGAAAACCTGTTCATTTAAATTCAGTTTCATCATGGATATATTTCTCAAGATCATTAAAAACTGAGTGGGAAATAATATCTAAGAGTATACACACAAAAAAAGACAGTTGGGGCCCCTGGCCCATTCGATGTAAGATGTAAATTTCAAAATGCTATTCATTTTAATTCAGTCTCATCATGGATATATTTCTCAAGATCGTTAAAAATAGAATGGGGAAAAATATCTTAAACACTACGAGAAAAAAACATTTGGGGTCCCCGGCCTCCATGAAATTGAAAATTAGAAGTGCAGTGCCCTTTGTTATTTTAATATGGGCTACCAAGTTTTTATATACAGTTTGGTTAAGATCCATTTATTTACTCAGTAGCTAACTCATAAACTAATTTTTATATAGCTCATATAAGCATAAAAGGACATTAAGGTCCCCAGGGCCCAATTAGTGCAAGATGTCAAGTTCAAAACACCTGTTTATTTCAATCAATTTCATAGTGGATATCTTTATCTATATTTCTCAAGATCTTTAATAATTGAATGGGGAATAAAATATTAAATGTTTATGAAAAAGAGACATTTTGGGCCCCCAGTCCCAAAGAAATGGACATTAGGAAATTAGTGCTCTATAGTATTTCAATATTGGCTACTAAGTTGTTATATACAAAGTTTGGTTAAGATCCATCAATTTACCTAATAGCTAACGCTTAAATTAATTTATATATAGCTCATATAAGAAACAAATTATATTATGGGCCCCCGGCGCCCCATGAGGGTTAAATTTTGAAAAAAAAGTAGCCAGTGTTTTTTATGAAATTTTTCTAAAATGTAGGGGGGGGGGACGACGACGACAAATGCCCCGCCGACGCCCATGCATCCACCCATTGGTAAACATTGTTTAAAATTATATATATATAAAAACGTTATATAAGAAATAATCACACTCTGTGTACCCAGTTCTAGACAATACATTAATTATGTTATGTTCTAGATTTTAATCTGGTTCATGATGGACATGTACCCTATAGTATTTTAATATGGACAATCAACTTTTGTTTACTAAGTTTGGTCTTAATCCATTCATCCACCTGCCAGCCAATGTTTAAAATATTTTTATAGCTCATATAAAAAAAAATAATAATGGACCCCCATCCCCAAACAGTACACTATGTAAAGTTCAATACCCGTCTAGATTGCAATCTGGATCATGATATACAGTGGAATAAAGAACATAATTCGTTCCAGAGTTTTACTCGTTAAGCGAAACACTTGTTAAACTAAACAATTTTTCCCATACAAATCAATGTAAAATACGATATTGCATTCCATGCTGAAAAAATACTCATTTTTCACAAATATTTATTAACATTTATTCAAATAAAATTACTTATGAATTGTTAAAGAGTGTAACAACTTGGAATACAAGTTTTTCTCTCTTATGATTGTCTTCTTGTGTTTTTTTTTAAAGACATTTTAGCACAAGTTATTATTCTTTGTGCATAAAAAATTATGAATACTGTCTGAATTCAAAATTTGTAAAAACGGATGATCACACACGAACACAATACGCTAACAGACCGAGTGCTAAACACATACCAATGCATCGCGGCAGAAGTGCTGGCTCACGAATGAATTTCCAGGAAAAGAGACTTCCCCTTTAAGCGTCACTGATTATGCGAAATGTCGCTTGCTAAGGGAGCAGCTTTTTCACATTTTTTTTGCTTGTTATGCAAATTACTCGTTATGAGAGGTTCCACAGTATATTTGTGCAAAGTTTGGTCAAGATCCATCAATNCATGTAGACATGTATGCGGAACAAAAAAATGTCTTTTCTATACAAAATTTAGGATGAAGATAAATTTTGTTAGCAAATGTGTTTTCTTATTTTTTACCTTTTGGGACGTGGAATGATTTTTATTGCATAATGTTTTTCATCTATTACATTTGATGCCTCTATCACACGGCCATAAGAACCCCTGGCAATTTCCTTGACAAATTTGAAGTCCCTAAGAAATCTGGTCAAGAAAAATAATTGCATATCAGTTAATGGAATAAATGTACATTTGGCATCAAATTTTCTCTTTTTTAGATTCTTGAGAGCTTTCTTTTTTTTAAATTTTTTTTTCAAACATTTTTTACACACCCAATTTGTTGGGTTTGTCACAGTCACAGCCATTGTTTGGTATAGGAGATTTTCTCTTCAAAACGTACCATCCATCTCTAAGAGTTTGGATTATATTTTTATTTTAATAACTACAGTTTGTACTCAATCATGTGTGAATAAAGCCACATTTTTAAATATCATAAAAGATCAGCTCCAGTCTGAACATCACCTTACTTACAATACGCAATCTAGTAAAAATATTTAGAACTGAGTTCTTACATTCATAAGTGTAATAACCCAAGATCCTGAAAAGCTTATTAAGAAACAAATTAAATATTTATAAATATAAACTGTTAATATTGTATAAAACATTCAAAATTTAATTTAAATGTACCTTCAAAGCACTAGTCACTTTAATGTGAATAATTACTTTAAAAATGTACAAGTCTATCAAATAATTTTTATAAATAGTGCATAAAACCTGAAATAAAATATTTTAAAAAATTCACGTCATCTAAAAACAAGTCAATTTATTTGCTTTTCATTTTCAACAAATAGCTGCCATAGGCTAAAGTTATGATTGTAAATGTGTTAATGTGCAACACATAAGGAAAATAGACAAGACAATGGAATGTAGGAAATGCATGATCATTTCTCTAAGGTAGCTGGGTAAGAGTTTTAACATAAAAGTCACTAAATGTTATGACAGTTGTTTTTAAGCATCATAAAATTTAGCTATCACTTGTGTTTTTGTTTTTAAATGGGAAATTGATTGATTAATTGCTTAAAATAAGAATAAACTGATTAAGTGGTCTGATTTCACATGTCGTTATCTAGTCATCATGACTGGACAGTAACAATAATAATATTCTACCTTTCTCCAAATTGCTCGTCTTGTGGCATTGCAAATCTGCTGCCATTAGCAGCCGGTACCTACAAATAACATTGAATTCTTTTAAAAATTCATCTAAAAGGTTGTGAAAAGTGATTGAAGTGGAAAGGTGCATGTTATATTGGTGTTGGATTGGACTTGATGTCTATGATGCAATAACATAAGATTTATGTATAGGATTCCTTGAAACAAAAAGTCATTAGATGAATCACTATTTTTATGCATCTTGTAAAATTTTATATAAATATATATCAGTGACACCAAATCTAGTCTAGGTTTATATCAATATCAATATATATAAATAAACTGGTCTTCTACTATATCATAAGAGTATTTAAAAATCATTATTTGTCATTTAACCAAAAAACTTAAAAAAACTGATGGCCAAATATAAGCTTAATTAAATTCCATAAAGTTCTTGCTTCAACAATTTTAATAAGAATTCATGATTTAGCTGAAAATTATGAGTAAAGTAATGGTCTGGTATAATGCTAAGGAGAGGAAGTCTCAAATTCTATAACTAACCCTACAACGGTGGACTGAATTTATTCTCACTCTCAATACATTTGAGTTTAATGGCGACTCTTGCCAAATCAGGGATGTTTCCAAGGGAGCCAGCTAGGAGTGTTTGTTCAGAAAACATTCAAACACATGGTAGAAAGTAATTACACTGGAAGCCTCTCTGAGTTTCACAAACCATATTAGAATATTGCTCATGGTTTTTGGGTAACTACAACTGAGAGGAGCAAACTTAATCTATGCATCAACATTGTAGCCTCCTTTATTATACATCAAAAAAAGATAGCATGCTCTACTCCACTTTCTTTAAACCCAGATACAGGCATACAGTCACAGCTAATCTTCCTCCCACCTTAAATCCTCTAAGAATTATATTCCCTTTCCATTCCTCAAATACTTTATCTTTGTTAACTTTGCAAATCTGAGTATGAGTAAGAGAAGAAAAAAATAATTTGGGGACTGGAGTGTAGAAGTTATGACATGACATTATATTTTAATGACTTTAGGGGTAGCAGGTCAATAATAAGTTCTTACATTTTCATCAGCAGATACAGATGACAAAGTCAACTCTTCCATGGCATCCAAATCTATGTCTAATTGATCTATGTCTCCCATCTTCTCACTCACCCACCTGAAAAAGTCATTACAAATGATTTATAATATAGGTTACTCTATTTAGGCTGAAGTAAATACTTATTTTACTACTGTTACTAATATCAGCCTAATTGATTATGAAACTTTGGTAAAAGCAAAGAGAACAGTGCGCTCCATGACTCCATATAAAGTTTTAGGATGTTGCTAGCGTTACAATATGTCGTAGCGCTAGCCGGGAAACTTCTGCTACGACTAGTTGTAGCAGAAGTTTCCTGGCTAGTGCTACGACTAGTCTTAGCAGTAGACACTTCGAAAAAACTAAGTCGCTATAATATCTTAACAAACTCTTCATAATATTTTATACGCATATAGGCATATATCATCTATATATATATAAAATGAAAGTATGTCTGTGTGTGTGTGCATGTCCTTTATAGCTGACTAAACCATTCACCCGATCGTCATGAAACTTTTGGAGACTGTTGAGTACGCTCCCGGGATGGTAACTGGAAACTTTTTTTCTAAATTTATTACTCATGGGGCGCCGGGGGCTCATAGTGTCCATTTTTTATTATATGAGCTATATAAAATTTAGTTTAAGCTTTAGCTACTGTGTAAATTGATTGTAACCAAACTTTGTATATAAAAACTTGACAGCCAATATTAAAATACTATAGGGCACTGAACTCCTAATAACCATTCTTTCTGGGCTGGGGGCCAAAATGCCTTTTTTCTTAAACGTTTAAGATTTTATTCACCATTCAATTATTAACGATCTTGAAAAATAATGATAAATGTATCCATTATTATCCATAATGGGAGATGCTGATCTTCTATCGAGCGCCTCCCCAGCCGGCGGATAGGGGAAAGCCCACCAGATATGGAGGGTACCGGGGAAATAAAATACCCGGGGTGGACCAAAATCAGCCCTACTGCCTTGTAGGAAGTGGAGGGATCCACAAAGGCTAGGGACCTAACCCGAACAAAGGCAGCTACCCATTGAGCTGTGAGGGGCAACCCCCCAAGTGGTTGTGCGCAAGGCCAACAACCCTGCCATGTAAAAAATCATAGTTACAAAAACACCGAAAAGAGTAACAAAAGACATTTCAGTCCTGGTAGAGGATGGATTCCTTGAGGAGGAAAATATGACGCCTAATAGTGAAAGCCAAAACCTGGAAGCTATTAGGCCGACAACCATCATCTCTACCAGGACTACCACCGTCATTGGAGCTTGGAATGTCCGCACCATGTACGAGGCTGGTAAAGCTGCACAAATAGCCGCTGAGATGAGGAACTATAAGCTCACCATTCTCGGAATTAGTGAAGCAAGATGGACTGGATGGGGACAGAAGAGAATAATCTCAGGAGAGATGGTGTTATTTTCGGGACACGAAGAAGACGATGCCCCACATACCCTGGGTGTTGCTATGATGCTATCAAGGGCAGCACAAGGAGCACTCATTGGATGGGAGGCCCATGGACCTAGAATTCTTTTAGCAACCTTTCGAACAAAGAAACGTAGCATCAACCTAGATGTTATACAATGCTACGCACCAACTAATGAAAGTGATGAAGGAGACAAAGAAGAATTCTACAATAGAGTAATGACCATAGTCCAGGGTCGCCCACGGAGGAACATCGTCATCCTCATGGGAGACTTTAATGCCAAGATCGGCAATAGCAACACAGGGTACGAAGAGGTTATGGGACAGCAAGGGATAGGCGAGATGAACGACAATGGTGAGAGGTTTGCGGACCTATGTGCCGCAGCAGACCTGGTCATAGGGGGGAGTATTTTCCAGCACAAGAGGATTCACAAAGCTACATGGGTCTCACCGGACATGAGAACGATGAACCAAATAGACCATGTATGTATTTGTAAAAAATTCAGGCGATCTCTCCAAGACGTACGTGTTAAGAGGGGAGCTGATGTTGCCTCAGATCACCATCTTCTTGTGGCCAGGATGAAATTAAAACTAAAGAGACATTATACCGAGCAAACAGCATACAGGACTCGGTATAATACCTCCCTCCTGAAGGACCAAGCCAAAAAGGAAGAATTCAAAATCTCACTATTCAATAAGTTCCAAGTCCTACAAGAAATACTTGAAGATGAAACCACCGAAGGGAAGTGGCAAAGCATGAAAGAAACAGTACAGTCAACATGCCAAGAAGTGCTAGGAAACAGGAAACAGGCACACAAAGAATGGATGACAGCAGGTACGCTGAGTAAAATAGAAGAAAGGAAAAGAAAGAAATCAGAAGTGAATAACAGCCGCACCCGAGCACAGAAAAACAAGGCCCAGAAGGAGTATGCAGATGCAAATAAGGAAGTTAAGAAAAGCATCAAGAGGGACAAGAAGGAATTTGTTGATAAACTTGCTAAAGAAGCAGAGGATGCAGCTCACCAGGGGAACATGAGGGAACTGTTTGATACCATTAAGACGCTGTCAGGGAAATTTAGCAAGGTAGAGAGACCAGTAAAGGACAAAATGGGAAACACCATACCAAGTGAGGAGCAACAGAGAGGGAGATGGAAGGAGCACTTTGAAGAGCTCCTAAACAGGCCTGAACCAAGGAATCCACCAGATATCCAACCAGCCGATAATGACCTGCTAATTGACTGTAATAGTCCCACCAAAGAAGAGATTAGCAGGGCCATTAAACAACTCAGAAATGGAAAGGCTGCGGGACCCGATGGCATCCCAGCAGAGGCACTGAAGGCGGACTTGGAAACCAGTGTGGAAATGCTGCACCCTCTGTTTATGAAGATATGGGAAGAGGAGCAAGTTCCTTCCGATTGGAAAGAGGGATACCTTATCAAGATCCCAAAGAAGGGAGACTTAAGCTCCTGCTCGAACTACAGAGGGATCACCCTGCTGTCCATCCCAGGAAAGGTTTTCAACCGTGTACTACTTAACAGGATGAAAAACGCTGTAGACCCTCTGTTGCGGGACGAACAAGCTGGCTTTCGCACCAACAGATCCTGCACGGACCAGATAGCGACACTGCGCATCATTCTAGAGCAGTCACTAGAGTGGAACTCACCGCTCTATGTCAACTTTGTTGACTATGAAAAAGCCTTCGACAGTGTTGACAGGAAAACCCTGTGGAGATTGCTAAGGCATTACGGGGTGCCACAGAAGATTACGGATATAATCAGAAACACGTACGAAGGGATAAACTGCCGAGTTATCCATGGCCAGCAGGTGACAGATGCGTTCCAGGTGAAGACTGGTGTGAGACAAGGTTGCTTGCTGTCACCATTCCTCTTCCTGTTAGCCATTGACTGGGTGATGAAAACATCTACACAGCAGAAAAGGAATGGCATCCAATGGACCTTGTGGGATCAACTGGATGATCTTGACTTTGCTGATGATCTTGCCCTTCTTGCACATACCCAACAACAGATGCAGGAGAAAACAAACATTGTCGCAGCCACTTCTGCTAGCATGGGTCTCAACATTCACAAAGGGAAGAGTAAAATCCTCAAGGTTAATGCCACCAGTACATCACCCATTATGCTTGAAGGAGAAGCCCTTGAGGAGGTGGACAGTTTTGTTTACCTTGGCAGCGTGGTAGATAAACAAGGTGGTACAGATGCGGACGTCAAAATAAGGATCGGAAAAGCAAGAGCAGCCTTCCAGCAACTCAAGAATGTTTGGGTCTCTAACAACTTAGGCAGCAAGTTAAAAGTAAGGATTTTTAACGCTATGGTAAAACCTGTGCTGCTATATGGAGCCGAGACATGGAGAACAACGGCCGTAAACTTGACCAGAATCCAGTCCTTCATCAACAACTGTTTAAGAAGGATTCTCAGAATTCACTGGCCAGACAAAATCAGCAACCAGGAACTGTGGCAGCGGACAAAACAGAAGCCCATTGAGGAAGAGATTCTCCAGAAGCGGTGGAGGTGGATTGGTCATACACTAAGAAAACCTGCTCCTAACACAACAAAGCAAGCCCTGAAATGGAACACACAGGGTAAGCGGAAAAGAGGCCGTCCAAGAAACACTTGGCGCCGAGAATTGGAGGCAGACATCAAGAGAATTGGCCATGAATGGAAGATCCTGGAGAAGCTGGCCCAGGATAGAGATGCCTGGAGGTCTCTCGTAGGTGGCCTATGCCCTTGGAGGAATCGCAGACGCCGACGATGATCGGTGGATGCCCCTCATGGACGAGAAGGCTCAACAACAAGAAAGTCCTCCACTGACCTGGAGATGGATGGGCGCTGCCAGGTCTATCAAGCCCGAGAATGTTCTAATGGAAACATTAGAACCCCCTACAACTACGGGGTTATAACGACCACGAGGTTATGGGACTAAAAAAAAATGATATTAATACAGTCGAAACCGGTTAAGTCGACGGCAGTGGGGTATGAAAAATGGCGCCGAGATAACCGATGATCGAGTTAAAACGAAAACCAATATGGCGGCAAAATATTAACATGTGCTTGAAATTTCTTTATGTACATGATTAATTAGTTAGCGTTAATTAGTGATGGGACGATTAATCGGAATCGTATCGGAACCCTAATATTTCTTCACTCTTTCATAAGGTTGTAATGACCGTTCGTTTTTAAGGACCGTTTAAAATTTAAATATAACCATGGTTCCCACTCAGGAAAACGGGAAAGAGTCGGGAATTCTTAAAAAACATTTCTCGGCCTTGAAAGTCGGGAAAAGTTATGACTAATCGGGAATTTATATATATATATATATATATATGCCGAAGTAAAGGACTTTGATTACGTCTCTGTCATGTTTCGATTCCATTTAATGAAAATTAAGTTACCAGTTTATAATTGTCTGCGCATGCGCTAAAAGGTCGAAGTTTACGCCTCGCCGTGTCACCGCCGCTAGCATTTGCAATGCCGTCGAATCAGCTAATAAAAAAAATAAAAATATCAATATGGTAATTTTAAGTTTAATGCTTTTGACGTGCAGGATATCTGTTACTATCAGAACGCTCTCGAATTTCCTCAGTCTTGTAATAATATAAATAATACTATTGCGGCCTTGACCGTTGATCACAGCACGCTGTGGGCTGTGTGTTAGACCTCGGCCGGCAACCAAGACTAAAGCTAAGCGAATTTTATTTAAAAAATCATTCCTTATCAGAATTTGACCTACAAAAGTGATGACGTGTATATTAATAATATTATATACATGTACTGGAATATTAAGAAAATGATTTGATTTCATCGTCACGCGCGTGTTAGTGTCACAGTCACGTATCTTACTAACTTACTGGTAACAAAACAACAACAAACTTTTAAAAGAATAATAATTTTTTATTTAATTATATAAAAACCACCGTCGATTCTCGATACAAACCTTTATTTTCATTTCTAAAGATATTCGTTTATCTTAAAAAAAAATGATCAATGCATCAGAAAATGAATTACGTTTAATAATAATATAACATGCACTGTGAAATAATGACGGATTAAAGATCACTAACGCCGATATAAGGGCACCTCGGGTGAATACATCTAATTCACACATGGATCGAAAGTGAAAGAAGATAATAACATCCGGTAATTTTTATTGAAATCTCGTAGAATCACACAATAGCGGAAGTCTCGAAGAAAGCGAGATGTCAACACTATTTTGAACTAAAAATGCATTGCTAGGCGAACCGATGAGGATCGAGCTAACCAACATTAAGTTGCAAATTTGGCCCTCTTTTGTGCTCGAGGTATTAGGTTTCGGCGACTTAGAAAAATCGAATTAGCCAATGAAAAAATGCTAAGACAAAGAGAGAATTTGGCGGTTCCAATAAAAAATGTCGAGTTAGTGAGGTGGTCGAGCTAACCGAGCTCGAGGTAAGTGGGTTCGACTGTAGATCTGGGCTTATTTATGTGTTATGTGTGTATTAATTCTAAAATCTAAATTTATTTAAATAGATTTAATCAATGTATCCGCTTTTCAGAATAAGAAGAACAAAATTTACAACTACCAGCACACTCATTGTGGTTTTAAAAAAATGTTGCGATCCCACTATCGATTTTAACATCAAACTCATCCAACTACCACTTCATCTGGAGAAGCTCATACGCATTATTTTCGATTTTTAAATCCTTTATATTAACTCGTGGTGTCTGCGGCCGACCGACCGACCTTGTCGCCAAAACTTTTGATCGATTTTTAACCCACTTGCTCGCAAGATAGCGAGCTGAAATTTTGCAGGCAGTTTCGTACCGATGATAAAAACAATGTATCAAAATTTCAGATCGATCGCATGGACCGTAATTAAATTATTGATTTTTTATATTATTTTATTTATTCCTAAGTATCATGCTATTTTTTGAGATAGAGCGTCGCGGTGCGTATTATATTGAACAACCTTTCTGTCGCGCAATAAGGTGCATATTTTATTGACAGCTCTTTTTATAAACATATTCCTGATCGGTGCGCATTATATTAAACATGTTTTACGACACAACTGCAATTTTGTATTTCTGGATGGTCTGGCGCTGCGTATTATAATGAACATTCTTTTAATTACTTCTCGTACATAAAGGATTTATAGTAAAAAACTTGGTTTTTTACGGGTTTTTCTTATTTAAAATTATAACTGTTCGTCATTAAATGGACACAAATCAAGGTTTTTTTAACCTTTAAAATTCATTAATCAGCTTACCTAGTAATCATGAAATTTGATTATGAGAACTTTTGTTTAGTATTAAAGTATTAGTATTAGCATAGGTAATTAAAATACAGCATTAATCGTAACTGTAAGCACATAGCATATTTTTTACGACTAGTCGTAGCAGCAGACAACTCGAAGGGATGTTACTAGTAGTAGTAGTGTTACGACATGTCGTAGCACTAGCAACATCCCGTCGAGTTGTCTGCCATTACTTTGTCATAGCAGCAGACACTTCGTAAAGTTTATTATTAAGTGTTTTTTGGCGCCATCTTTGTAATTTTCTATTTTAATTAAAAAATAAGCCACAAAATCTAACCCAGACCTAAAGCCTTAAACTTAAACCATAAGCCTAACCCAGACCCTAAAAACTTATTTACAGACTACACAATCTTTATTATTATTATGTTTATCAATTAATCAATAAACAGAATTACATTCATACAGTTACAGTCATTGTCAATATCATTATCAGTTATAAGTTATACTATACTATTGCTATACTTATTCAATAAGTTATTCCCTTTACAGTAGTTTACAGTTGTAAAAATAAAACATTTCATTCCCGGAATTCCACCTCGCTCTACCTTTACCATAAAACAATGTAATTCAAGGTAAACACAGTTCCAGTTCAGTAGTCAGTGACAGCAGAGGCAGAGCGTACCTGTACTGTAACTTACTCTACTCAGACTCTACTGTAACTTACAGTAACTTACAGTGTAAGTAACTTATCCTGAAGTTAAAGTTAAAGCCAAACTTTTGTCCACTTAAATTTAAAACCTGAACTGAAGTGAGATTTGAATACGAGCATAAATGATAAATTATGAGATTAATTCAGTATATTAATATATTAGTCAATGAATATTGTCAATATTGATATGCAAGGGCCCGGAAGTATTCTGCAGTTTATTATTATTTTTTTAGTCTACTTCTTGTTTGAAACTGTTTCCAAGTTAACAGTTCTCAACTATTTAAAATGTACCCCTCGGCTACATAATTGAGGTATTGTTAAATCAAAATCGAGGTTAGAAGAAACAAGGGCCGTCCATAAATGACGTCACGCGATTTTGGCCCATTTTTACCCCCTCTCCTCCCCTCGTCACAAAAACGTAGACCCCCCTTTCCAATTTGACGTCACAATGCTGTCCCCTGCCCCTAAAAGCGGTATTTTCTATTTGAAAGTGAGCATTTTTAAAATCACTTTATTGTCATTTTAGTATGTATTTAGTGTAAGGCTCCACTCTAATATCGTAACACACATGAATCCGTGTAAAATGTCATGAAATAAATACGGTAGTCAGGCCCGGACTTAACAGACTCAGGGCCACTAGGCACTTGACATTCTGCAAACCATCTCGAAAATATTTTGGAAAGTTTGCACTTTAAATTCACTATTGCAAAACATACAAAAACGTGGGGTGGGTGTTTGGTATAAAAATTAAAGATTTCTAATTTAGAAGGCAAAAGAGAGATCTATAAGTGAGAGAATGAGTGAACCGCATATGTTAAACCCCATAAGCGCCCGCCCCACGTTTTTAGTCATATTAAATCGAAGTACTTGAACTAATAAGTTTTAAATTATTTTCTTCTTTTTAGTCCGCTTCTAAAAACGTGGTTTTTAAAAATCTTTTTTTTTACTTCTATTTATTTATTAGTTAATTTGTTCAAAGTTTAAGACAATTTCGGTTTTCCTCAAATTTTCTTAATTCAAGAATTTCTCTTGGTTCAAGTAAATCTTTTTTTCTGTGCATAATTACATATAAACATACAATCATACGATTAATTTAATAAATGACAAAATTATGAAAAGAAAAGTGTTACCTGATCCAGCGTGAAGCGTCTCTGTTCCGTACTGCGTCCCTCGACACACAGGCTCCCTATTCGGTGGCTCCCCGGCTTCGACTCGTGGCACCCTGTCTTCTCTCTTGCCTCCCTGGCTTCCTATTCCCTGATCTAACATTTTCCCTGTCACTATATTGGTGACCAAAGGTATACAGGCGAAATTGTAGAAGGCCATCTAGTTAAAGGCATTAAAACGAACTTCATTGAAACCTTTGGCTGGTCCCCATAAACTACCTGTGACATCTCCCTGGCCTCTGGTCAAGTCAGTGGACATTAAAAAATTGTTCTCCCGGTCCTTGTCAATTACCTGCTATCTGAAACCCTTATCCCGGCTCGGTCAGTGTCTTGTCCTGTGTGTGGTATTGGGAGGGGGAAGTCAGGGTAGTGCCCATTTTTACTGGTGATGCAATCTGTCACATCCACCCTACGCCTTCTTCACAATATCGCAACAGCAGCTCAGAACGCGGCTTACAATGACAAACCAACACAAACGAACCCCGTGCACTTGACTACTGGGCAGTGTATGCAAAATTTAGTAAAAATATATATTATACTATTATTTTCGATAAAGCTTTTTGATAATGAAGCCAGCCTTTTGGGCTTATGTAAATATTCCACCACGGGGCCCCCCTTGGCTGGCTGTGGCCCTAGGCCCGGGCATTGTGGGCCTAGGCGGAAATCCGGCCCTAACGGTAGTAAGAAATCGAATATTTAAGTGGAACTTTGATTTAAAGTAGCATGCTTTGACGTGGCGTCACAATTCACAGTTCTTAAACTCCCCGCCCCCCCCCCTCGTCCCAAATGTGGGGACCCCCCCCCCTCCGCCTTAGGTGCGTGACGTAATTTATGGACGGCCCCACACACAATTTTATTTTGTCAATTTTAGAGTTACTTGGAAGTGTTATAGCTCAAATATTTAATATTTATATAATTTGAGGAACTATAAGCACAACAACTTCAGGACACGTTTAGTTTAAAGTAACTATGTAGCCGAGAGGTACATTTGTAAATAATTGAGAACTGTCAATTTTGAAACAGGAAGTAGACTAAAAAAATCAAACCAGGGAAAACGAACAAAAGAAATATTTTAGCTGAAAACTTTTAAAAATATTATATCAAAGACAAACTTAAAGAACCTTTATTGACTATATAGTGAAAAATTATTTCAATATCTTAAATGCATTATGCAGAGAAAGACTATTAAGAATTGGAGATGTGCACAAACTCTGACTTAAAGACTGGACACTGGCGAGACACTGGAATTTAAGGAGCTTTATATTTAACTATGGGGGCGTCTATAAATGACATCACGCGATTTTTGCAGATTTTTACCCCCCTCCCCACAAAAACTTAGATCCCCTCCAATATGACGTCACAAAGCTTCTCTTCCCCTTAAACCTGCCAGCCGATTTTTTTTTAAATTTCGGCTGGCTGACATAATTTTTTTGCGTGGAACCCTCATAGCCGTGGCCTGTGAACGCTGCATCACTTGCCAACAGATCATCCGTCATGGTCAGTGGACACAATTATCTTCTGCATAGATTGTATAGATAAGAAGAAGAATTCTCTTGATGTCTGCCTCCAAATTTTTTCCGCTTACCCTGGGTGTTCCATTTCAGGGCTTGCCTTGTTGTATTTTCTTAGTGTATGACCAATCCACCTCCACCGCTTCTGAAGAATCTCTACCTCAATTGGCTTCTGCCACAACTCCCGGTTGCTGATTTTGTCCGGCCATTGAATTCTGAGAATCCTTCTTAGGCAAGTGTTGATAAAGAACTGGATTCTGGTCACTTTACGGCCGTTGTTCTCCACGTCTCGGCTCCATATAGCAGCACAGGTTTCACCATAGCTTTAAAAATCCTTACTTTTAACGTGCTGCTTAAGTTTTGGAGACCCAAACACTCTTGAGGCTCCTCTTGCTTTTCCGATCCTTATTTTGACATCAGCGTCTGTACCTTGTTTATCTACCACGCTTCCATGGTAAACAAAACTGTCCACCTCCACAAGGGCTTACCCTTCAAGCACGATGGTTGGTTGATGTACTGGTGGCATTAACCTTGAGAACTTTACTCTTCCCTTTGTGTATGTTGAGACCCATGTTAGCAGAAGTGGCTGCGACAATGTTTGTTTTCTCCTGCATCTGTTGTTGGGTATGTGCAAGAAGGGCAAGATCATCAAGTTGATCCCACAAGGTCAATTGGATGCCATTCCTTTTCTGCTGTGTAGATGTTTTCATCACCCAGCCAATGGCTAACAGGAATAGGAAGGGTGACAGCAAGCAACCTTGTCTGACACCAGTCTTCACCTGGAAAGCAGCTGTCGCCTGCTGCCCGTGGACAACTCGGCAGTTTATCTCTTCGTACGTGCTTCTGATTATATCAGTAATCTTCTGTGGCTCCCCATAACGCCTTAGCAATCTCCACAGGGTTTGCCTGTCAACACTGTCGAAGGCTTTTTCGTAGTCAACAAAGTTGAGAGCGAGTTCCACTCTAGTGACTGCTCCAGAATGATGCACAGTGTCGCTATCTGGTCAGTGCAGGATCTGTAGGTGTGAAAGCCAGCCTGTTGGTCTAGCAGCAGAGGGTCTACGGCGTTTTTCATCCTGTTAAGTAGTACACGCGGTTGAAAACCTTTCCTGGGATGGACAGCAAGGTGATCCCTCTGTATTTGGAACATGAGCTCAAATCCCCATTTTTGGGATCTCGATAAGGTATCCCTCTTTCCAATCTGAAGGAAATAGCTCTTCTTCCCATATCTTCATAAACAGATGGTGTAGAATTTCCACACTGGTTTCCAAGTCCGCCTTCAGTGCCTCTGCTGGGATGACATCAGGTCCTGCAACCTTTCCATTTCTGAGTTGTTTAATGGCTCTGCTAATCTCTTCTTTGGTGGAACTATTGCAGTCAATTAGCAGGTCATTATCGGCTGGTTGGATGTCTGGTGGGTTCCTTGGTTCTGCACTGTTTAAGAGCTCTTCAAAGTGCTCTTTCCATCTCCCTCTCTGTTTCTCTTCATTTGATGGTGTTTTATAATATAATGGTGTTTCCCTCTTTATCCTTTACTGGTCTCTCTACCTTGCTAAATTTCCCAGACAGCGACTTAATGGTATCAAACAGTTCCCTCAGGTTCCTCTTGTGAGCTGCATCTTCTGCTTCTTTAGCAAGTTTATTAACAAATTCCTTCTTGTCCCTCTTGATGCTTTTCTTAACTTCCTTATTTGCATCTGCATTATACTCTTTCTGGGACTTGTTTTTCTGCGCTCGTGTGCGACTGTTGCTCATCTCTGTTTTCTTTCTTTTCCTTTCTTCTATTAAACTCAGTGTATCTGCTGTTATCCATTCGTTGTGTGCCCGTTTCCTGTTCCATAGCACTTCTTGGCATGTTGACTGGACTGTTTCTTTCACACTTTGCCACGTTCCTTCAGTGGTCTCGTCTTCGAGAATTTCGCTTAGGGCTTGGAACTTGTTGGATAGTGAGATCTTGAATTATTCCTTTTTGGCTTGGTCCTTCAGGAGGGAGGTATTATACAGAGGCCTATATGCTGTTTGCTCAGCATAATGTCTTTTTAGCTTTAATTTCAGCCTGGCCACAAGAAGAGGGCGATCTGAGGCAGCATCAGCTTTCCTATTTACACGTACGTCTTGCAGAGATCGTCTGAATTATTTTACAAATACATACATGGTCTATTTGGTTCATCATTCTCATGTCCTGTGAGACCCATGTAGCTTTATGTATTTTCTTGTGCTGGAAAATACTCCCGCCTATGATCAGGTCTGCTGTGTCACATAGGTCCGCAAATCTCTCACCACTGTCGTTCATCTCGCCTATCCCTTGCTGTCCCATAACCTCTTCGTACCCTGTGTTGTTACTGCCAATCTTGGCATTAAATTCTCCCATGAGGATGACGATGTTCCTCCGTGGGCGACCCTGGACTTTGGTCATTACTCTATTGTAGAATTCTTATTTGTCTCTTTCATCACTTTCATTAGTTGGTGCGTAGCATTGTATAACATCTAGGTTGATGCTACGTTTCTTTGTTCGAAAGGTTGCTAAAAGAATTCTAGGTCCATGGGCCTCCCATCCAATGAGTGCTCCTTTTGCTTCCCTTGATAGCATCATAGCAACACCCAGGGTATGTGGGGCATCGTCTTCTTCATGTCCCGAAAATATCACCATCTCTCCTGAGATTGATCTCTTCTGGCCTCATCCAGTCCATCTTGCTTCGCTGATTCCAAGAATGGTGAGCTTATAGTTCCTCATCTCAGCGGCTATTTGTGCAGCTTAACCAGCCTCATACATCGTGCGGACATTCCAAGCTCCGATGACGGTGGTGGTCCTGGCAGAGATAATGGTTGTCGGCCTAATAGCTTCCAGATTTTGTCTTTCACTATTAGGCATCATATTTTCCTCATCAAGGAATCCATCCTCTACCAGGACTGAAATGTCTTTTGTTGCTCTTTTCGGTGTTTTTGTAACTATGTTCTTTACACGGCAGGGTTGTTGGCCTTGCGCACAACCACTTAGGGGGTTGCCCCTCACAGCTCAATGGGTAGCTGCCTTTGTTCGGGTTGGGTCCCTAGCCTTTGTGGATCCCTCAACTTCCTACAAGGCTGATTTTGTTCCACCCCGGGTATTTTATTTCCCCGGTACCCTCCATTTCTGGTGGGCTTTCCCCTATCCGCCGGCTGGGGAGGCGCTCGATAGAAGATCAGCATCTCTCACGAGCCGGCGGATTTTTGGCGGACGAAAATTCGGCGGCGTACTCTCCCCTCCCGCACTCACACAAAATCTGTATTTTCTATTTGAAATGAGCATATTTCAAATCACTTTTTGTTTGTGATCATTTTAGTGTGTATCTAGTCGTTATTGGTGTCCAAAGTCAGGCCCGCGGGCCAAATATGGCCCGCGCTTGAATTTTAACTTACCCGTGGCTTCATAACTAATTGGTGAACGTATTATTTCTGTAACGACATTATATTTATTTGTAAAATTCATTTTTTTTTACTGTTTTGGGCACCTAAAGCCTAAAAGGATGGCAAAAATCGATAACATTTTACTGCATACCAATTACTAGACTTATCTTATCTTATCTGTTTACAGACGCTCCTTATATACAGAAGATTATTGCGTCCTACGCTTATCTATGGTTTGTGTTTAGTCCTGCATTTTTATTAGAGATTTAAATGTTGATAAAGTGTTGGTTTTCCTGGATTCTTCAGGCAACCCATTCCACGCCCGAATTCTGGACGGGAAGAAGGAAAACTTGTATGTGTTTGTTCTTGCATACGGAATAAGAAAGGTGTTTTTATCCTTATGTCTATCTGAGAGTTGTATTAAGTTATCTTTGTGTTGTATTTCTAAATTAGAATTAATTGCTTTATGTATGATTACTACTTTGCTCTTGGTTCTTCTATCCTCTAGTGTTCCAAGGTTTAATGATTTAACTAATGGTGTTACTCTTGTCAGTTTCGAATATTCTCCAGTAATGAATCTGGCAGCTCTTTTTTGAATTTGTTCTAGTTTATCAATGTTTTCTTTGGTGGATGGGTCCCATACAGAAGATGCATATTCTAGTGCAGGTCTCACCAAAGTGAGGTAGCATTTTAGACTTTCAGTCTTTAAGACCAAACCAGGGGAACAAATTTAGTTGGGTCTGTTTGTTCTGCTGTCTACGACGTTTAATTACCAAATAAACAATCTCTGTATTTATTACTGATGGTGCCCTTGCCATGAATGGTGACCACAGTTGGCTAGCAAAACTTGTCTGTAACAAAGTCAACAAAGAGGCTGGAAAAGCTTTTAAAGTTCACTGTATCATTCACCAACAAGTTCTTTGTGCCAAATAGCTTAGATGTGATCGTGTCCTTAAGCCAGGGATAAAAGCTATAAACTCTATTCGCTCTAAAGCCACGTTTCACTGCCAGTTTGAGAAGATTCTTCTTGACATCCAGGGAGTATACGGAGATGTTGCGTATCACAATGATGTAAGATGACTCAGTCGGAGGAAGCACTTCAGCGCTTCTACGCGCTTAAAAAAGAACCTGGGAGATTCATTAAAGGTAAGGAAAATCAATTCCAGAACTATCTAATACTGCTTAGCTGGGAGATTTTGCATTTTTAGTTGACATGGCAAGACATCTTAACGTTTTTAACAAAAATCTTCATGGGCACAATGAAGTGGTAAGCCAATTATATTCACATATCAAGGCCTTAGGCAACAAGCTGCAACTTTTCAAAGGCAGTTGTCTCAAATGCAGCCTAATACATACCACATATTTCCCCTCACTACAGGAAATCATGATACGTTTTCCAGAAATGAGCAAATGCAGAGGTATGTTGCAGACATCACATCACTGGCTGATGAATCTCAGATACTTTCAAGACTTTGCAACTATTGAAAAGGAAATCATGTTTTTTTTACACCTTTCTCTGTTGACCCTGATAATGCTCCAGGCATTCTGCAGCTGGAACTCATTGAGTTGCAAAGTGATGCTGAATGATGCAACAGACAACATCTTTCTCTCATTGACTTTTACAGTCAGCCGAATAAAGAGAGATATCAAGAGATTTGAACATTTGCTAAGAAAATGCTTAGCTTGTTTGGGTCGACATACTCTTGTGAGCAGACATTTTCAGTTATGAATTTTAACAAGAACCGTGAGAGGACAAGAATAAGTGACTCAACTGCGTGATATCATACGTATCAAAACCAGTGGCATTGAGCCTGACCTCACCTATTTACTGCATTCAAGATCTCAGTTTCACTCTTCACATTAAAATTTTGCAATAAAAACTTCTCAACCTATGTCATTTAAAAAAAAATTATTTTAATCCGGCCCGCGAATATCTTTACTTTTGGGAATATGTCCTGCCTTGCAAAAAGTTTGGACGCCCCTGATGTAGCTTTTTATAAACTATATATTAATTAAATTGACTTCTATTTAATGTTTTGTCTTATTACACTCTGCCTTACAAGTTACAGTCTTATGTTAGCTGCTAGCAATCATTTTATTTAAATGGATGCTGGTTGGACCGAGCCCCAGTTTGAATTGCAGCCAGGGGCCCCGTGCAGGCTTAATCCGCCCCTGAACGCAACATAGCTCAAACGTTATTATGACCCGGCTCATTGCTTTTCTGGCAAGTCTCATCAAGCGGGCATCACAAAAAAGATATTTTTCAACAGTTGTTGGAAACGACCCGCTCAACCACCACATATTTGACAGCCGATATCCCTTCTCATGTCAAACCTATGCCAGTAGGTTCGTATGGGACAATGTTCAGTCCTCATCTGATCAGAAGCGTAACTGGGCTTTTCATGCCCTTGGCTAATTCATTTTTGGCGCCCTTGATAAATAGGGAAAATACTAAATTATACAGAATAAATTGGTTATTGAAGGATTAGTCCGCGGCGCCCTTGGCAACTGCCCTGATGCCAAGTTGTTACGCCTCTGCATCTGAGTGATGAATATCTGATCGATACAAGGTAGTTTCCACCAGGGATCGCTCTTACTCGGACGCAGCATGAACTGTTAAACTTCTCTGGCCGTGTCTCCAGATGCCAGCCCTGAAGCCACTTCTCTCTGAAGTAGTCCTTCAGCTATGATATGACCCCTAGCTGCAAGAGTCATCAGACGATCGGGCTGGGGCTGAGCTGCATTCTCTCTCGCCAATAAATCAGCAAAGTCAAGCTGCAATGCGGCACATCGGAATGCCCAGTGATAACTGTAGAATTACTTTGCCACCACGTGCCAGAATATCACCTACTGTTTAAAAAATGACACTAACCGTCTTTACCTCCTGAGAGAATTGACTCGCGGCCTCGAGCGAAAGCCAAGAGTCGGTGAAGACAACTACGGTCGGAATGGCATTTCTCTTAGCTAGGCGTCGGCACACCTCTTTCAGGCCCATGTGAATCACCTCTAGTTCAGCATCGTGACTGGTAGATGCTAATCCACACTGTCGACAGCTTGATTCTATCTGGCCCAGGCTGGGGGTATTTTATCAGCACGCCGCACCTACTTCTTGAAATGTGAGTCGCCCGCAAAGACTTTAACCACGCAGTAGTCATAAGCCTCTATCGTCTTCAGAGCTTTGTCGTTCTGCTGCTCGCATCCGTTCCTTGTTCCCAGGTATGGGGACTGAGTCTACTATAGTTTGCGTACCACATCCATAAAGGACGGCCTCTTCAGTCTTGTCTACTTTACCCAAAACTAATAAAGATGTACGACTATATATAAACCATGGATAAGTGTAGGATGCAATAATCTTATGTATAGATGTCTGTAATGTATGATATAAATACCCAGCCTTTACTTTATTAGTTTAGGGTAGTGGGCCACCACCATCAGATTATGTAAGCAAATTGTTTTGGGTGTAATAGTAATATATATATATAGAGGACAGTGGAAAATCAACAAACTGAGGTGTAAACAATAATTCTAGATACATCTCAGTTCTTTGCATTCATATCCAATTGCTTCCAGGTGTGCTCCATACTTTATCCATCTCTAATTACTCAGAATTTTAAAATTCAAAATGCATTTATTTCTATGCATTAAATTAGCTCAAGCTCAAAGATTAATACTATTACATTTCCACCATTTTAAACTGAATAGAGGTGCTATATAGGTGGTAAAAATATAGGCATCTCTTGGTCCTCTAAGAATTTTTTTAAAAACTAGCAAATATCCAGACTTATGAAAATGATTCAGAAACAATGCAACACGAATAAACAAAGTTTAATTTGAAAACAAAACAGGAATTCAAATGTTAGAAAACATTCTAGAGTTCAAATTTGTTTGATTATTTTATGTACAGCAGTGTCTTATTTTATGGTAATGAATTCAGTTAATTTTTAAAACAAAATCTGCATTTGTGTTTATGTATGACCCTTCCCATCAGCTCATGAGTACATCAATCTGAACAAGCCTTGCATTCGTATCGCCTGGGAGACGATACGGCAACATCCCAGCAAACATGATGAGAGCCCTTGCTTGGCCGCGAAGGTAGTTTAAATACTGAAAATAGGAAAAAAAGTTATATTGTTTATTATGATTGTGGAAAACATTTCTAGAAAACAAAAGTTTTTTTGTTTGGCTTCCCTTAACCTTTATGTTGTATAATCACCAGATCATTTTGCTACCAGTTTCAAAGCATTCAAAGATTTCAATAACTTCCATTCAACTAAAATTTGTATTGTTTGGTGCGATAGTTGAATTTTTTTATCCTTTAAGAAAGGCACATAACATTACACAGTAAACTTACTTAGGCCAAAGTTTCTACATTAAAAGATCCATAAAAATGTTTCTATCTAGAAACCCCTGCATGCCTCTACATATGGCCCAGGATACTTCTCTATAGTGTCAACTCCTGAGAACCCCCTAAACACTACCACACAATGCTTAGCATATTCACCAATGTTATCTTTAAGCTGCGCGTCCACGCAGATATCTGACAGATGACGCGCAGCAGTATAGAATCACAGTGAAGAAAATTTTGTAAAATGTTGAACAAAAAATGGATGATTTGCAACTTTTCACACGAGTTTTCTAACTTTGCACAAGAACCAACGAACCCTAAAGGGAACAATGACATCCACACTTCCAATGCTACCACATCGCATCAATTCCCACAGCAAATATCTAAAAAATGTCCACCCCAAGCCTTCTCAAAGGCTACATACAGTATACACTTTCCAAAATCTCTTCCCTACTGTATCAAGCGCCCTCAGATGATGCCCTACTGTATCCACTCTCCTCAAATGTTACCCCACTGTATCTACTCCTCTCTAATGAAATATTTTCTTACTGTATCTTTTCCTCCATCTTCGGCACCCCTTCGTCTGAGAGGACTCTGTGAGCTTGGGTTCCTAATGAGGATATATGTGGCAGATTTAAACATTAAAGCTCATCAATACTTTGTATTTGTATTAAGTGTTCATTTATGTAGCATCCTTAACCCCTTCTGCATCAACTCCATGTGAAAGTAAAATTATTTCACAAGCAAGGAAGCAGATTTATTTTTACTTATTTTTGGGTTTAATTTGAGGTATGAAATAAGTGTCATGGGGAACCAACCTTATGCTATTGTACTGGCTGAGTAGAATGTTCATAGTTGCTAACAAGATATCTGGAAGGCAGCGTCTGATCTGGAGACAATAATTAGAGACAATGAGATTGACCAAATAATGTTTGATGAGGAACAATGACTAACTAAACTCTTCTGACTAAAGGTTTGTTAATGAACAGTGACTTACTTCATCTGAGTAGTGTTTAAAATTGTTGACTCTGTGGTCTACATCTTCTGTGGTAAAAGGTAGAATTTTTATTCCCTGCATTACCTGCAAAAGTTCATTTGTTATTTTGATGAATATGTTAACCTGCAATTTTTTTTAACATTTAATGCATAAATCATGAACTGTATTTAACAATATTATTATTTTATAACGAGGAATTTTCAGAACAATTTACTTTCCATAGCAGAGAAATTATATATCAGAATATTTTCAATTTGGGTAGCAAGAAGTTAGTTTTGATCATTTAATGTTGACTCAAATATATTTTTAGGTACGAAAACTTAATTCAAAACACAAATAGAATATATCACTCAAGAAAAATAATTAAAAAGCAAAATTTTGTAACTACATGTGTGTCATCTATCCAAGTGCATGACATAATTATGTATGTATTTAATAGATTACATATGTTTTAACAAATGTAAATAGATGAAATTTCAAGATTATTGATTGAAGTTTGAAGCTTTCAATCTTACTTCTAAAGCCTTTGTTACAGCCCCAGCATGACAGTAGTCAAAGAATGTGATGAGGTCAAGAAGGAGATAAAATGTCTTAGTTGTCATTTGGCTGGCCTCATGTACCATACTGCTGTATCTGAGAAAAGATTGAATACACCAGTTTCAAAACTATCAATTAAAGTAGGACTCAACATTACTCACATTTTTAAGCAGTAAATATAAGTGTATACATCATTGAGAAGACTATATCAAGCAAACCAAACATCAGAACTATGGATTTGATTGACCACAAATAATTAACTGAACGGTCCCTGTAAAAGGTAATAGTGTGTGCTTAACTGTTAAAAAGTCTAAAGATGTACACTTCTTTAAAGATTGTGCTAGGAGCCAAACTGTAAATAGCCTAACCCCCCAAACAATAATCAATGTATTTATATTCTGCTCCCACTGCTGATTGTTTCAAAAGGTTGTTAATCAGCAACTTTTATAGTAATTTTTATTGTCAATCCTTAGTTAAGCAGAACAAAATAATCTTACAGCTAACACATTTACCTTTCTGCCATGTTGACTGCCATTGTTGATAGTCTGTCCCTGGTGGACTGTGGAGACGGAGCTATGGCTACCACCTGACTCAACAGTTTGTTCATTAAACTCAATGCCTTTTCATGGTTCTGTGTTCATATCAAGACATAATTTATTCAAATAGTTAAATTTAAAAAATGTGTCTTTTAAAAACAATGTAATTAAAATTATGAATGTATTATGTATTTTTTATAGGAAAATTATAGAATCAAAACTTGAAACTCAAACCTACCTTAGCCAAATCATAAAGTCGAACTGCATCTTCAAAGAGACCTTTAGACTCTGTGTCTTTTGCCACCAATTCAATAATCTTTTGTGTATCTTGGTTGAACTGATCAATAGCTCCTGGCTGTGACAGAAATAATTGAAAAAAATTGTCAATTAGCTAGTTTTGATAGAAATCTCTATTATTGAAGAGTAGCAAGATTAAATAATTAGTGCTATTTTCTTTGTGAAGTCCAACAATGTTAATGTATGATATTTACTGAGTTGTATTAATTTTAATTTAGAAAAGACTCACCTTTCTTGAACCATCTTTTTCAAGCCTTCCCAGCAGCATGTCAAACTAAAAGTGCAAGTATAGAAATTTTCTTGTCATATAAAAGACTTTATTCATGAGAAATAGCCACCCTTGCCTTTATAATTTATATGACAAATCATTACTAAGAGGAATTATCACATTTATCTAGCCTGACTATCACCATTGACAATGCACTTAACATTTGGGGGAAAAAAACACTCAAAATTTGATCTTTTGATGATAGGAATAACTTTTACCAACATCGATCCATCAATGATGTATAAACAATTAAGTAACCAACATCTTGAGATTCTCTTTCCTTTCTTTAACTCTTGTTTACAAGACAAACTTACCTCCTTAGTCTCTAGAACCAATTCACTGACACAGGACATGAAAAGATCTTCTCCATTTGGAGTTTTCAGATTTCTGATAAAAAAGGGAACACAATTTTTTTGTAACTGTTGGATTTTGAGAATAGCGCACCAAATGAAACTTCCTTCAAATTGGAATGTTCTTATAAAAATATAAAGAGTACTGTAACCCACCTCAGAAAATAAAAATATTGAAGTGCCTCCCTGGCATCAGTGGCTTCAAATTTTCTAGTGTACATCATGATAAGTCTTGCTATGTTCAGCTTTTTTAGGCCTGATGGGTCTGACGAGTCTGGACTTACTGAATGAATACATGAATACAAGGTTAGAAAGAACATATAAAATATTATTCTTATTTGATATTAAGGGTCTAAAGAAATCATACAAACTTAGTGAACATTTCAATAACAATTTTATCACTGGAAAAAGTAACTAAACCACTAAATTAACTCTTAAGTCAACTCTATCTCCTGATTTTGTAACAAGTTTATCTAGGGTTTTACTTCTCCCCGAGAGTGGATGACATACTTACAAGTTTACCATAGCTGGGGACAACCCTGGAAAAATTCAAATCTTCCATGTCAAGTTCAATTGACAGAATGAAGACTGGCCAGGGAAAAAAAACTGGGTTCCAGAAATTGGAAGGTACTAGCCATCAGATTTAATTCTATCAACTTCTAGGGTCTAGATAGTCTGAGAACATTTAATTTCTTTAACATGAGCCAATAAAACTTACAAAACCAAAAACTTACAAAGTTGTGCTTGGCAGCTGGAGGGGGTCACCAGCAGCTTCATCTCATACAAGACCAGGGCAACATGCACTGCATGGTAACGAAGGCGCTCAAGGCGACTAAGAAACTCTATTGCTGCCTCAAACTGACACGTGAGGAAGAGAACTTGAAAGTAGAGGAATGGCTGCTGGTACGCATTAAAATGGGCTTCACCTAGGAAATTTGTATGAACACATAATAATTAGTTGAGGTGAAATAGACAATTAATGTATCCTTATATAATTTTTTTTTAAAGAAAAGAAAAATGAAGTTTATAGTAAGGGCTTGGTATTGAAAGACTGTCATCATTAATGGCTTAGTATTGAAGGAAAGTTCACAAGGCTTGTGCAACTGATAAGACCTTGTTACTGATGAGTAATCTTCCAATAAGGCGTTCGTATCACAGGAGTGTGCACCATATAGGCCATGACACTGTTCATTATGCACCAGGTAACGTTTTACTACTGAAGAGTGAGGCATCGATGATGAGTATTGTATCAGTAAAGGCCTGTGTACTAGAAAAGTCTTAGCCCAAACTGGATGTAAACCAGGTTAGTTTCGGGTACATAAGTATTTTAAAAATGACTTACCGTATTCTTCATAAAGTATCTTCTGCAGACGGATAAGTGTCAGCTGGTCCTGGCTATTATCTGCAGAGACCTGATCTTGTATGTGTGATAACTTCATCCACAGGTAGTCATCTATTTTGTCTAGGATCTCTGTGTGGTCCTCAGTCCAGTCACATCGCCCAATAACACAGTACACAGCACTGTGAGGTAACAGAGTACACTTATATGTCATGGGCAAGGTTACAAGCAAATATTTCTAGATCAAGATTTATATTATACCATTAAGAGATGTGAAATGTTCTTGCGTACTGATTACAAACAGAACCAAACTGTAAATCTAAAAATGTATGCAATGATGAGACTAACATTATTTTAGAAATGACCAGTTACATGGTGTTTTCTGCTATTATAAAATGTTAACTTACCGCTTGTAAGGGTCGGAGCAATTTTTTACCACTCTTCTGTATTGAAGCTTTATTTTGGAGTCATTTCCAGGCCCCAGTTTGTGGTCAGGTGAGTTCACGTACTCCTTGAAGAAAGTAGGGAATTCCTCCAGCTGGTTACTGTGGGTAAATGCAGGACCATGTACTAAGAAACATTACTTACATTGTGTAGCAATTGAGTCCAAGCGACACCCTAGTGTTGCTCAGTTAACAGGTGTGTCATGAGATACATATGTATTAAAAATGTATTTAAAAACTGAAGAGCATGTCAGAAACATACCCAGCTCGCTCTATAACATGCATAGCAGCTTTAAGGTCTCCACATCTCAGACAGTAGAAGAGGAGAGCCCAGACTGGCTGTTGGTCAAGTTCTCCGTCCTGGGGGGTTAATAAAAAAATATTTGAGCCCTCAAAGAATAGTATTACAACATGAACTGTACTGTTACTTGTGTAAAGGCTGATGTTTATAATCATGATCATGAACACTTTTTATAACTTGGTCAGCTTAGTTTGTATTATTACTTCACTATTTGTATATATAAAAAACTACCTCAATCATCTACCAAAAGGTTAATTTAAGTTTTTTTAAAAATATTTCAGAATATAAAATAAATCATTTGGGAAAGATAATGAAGCGATCCAGTGGAAAAGAAAACATAGATTCAATAAAATAAAGACAAAACTAAGGAAATGAGAGAAATGGAAAAAGGAGAAATGAGCAGGAAAAAACCGAGAAGAAAAATAAATCAGACTTTCTCAATGGCTAAATCACCACTAGGTGCAAAGAAGGAAAAGATAACAACTTATAATTTTAATGTATAACGTAATTAAACAATTAATGGTCTTACAGCATACCTCAGAGGAGCGGGCTGTGATGGGAGGCTTCACTTTGAGGTAACTAAGCACCAAGTTGTATGTCCCTGGGATACCACCTAGCTGTGCTTGTTTCAAGTTGGAGCTTATGGTGGTCTCAAGGTAACGAATATAGCTGAAATTATACACGATAGCAAGAATGATTTTTAAAAACATAATATTTTTCAATGCAAGGGATACGAAATTAATAATACTGGGGTAATTAAGAGGTTGCTATGTCTAAGAAGCAGTCAATTTGAATCCCACCTTATTTCTAAACACTTTTTGAATAAGACAAGAGATACTACACACTTCTAATAATCTAATGTAGCATCTAAACCATCTACTCTTTCAAAGATTTTTTTTCAAAAGATTAACATCAAAACCCTTCAAATAAAAAAAAAGCAATTGTTAGAAATTAAACCTACCCCCATTAAGTATGAGAAACTAATTATCTCTACCCTGTTTACAACACAACCCTGCAATAATCCTTGAAAATTTTAGTTTACAGCTTAATTGTCATTGAATTCGGCTTAAAAGCCAGGTAGAATCAACTTGTATGCTATGTAAGGCATGTATTCTTATGGTGAGAATCATAAGACATAATCATCTCAACCAAAGGTTGAAAGACAGCATCCAACTTGAAGTTTATAAATGAGCTGCCTAAGTAATACTTGTCTCACTAGCAGAACTACAGCAGCCTAAACAAAACTGCTTATCTCACTTGAACAACAGCAGCCTAAACAAAACTGCTTATCTCACTTGAACAACAGCAGCCTAAACAAAACTGCTTATCTCACTTGAACTACAGCAGCTTAAACAAAACTGCTTATCTCACTTGAACTACAGCAGCCTAAACAAAACTGCTTATCTCACTTGAACTACAGCAGCCTAAACAAAACTGCTTATCTCACTTGAACTACAGCAGCCTAAACAAAACTGCTTATCTCACTTGAACAACGGCAGCCTAAACAAAACTGCTTATCTCACTTGAACTACAGCAGCCTAAACAAAACTGCTTATCTCACTTGAACAACGGCAGCCTAAACAAAACTGCTTATCTCACTTGAACAACGGCAGCCTAAACAAAACTGCTTATCTCACTTGAACAACGACAGCCTAAACAAAACTGCTTATCTCACTAAAAATACAGCTGTCTTATCAATAATACTTGTCTCACTAGCACAGGTATGCTGACAGGATAATCCAACACATTAACCTGTTTTTAAATAACCAAACAAAACTTAAAGTTTCAGTTAGGTATCACCCTTTTGGATTTCAGTCATTCAAAAGTTGGCAACAAGGAAGCTAAGAGTTAATTAAACTTAGATGGAATAAAACTTCAAGTTTTAATTTAGTTACAGGTGATTATTAAAATTTATTCATCAATGCCTAAGAAAATTAAATATATTTTTAAAAAAACATACTTCTGTTGCAAGTACTCCCTTGCTTTAGCAACAAAAAGGGACTGGATCTGGGGGTTGGATCTTATTGCAGAGGGCTGAATGCCATACATCTGGCCAGGTGGTATATCTGTCATACACTTAACAAGCTGCCAGAGATCTAGAACATTCTGACAAAAAACAAGAAATTTAAAGAGATTACAAAACTACACATACAAAGGATAGTATTAAAGGTTAAGAATATACACACAAAAACACACCCAAAAATTCTTTGGTCTAACTAAGTACTCAATTAGGCAACTTACAGATACATTTCAAATAGAGTTAAAGGACATGAGAGGATGAATTGTCATTCAATTATAAAGTTTGCATGAATTCAGAACAAAATTGTACAAAGATCTTTTTGTATTGCTGATTTCAGTAGTGAAAGGACTCAGTTACATTTTTTAGACTAGAGTTGGGCAAATTGTAAAACATGTTTTATACGTATTTCCATGACTACCAGAGTTACCAAATCCTAACTGAAACAAGCACCAAGAGAAAAACCAATGTGCAACAAATTCAGCTAATCAGACCCATATAAGAGACTTGCGATTCAACAACAACAAATTTTTGAAGAAAATTACAGAAGATTTGGCTTACAAAATGGAAGACTAATAGCATAATGTAAGAGGATAATTTATCACAGTTAAAAGTAAGTACCTTACCCGATCTCCAAAATGATTGGCAACCTGCACAAACATATCAACCAAACTGGGACGAATCACATTTTCAATGACATTCTCATTGTAAATAAAAACCTGAAACAAATATAAAGCAACAGTGAGTTCATTCAAGGCAAGACGTCACAGTGCCAATTGTGTCAACTTGATTATGCCTAACTTATTAAAAAAAACCTTCTGGCTAACCTGTCTGGCATATGCCATTTCAATATGATCAAGACTACTCCTGCCTTGGTTAAGTTGGCTGGTTGATATCAGCATCTGAACAAAACATTAAGACGAAAAATGTGATTAAAATTTGAAGGGAAAAAAGGGACAAATTTATAATAAAAATTAAGCATGTAATTTAATTTTAAAAAACACAAAGTCCAAAATTAAAATGAAACAAAATGTGTCATGACCAATTTTTATGAAAATCATATTTTTTACCTCAGGATCTTGTTGCAACTCAAATGGTTCTTGATTTGAGCCAAGAAGGGAATTTAGAATCTTTTGTTTCTCTCTCTCCCACTCATTCTCCATACATTCCCAATGTCTCATGTCCACCTCTTCAAAAGTCTGGAATAAATAAATCATAGATAGAAAATTGTTATGGGGCAGATTTTGTAACATTAATTTCTCAAGGTAAATAAAATCATCAAAAGAAAATATATATCTTGCCATATTAAACTGTACATTTTTTTGGCACTTTAAAATGACTAAGTAAAAATGTGTCTAATTAAAAGTGATTAAGCTATTTCTTTCATTAACAAGGATATTTCTCATTGATAAGTCATTAATTTAGGTAATAATACACCAAATTTCAGTTAATGAGGATTTATGTGAGATAGATTTTTTAAATGTTAGCTTGATCGTTTCATCATTTAATTAAACTTACATTTTTTCTTGTTTGTTCAATAACTGCTAGTAAGGCATTCTCGCGCTCATTCCTCAAAAAGCCCTACAAAAAAAAATATTATTATTTTTTTTGAAATGGAAACTTTACAAAGTGAACAATTATAGTGTATTTTTAGAGCTTTTCTTATTGAATAATAATAACAATAGGATAAAGATAATAAAAACAACAGGATAAAGATAATAATAATAGGATAAAGATAATAATAACAATATAATAAGGATAATACTGCTTTTTTGCTATTGCGTTGATATCATTACATGCCACATGCTGAATGCTCATAAAATATAAGCATTAGAGAGAGAAAAAACAGAGTAAAGAAAAAAAGAGACAGTGAAACCAAAAAGATTTTAAGAATTTAGAGCAATGCTTGGTAATAGTTGATTCAATGCAAGTTAGTCTGCATTGAACCAATGAGTTCATAAAACTGAAACAAAAATTGAATGGTATGCTAGAATTTGTTTTTGTAAAAATTGGGCAACAGTTGATTAAAAAACTAATATTATCATTTACCTCAATATCTGTCTCTCGAACTGGCTCTAGAGGTTCAAAAGTTGTGGCTGCCCTCAAACCTTCTAAGCGTTCAGAAATTTTAGGTAAAACAAATCCTTTGCTTCCTAGCAGGATAGACCTATGGAAAGTGAAAATAAATATATTTTAGAGTTCAAGGTATTACAGAGAGCTATAAAGAATTTGCTATCAAAAAATTTCTTGTAAATATTTCAAAATTGGTGGAGAAAGTATCTCCAGCAGGCTAATTAAAAATAGATAATTCAATTTTATTAATTTTAACCAATAAAAAACCGAGACATACGCTTGGACATCAGTGCTGTCCTGGCTGGCTGGTGTTGTCCGGGACAAGAGACGCTGGCCTGCTTCTAGAATTTGTTGTAAATTTCTTTCAACGTGAGGAAGGTCTGTTCCAGAATCCATATCAGCTGTCAACTGCTCTGCTTGTTGAAGCAGGTCAGTGAATCCTTCTGAGTCTATATTCATTTTACAGATTTGATAGCTCACAAAAAAATATATATTTCAATGTTGACCTGGAAACAAATGAGATTTTAAAAAAATTAATAACATAAATGACAAGCCTAAACTAAATATTTTAATCATAAAAACAAATTATTGAAGCTATGAGAGTCAGTCTGTTATTGAAATGTTAAAATTGTATTTTGGTAAGTATTTGAGACTTAAAATTTAATTTTGTCTCTGAAATGTAAAAAAAAATTTCAATGTGAAGATAGCAGAATTTCCTTCCATGCATGTAATAGTCCAACATTGATGATAAAGAGAGCCTGAAAATAGATTGCGATAACCAGAGATCAATCTCTTGGTCTCTACTCACTTATTCCATTGGGGCTTAGTAAATTTATTGAATCCCTCTAAGGATGCTTCAATAAGTGTCAACAAAATACGGTCGCACCCTTAACTGGCGTACTTACTGCTGACAGATTAATATCTTGGTGAGAACAAAGTTTCCTAAAAAAATAATCAACAAAATAAATGCACATGCACAAATGAATGGAGCCTGCTGTGCCAGGTGCTCATCTCCCCTACACCAAGGCCTATGTCTAGGCAGTCACTTCACAACAAATGTAGGTATAAATTCAGGGCCCATTTAGTCCTACTTTTTTTCAAAATATTCTTCCTTCAGTGCCTTCAGTTTATGCGGCAAAAAAGTATCAAAAACATGCTGTCACTTCTATTCCTGGCATAATTTCAGATGTCAGATGAAGGCTACAGATTAATTTCTTGGCAAGAATAGTATACTTTCAACATAGTTAATGTTAAGCTAATATTTTTTTAGGATTAAGTAAATCCTCAAAAAAATTAAATTTAAATAAAATTAAGTTCCCAAAATAAAATAAAAGCACATGGGTAAATGGATTGTGAGCCAGCTAGTTAGATTTCAACTCCCCCCTTTCACTTTAATTTTTAATTTAATATTAACGGTAGCAGTAGTCAGTAGTAATAGCAAATAGCAAGCAAGTTAAGTAAATAGTTTAAATCTATTATAATTTTTGTCAGTTAGTAAAGTTAAGTTGTTTAGGTTAGGCTTAGGCTATATGATAATGATCAGATAATGCAGCTCTATTTACAATTACATACTATTCTTTGTTATAGACTCATAGTCATATTCATGATTTAAATTATAAATTATTGTTTTTAAAAAGTGAGTTTTTTGTATTTGTACATGGAATTGGAAAATATCATAACTTTTAAACCAATAGTGCTACTTAAAAAAAATGAAAATGACAACATATTATTAACAAGGGCTATATTCCAGATATATTTAACTCTTAACCCTACCGAGTCGAGTTACCGAATATTAGGTGATAAATTATATTCCTATATAATGAGTTACCACTTTCTAGTTATTTGGGTCAGCATATGGAAAAACTTTAGGGAAGTACTAAAAATAACTAACCAATCGGCGTGTAACCTAAATAAAAGTAATTGCAAATGACTGCCCCATGTTTTGAATTTTAAATGTATGTGTTTACGTGAAATGTTTTTGAAAATTCAATATAAGACGAGTGTCTGATGAACCAAGCACTTGACAGGAAAGTGGAACTTGGTTTATGTGTTTTATTCTTTTGATTTTTCAGTATCTAAGTCATAATTTTATCAAGAATACGTTTCTAGGTCAAGTAACACGCTATGTTAGAGCTAATCATAGTTGTGTTGTGTGTATGACATGTGTAGTGTGTATAGAAAAACATTCCAGTTAGAACAAGCGAAATAATAGAATGTCTTATATAGACAATCCATGCGTTGTGAAAAAATATTTTTTTTGCTAAGTGGATCAGCGCACATATGTAAAAATTTGGTACTAAATAAAAGATGAACCTATTTTCTACAATTTCTCAAAGTTTCATTCTATTCCAAGCACCACTTTGCATGTAAGTAAAAAATTTTTTTTACAGTATGTTCATTTTTTCACTTTAATGTCAGGGAACCCAGGTATAGTGGAGAGTTAGACTGGGGGCTTCAGACCCGGTAGGGTTAATACATTCAGTTGGAAAATTTTGTCCATGTATCTAATAATTTATAAATGCCATAAGTATCATATTCATAATATTCATATATAAATACAGTGGTACTTCGAGAAATCAATGCTTCAAGATACGAAAAATCCGAGATACAAAAGGCCATTATAAGAATTTTTTGTTCCAAGATATGAAAAAAAATCCCAGATACAAAAAATGCGCAGCTGACAACAACAGTGAGCATCACGTGACTGAAAAGGTCCTAACAGGTCGTATTGTTGCGCAGTTCAATGACATTTGCCTGACTCGTTTCAGAAAAATTTTAAAAAGCTTGCAAAAACAAGCTTCCTTGGTAGGGATGTGACGAAGTTCGAATTTGAATCCGACGATATTCGAACTTCGACGTTTTTTGAGCAAATTCGAATCCGACGGATTTTTAAAAAAAATTCTATCGGATTCGAATTTGAAAAATTACTGTTTTCAGATCAAACACGGCCGTATTTAATACAAATATATTCTTTTTTTGTGCATGAAAATTAGATAAGAAATATAAGGTTTTTGGTTAACTTCGCCTCAGTCCCGTAAGGATTTCCTGTATCGCGATCGACTGGTTATGAAATTAAAAAAATTGCTGTAAATTTATTTGTTATTGTCATACTGACTTCATCTTTTAGGATAAGAATGGTTATTTTAAATTATCCAAAAGACCGTTTTGAGTTTAATACTATAGTTTAGTACTATTATTTTTACAAAAAAGTATAGCAAAATCACATTTTCAAACAAAAAAACGTAAAAACTACCCCGAAACTTCACGAATCGAGCGAAAACACGAGCGAAGGCAATCGCTGCCATTTGCCGGAAGTCGAATACATCTTCTATCCCGCACTGAATAGTTTTTACTTTCTGTGATTTTGTTTCTAAAAAGAGTACTATCGAGGCGCGCTTTGTCAAATTAAACGTTAAGTAGAATTTTATTTTATGCAAAGCATCTTGTACTAATGATTCGTTAACAATATGGCTAACTGTTCTTTGTAATAGCTGTGCTTTGTAATAGTTTATGCTGCTGTTCATGCAAAAAGAAATGCTAAAAATCCTCGTTATGCACGGGACTGAAACCTTGGTATACCCCCTTTTAGCCAAGTGTTGACCGCATCCGACGGATTTATAATTGCCAAATCCGACGGATGCAGATTTTTATCCGCTCCGTCACATCCCTATTCCTTGGATCAATATTTTGCTAAGAGACCCCTAGTATGCAAAGATGTTGGAAGAAGGAAGAAGTGAGGCAAAGAAAATGAAAGATGAAACAAAAAATTAGATAGCGCAAAACAAAAAGTAAAAAAAATCTTTAAAAATGTACAAAAGCAAATTAAAAATTTACATAAGTTAAAGTGTAATGTTATAAATGTTTAGTATTTACAGTTGTACTAAATCATACTAAATGTAATTGCTTATTTTATTTAGAATTAATTCATGTAAAGTTTGTACATAACGTATTATCATTATCTTCTTTCTTAAATGTTTTGTATGCAATGCCGCAATGTTTTCTGCCATCTGTTCTCCTCCCCTACCAGCGCTACCACCTATTCCGACAATTTGTCATATCCCATATCGTCTCAATCGCAAGATAAGGGTTCACATTTGTCTTGTATACATATTTTTTTATTTTTCATTTATTTTATGAAAGTGGCTGCTCGTCTCGAAGTATTTTCATTGTTGTTATGGCAATATGGCAGAGCGAAGCGTACTTCCGAGAATGAAATGTTGTATTTTTACACTTGAAAATAGGGAATAAGTAAATAAGGAATAAGTGCAATTATTTTTATCCATTAACGTAATTCAGATGTTAGTTTTAGGGTCTGGGTTAGGTTTAGTTGTCTATTTTTTAAAATCAGAACGACTTCGAGACGACTAGTATTCATGCTGGATGACTCGAACTTCGAGACGACTAGCATCGGCCTTATTTTATTGTGTTTTCATTATGTTATTATTTTTTTTATTTGATTTGATTTACGAAGTGGGTAGACACCGCTAGGGGTCTACCGATATGCCTTTTTGCCGATATTACCGATATTTTTTTTGCCGATATGAGTATTTGTTAGGACAAAAACCAGCGGTCATATTTGATGACGTCATTCTTAAATTTATCACTCGTAATTATTTATCTTTAATATTAGGGGACTACCGATACGCATTTTTGCCGATATTACCGATATTTTTTTCCGATATGAGTGCCGATAGGGTATTTGTTAGGACAAAAACCAGCGGTCATATTTGATGACGTCATTCTTAAATCTATCACTCGTAATTATTTATCTTTAATATTAGGGGACTACCGATAGGCATTTTCGCCGATATTACCGATATTTTTTTTTCCGATATGAATATTTGTTAGGACAAAAACCAGCGGTCTTATTTGATGACATCGATCATTCTTAAATTCATCACTCCTAATTATTTATATTTTATATTAGGGGTCTACCGATAAGTATTTTTGCCGATATTACCGATATTTTTTCTCCGATATGAGTGCCGATATGAGTATTTGTTAGGACAAAAATAACAGCGGTCATATTTGATGACGCCATTCTTAAATTTATCACTCGTAATTATTTATATTTTATAATTAAGGGGTCTACCGATATCCAGTTTTGCCGAAATACCGATTTTTTTTCCCGAAACGAAGTTTCCGATGTGTTTACAAGTTCCAGTTCATGACCTACATAGGACTCATAACAAAACGAACCGTCCTTTATAAAAATGTACAAGCATATTAGGTACTCCTTTTGAAACTTCAACCTTGACTCATAATTATTAATTCTAACCAATAGTTTAATGGCTTTTGCACACGGCCACCTTTTATGAATGAAACAATGAGAACAAAGTACAATAGTAATATAGTGAAAATGAGGCTGAAGCTTGAATGGTTGCCAATGACAACACGTCTTCACACGGTACATTTTGTTATTCCATACGAAACGAAATGTTTTAGACATCTGCGATTCTGCGTGCATCTTTGCTATTAGAGCAATTACGTGAACATAATGTTTACATGTTATCCATTTATTAGAGCAATTACGGTATACTTGGCATCGGCACTATTTACACAGTATTTCTGAGTATACGAAAATCGGCCGATACCTAAACAATATCAAAGCACATGGCACACTGTATCGTGGCTGCACATATTAATACTAGGACTCTTTTGACTATTTCAATACTGGTATCGGGGTCGATATATTAATTTGTCGAGATATTGTAAACCTAAATGATAGTTTTTTTGTTTCCGTTTTTTTTTGGGGGGTCAAAATGTCACTTATTATGAAATATCGGTGACGTCAATATCGGGACCTTTACATGCTACCGATACCGATATTGCCGATATCCAGATATCGGTGCCGATATATCGGCCAGCCGATATATCGGTAGACCCCTAGACACCGCGCAATGCGCGGCATCCACTGTAAAGCTTGGGTGTCGCGTAAACGTGACGTCACATTTTGCTCTTACTACTTTATAAGATTTTTAAAATTCATACGGTACATGAGCTTCTGTGGTCTCACGGTTAGGACATTAGATTCTTGAACTCTAGGTGTCAGGTGGAGGTTCGAGTTTCGTTTGAGTCTTTTTTTTAAAAAAGTTTGTTGTTTCAGTTTTAGGGTCTGGGTTAGGTTTAGTTGTCTATTTTTTAAATTAAAATAGAAAAAGAGTTTCGTTTGAGTCTTTTTTTTTAAGGTTGTAGTTTCAGTTTTAGGGTCTGGGTTAGGTTTAGTTGTCTATTTTTTAAATTAAATTAAATTAAATAGAAAAAACAACAAATATAATATAGCAACCAAAAATATGATTTATCGAGCGCACCGTTCTCTTTGCTTTTACCAAATTAATTTTAAAATCATAAATCTTTTTAAAAATAAATTTTAAGCTATTAAGGTGGACTGGGTATACCAAAATAAACAGACTGTGTAATGCGTGTCATCCACCCAACTGAGTGGACACCGCGCGTTACGCGGTGTCTACCATCGGCCTTTGATTTATTATAATGTGTAGGATTGAAGAATCCTATTACTACTTATCTGTATAACTTAATACTTTTCCATGATATTTTCAATTTTTATTGTTTTCTGTGTGTGTGGCTTGGAACGGATTAACATGTTAATGTTACATGTAAAACGTAGTTCAAGATATGAATAATCCAAGATACGAAAGCCACCCCAGAACATATTAATTTTGTATCTCGAGGAACCACTTTATACTGTGTATGGTAGTAGTCAGTAGTTAAGTAGTAACTTTAACTTAAAGCTTTAACTTAGTTTTACACTTGACTTAGTCTTAGTGATCAGTCTTAGTTTAGTACTCTTACTCCTTGCCTTGGCCTTAGTAAATTATCGGTAGCTTCGTCGGTAGTTTTAAGTTAAGTCTTAAGTTATTTTATTAGGATTCATGTGTGCGGTAAACATAAATGTTATACTTTTTTTTACCTATCTACTAAACAAACAGTTTTCTCTTAAATTTTCAGCGTCGTCTGCATAGCTCTTTCTCTTCGTCTCATCTTAAAAGCACCGCCGTAATGTGAGCGGCCATTTTAAATTGGGTGTCGTAATAAATAATGTACTAGTTTATTTTTCTCTTGGCCATTTATTTGAAGAAAGTTTAAAATATTGATATAGCTATCAACAAAACTTAAAATTATATATTTTAAGTAAATTGTGTGTGTGTTTTAGATCATAAGACTAAATCAGGCATCAATTTAGTTATCTTGCTAATATTAATAATACTAATATATTTACAATTGAAAAAATCACCGTTTCTAAAATTACACATTTTTCCCATACAAAATACAACTGAGGTTTTCATAAATATATAAATAAATATTTTCAAATTATTATTTGATTATGATTGCCTTTCATATAGTTTAAAGTTTTTAAAATCTGATACTGTTCTCTATGCAAATAAAACCAACGTGCTTCGATAAGAAACAGTTTATACTATAACACTCGACGCATTTGTATATTTATAGCATCTCCTCCCATCCAACATCCAGCTCCTGGCACCCTCACTGAGTAGCCCAAGCAACGGGAATTCGGACGTGGAATGGGTTGGTTGAGTAAACCAGGAAAGCATACAGTCTATTGATATTTAAAACTCTAATACCTTACCTTATAATATCTTATCTGTTACAGACGCTCCTAATAGGCCTACAGAAGATTGTTGCGTCCTATTCTTATCCATGTCTAGTCCTTAAACCTTGGATCAGCGTAGGGGGCCGTCCATAAATGACGTCACACGCTGTTGGCCGTTTTTACCCCCCCCCCTCGTCACAAAAACTTAGACACCCCCTCCAATATGACGTCACAAAGCTTTGATCCCCCCCCCCTAAAAATAAAAAGCCCGTATTTTCTAATTGAAAATGAGCATGTTTCAAATCACTTTTTGTCATTGAAGTACTACATAGATTTTATATGTATTTAGGGTAAGTCTGCACTCTAATATCGTAACAAGCGTGAATCCACTGAAAGCGTCATTAAATAAATTGTACACAATCAAATATTTAAGTGAAACTTTTATTTAAAGTTGCGCGTTTTGATGTGACGTCACATTTCTTAAACACCCCCCCCCTCGTCACACATCGTCACAAATGTTTGACCCCCCTAGGCGCGTGACGTCATTTATGGACGGCCCCTAGGACGCAATAATCTCCTGTATAGAAAGAGCGTCTGTAACAGATAAGATTAGACACTGTGAATTAAACCATTAATAATACCTCAGAAACATTGCGAATAACTTAAAATGAATATCAATCAAATCAAGCTAACATATACATTGACATTTGAGGTGGTCCGATAAAAGGTGCAGTGACACTTTCCCCAAGTAATGATTTTTAAAAAATCGAAATGCAGGAATGCATTTTGGCTCATTCCAGATTTAGTCATGCGGCATTAATGTCGTCACGCAATTTGGCAGATTTTTCAGACCACCCCTCGACACACGTCGTCAAAAAAGTTAGCCCCCCACCCCTTCAATATGACGTCACAAAGCCTCAAAGCTTTGCCCCTCACCCCCCTCCCAATAAAAGCCGAATTTTCTATTTGAAAATGAAAATGATTCACATCACTTTATTGTCATTGAAGTATGTATTTAAAGAGTAGATCAATGCTCTAATATCGTAATAAGCGTGAAGCCATTTAAAACGTCATTAAATAAATTAAAATCAATTACATATTTAAGTGGCACATATTTAAGTTGAGCATTTTAATGAGACGTCACAGTTCCTAAACACCCACCTCCCGCTCGTCACAAATGTTTGACCCCCCTCCCCCAGGTCCGTGTCGACATTTATGGACGGCCTCATACTTCAGTTATATTGTAGAAAGCAACAAAAGTACATCTATATTATTTACTTTACCTTGATCATTGCATTTTTACTAATTATAAAGTTATATTGTTTAAAAGTGGTCCAAGGTTGTCATTCCCGGTGTGGGCTGTGGGTGGAAGATAAGCATCCACTCCCCTAGAAATGCCCTATAAGGCTTGCGTCTCCTAGCGCCTCTGTCAACCGAAATCCAGCTCCTGGCCTTTACGCGTGTCTTCACACCAAAGCCTGTTTTACACCATGCTTTTACAAAGAGCAAAATGGGATGAAGACGGTCAACTGGCGCCTCAAAACCAGTAGCTTAGAATAGATTAGACTCGCAAACTATGGCCGGTAGTTCATTTAGGAGAGGGAAACTCTTATTTTAAACCTCCGCTGCCTAGTCTAGTGACTTTACACACATGGGAATGCTAAGGAAGTAAATTCTGACAGAAAATAGCTCGTTTAAACGCGGTCCGTTTTTGGAATTAATTGCATTCCGGCAGCTCCTGCGACGCCAATGGTGCCCAGCTATATCGACATTAGTCGTTCCCTTGGATCCACTAATGGCATGGAAGGGGGGGGTCTGCTGTTTCGGCAGCTGCTGGTTCTCCATACAAATACGCCCAGGCTTTATTACTGGAGAGGACACTCCAGCATCGCCAAAAGGTGTGAACACAACACGGGAAGCAGCAGTTTACAAGTTTTAAACCATAGCTCAATTGGCGTAGAGCTAGGCGCCAGGGGTTGGTTCTGACGGTTGGAGAGATCGCCATGTCTCACTAGAATGCTACCACCCGCCTCAAGCTGGAGAGGGATGAGTTTCTGTATCATGCTGGAGCAGTGGACCAGCACATTTTGTAAAACATGGCAAGTCTGGATAAGACAAGCCTGGATAAGAAAAACCTTGAACTGATGAGCTTGGATAAGATAAGCCTTGATAAGACAAGCCTGGGTCTCTTACAAGGGTAAGGAAATGTATTACAATACCGATATTAGGGTCTTCTTATGATTTCCACTAAGACCCTCGAATTTTGGCTTAAACTTAAATTTTTAAGATCTGTAAAAAAAATAGACAAAAGCACATGACAAAGAGGAGAAATAAAGAAAAATAAAATAAACTCCAATAAAATTTCAATGTTCACTACATTTCTCAAATCTATTTTCAAACATACAAAAATATTGTATCAATTGGTAACATTTTAACATAACTTCATTAAATACCACAATATTTAAAACACAATACCATAAATCATTCACAACTGTATTAACTACCGGCTTCCACAACTTGTACCCACACACACATTTACAATTACATTGAAGAAAGAAAAGATTCTGTTCTGGATTGAAAGGAACAATTTGAAATCCCTCCCCACAATTTTCCCCAACAATCTTATTATGAAAAACTACTTATTTGATGGCAATTACATGGTAATTTGGATAATATTTAACTAAGGCTTGATTTTTTATAAAACAAAAAAGTTCAAGTTCGGGTACAAAAAAAGCCCTGTGTAACAGCGCAAGCTAATATTTAAGTGTGAATTTGGCCATTTATCTCACTGACAAAATATATTTCTCCTGTATAATACTTTTCAATGATAAGAAAAAAAAGTGTTGTGTTTAGGTTCCTCTTTATTCCATTTTCCCAGGTATTAAATGAACAAATCTTTCTGTGGCATGAAAAATGAGTGATATGGGAGATTTTATTTTACAATAAATAAAAATTAAAGCATAACCAATAAATATTATAGCAATTTAAATTGTTTTAAAAATTAAAGCAATAGATCTTAGATAGTCCCTATTTTTTATTTGATTTTTTAAAGTCGTTGGAGGCTGGTTCACATCTAATCATATACTAACAGGCTAATGCACTAGATCCCGGTTTGATGACTATAGACAGGCCAGTGCGACACATCTAATCATATAGAAACAGGCTAATGCACTACATCCCGGTTTGATGACTATAGACAGGCCAGTGCGACACATCTAATCATATAGAAACAGGCTAATGCACTATATCCCGGTCTGATGACTATAGACAGGCCAGTGCGACACATCTACCATTTATTAGCAAGCACCACAAGTAATATTTTTGTAAAGTTAAAAAAGTTTATTTTCATCTATTTAGTTTGATTTCTTTTTGGGGAATATTTTTTAGATTCATGTTGAGTCCTTGTTTTATTTTTGGACTTGGCCAAGTTTAGATGTCAAAGTCTCATACTTGAAGTCTTAATGTATATGTAGGTCTAATCTTTCTCTCTCAATTAGATATCTGTATTCAATTTATAACATACATTGAAATAAAATTACTTGCTAAATTCAAGTTAGTCTAACTTATCAATATTTTTATTCAGAAAATGATTTTTATCATACATATTTGTCATTGACTCCTTAGATTTACTTGATACAATAGCTAGGCATTCCTTTATCCAATAAGCACAGGCATAAGTAAAAATAAACAGGTGTTGTTGATGGGATAGTGTACTTTCTTTGTGCCTTACAATAACTTACATTGGCACAGTGTCAAATTGAAGAATATATTTCTGATTGAACTGAAATACAGTAATTGATCCCTAGTATATAACTGGTTAACTTTTTATTAAAGTCTCCTTATATACCTTATTTAGCTGCATATAGATATTTTTATATTAAAACATTTTTTTGTGTGGTAAAATAATCAATATTAGCCTAAAACATTTTTAAAATTAAAAAAAAATAATTAATGCATATTAAAAGTTACAAGGATACTACATTGTAATAACTAAATTAAAAAAAGAGAGAGAGATCAGCCTAGGATAAACAAAGAGTTGCAAGTAGCAAGGGCACACCATCAGATGATGGGTGGGTGGCTATCATAACATGTGAAAGGTTTATAAGAGTGTGAGGAAGATTGATACATTGTAATAACAAATTAAACATGAGGTCGTTACTTTGAAGATTTTCATCTAGAACTGGGATTCTGGAAGCCAACACCATGACAGATTGTGTATCTCTTTATGTCAATAAAGATATGGATGAAGTGAGCACAAAAAACCACATCTGAAGTGGTGACCAGAAAAAACACCTTTGACGTTCTGATGTTCTGTTTTGAAATACGAGTTACAGACTGTAAGCATATCTATCATATGATGTTATCAATTCAGGTTGTAGTACTAGATGAACAGTGGAGCTAGTAAAATGTTCTGCTTATCGAATGGGTAAAGAAACAAGAAAAAACATTCATGGATTGGAAGCAAACTAAAATAAAAATTTGCCCTGATGCCTAAAAAAAGACAGGAATGGAAAAAAGAAACAAATCTGAGTGGATAGCAATGCCAAAAAGGACATAAAGAAACAGCTGGTCACTGGTAGGTTTGATGCATGTACAACAAAATAAATATTGGAGAATGAAACATGGCAAAATTAATTATACATTTTGCATGGATCTAGTCTAGTTTCAACATTTAAAATGAATTTTTCTATGTAAAAAGTATTTTAGCTATTAAACCTTGCATGAAAATAGTACATACAAAAGTGAAGTTTCACGCAATTCAATTGCTCTCTCTCAAAAATGTTTATTATGGATTAACTAAACTTTCCAAATATTATTTCAACTAAAGAAAAAAAGAATTCTTCCCGATACTGATTTGCTATGGCTGTAATATTTGCCACCGTGTTATTAAGAAGCAGAAATACCCAATAGTTGGATACATTAAGTATTTTTATGGTTTGTATTTTCTGATTTCCAAATGTCTAAATTTAATACATTAATTAATTTAATCTTTTAACAACAAATGCTTCAGAATTAGTCACTGAAAAATGGAAAATAATACCTGAGACTAAGTTGTGGTTGAAACCTCTGACCTCTAGGAAAATTTAAGGTCAGAGATTTAACAAGGGTATTCTTTCAATATGAAAGATGTAGACAAAGCAATGAAAATGTTATAATTGAGGATTTTTGTGTGGAAGTCAAACAGAATAAAGTTTGGATATTGCAGCTGTTATACTGCAGTCTATTTAATCATATTTCTTCACCAATTCATTGTAAGAAAAAAAAACTTACGAGCTTTAAAAATAAAAAAAAAGGAAACAAAGATTCACTTTAGATCATACAGAAGATAAATATAATACTGTCTGTTAGTTGAAAAATTAGGTTCAAAAGTAAACATATTTCATGTTTAACAATAATAAAATATGAGGAATATCACAACAAAATGAGACACTAAATAATTCATTTTGTTAACATGGGCACTTTGGTTTTGAGAGAATATATAAAAAAACAGTCAATTTATTATAAGACAAACAGCAAATTTCTAAATCTCTAAATGCCAGGTAACTATTTCTCCAAAAGTGAGATCTGAACCAAAAAATAAATAAATCTTGAATCACAATTGTTTGTATATTTAATTGGATTCCAATTTATACATCTATTTCACTTTAATTTAGACTAGAAAACCTGGCCAGACAGTTAGCCTGAACAGAAGTTGGCAACTAAAATACTAAATGAAAGAAAATCACTTCAATTAGATAATTATTCTTCTATATGAGTAAACCTTGAAGAATATGATACAAACTAAAAATATATATCTGTATAAAGTTAATACAGCCTGAAAATTTGATGTTGTTGATGAGGACCAGGTTTACTAGCAATGTTCCCTTTAAGCTGCGCCGCCCCGCAGGTTTTTGACTGACGCCACGCAGCAGTTTAGAATCACAGCGCAGCAAATTTTGTAAAATATTGCACAAGAAATGGTTACTGTGCAACTTTGCACACAGGCTTTTTTACTTTGCACACCGACCAACGGCCCTTAAAGGGAACATTATTCACTAGCAGTGTCTTTAACCAGTGGAAAATAAAATTCTACACTTTTTTTGACACCATTCATTTGATACGCTATTTGCTACAAAAATTAACACCATCAAAACAAAGTGGTGAAGTACAATTTTAGTAAATATCTGCTTACCCAAGAAGAAATTTTATTTTTAAATTTAAAATTTAACAAGAACAAGTTTATTCTCAGTCAATAATAAAATATAACAAACAAATTTGAGATGTGTGAAGTCAAATAAAGCTTGAACATAATTAAATACTGGATTAAGAATGAATGACTATGTACACTTCACAACACAGTGATGCAGTTATCTCATTATAAAACATATCCAGTAGTGCAACACAGTAAATATCTGATATCATCGCAACACCTTAATTATGGTATCATTGCAACACAGTAATATCTGATATCAATCAAAACATTCGTTTTTTAATCTAATTTCAACACAGAACAGGGAGTCCTTGGGTTATGACGGTCCCGACTTACGCTGTTTTGTGGTTACGAACGCAACCCCATAAAAATAATATTACGCGTTATTCAGTCTTTTTTTGTTGTTTTTTTAAAACTTTTTTTTTAATGGGGTAACAAATTGTTTTTATCTTTTTTAAATAATACTTTTTATGTCATTAACTGCTTTTATGTTTCAGGAGTGTGGTGGAAAGAATACGCTTTGTTGTGATTGTAGTGCGAGGAAGAGCTAAGTATCAGTACATATGCCACTTTGGTTGTTTACACCATCTCTCTCTCTTGTGTTTTATCTTTTTTGTTTGTTTTAAAACTTTTTTCATGTGGTAAGGAATTGTTTTCTCTTTTTTAAATACTTTTTTTATGTTATTAACTGTTAAATTTTCTTATAGCACTGTACATACAGTACTTTACAGTATTACATATATATATATATATATATATACATATATATATATATACTAGTAACAAAGCCCTCCCAAGGACAGGGAATAAGTGTAGGGTGACCTGTGAAGTTCATGGACGCTATGTTTTGGGAGTTGTTATGCTGAAGCGTTTGCAGGACATTGTCGTCGCAGGGCAAGGGATGTGGACAACAACAACAGCAAAAAAAACACAACAACAACAACAAACAACAACATCAACAAAAAACAAACAACAACAACAGCAACAAAAACAAAACAACAACAACAAAACAAACAACAACAACAAACAACAACAACAAAACAAAACAACAAAACAACAACAACAAAACAACAACAACAATAACAGCAACAAAAACAAACAACACTTAAAACTCTTGCCACTACCCCCCGGACCATCAAGGAAAACGTATTTAACAGAATTGTCATTGGAATAAGCGGCAGGCATCACTTCAAGATGGGAACAACATACTGAATTATGACAAAAAAACTGCACCAAAAATAACTCGTTTTGAACCTCCGCGTAATATGTAAAGTTTTTCTCCGCTAGTGATTGGCTGTAGGGTCATATGTGTTTGAGGGACCAATCGCTATAGATGATGGGACAGAACGGACAGGAAAACTTGCCTTTTATTATATAGGATATATTAGGGCTGTTAACAATTAATTGAAATTTAATCATTAACTTTTGCAAAATTAACGATTAATTAATCGTTAATTTCGATTAAAGCCAAAAATTGAAATGTATGATGTCATAAGTAAGTAACATTTATTAACATACTTGTCGAAAATCGAAAAAACACTGGAATGTCTTCTTTATATGACATCTTTTAACCAACAACTCAAACATACAAGTGTATTGACATTATTTGGTTCAAGTGATGAGCAGGTCTTATTGACATCATTGCATAGCTTTAGATTGTCTCAGCTGAAGTTTCCGATACTGTAGTGGCTGTTTGGTTTGCAGGTGATATGTAAGCAAAGTGTTAGAACCATGGTGCCATGGTAGCAATGTTCCCTAATAAGCAGCGGAGTTGTGCAGATATTTGACAGATGCCACGCAGGAGTTTAGAATCACCGCGCATCAAATTTTGTAAAATATTGCACAAAAATGGACGTCGTGTAACTTTGCACATGAGTTGTTTTTTTTAACTTTACACACGGACCAACGAAGCTTAGACTTAGAGGGAACATTGCATGGTAGGCAAACGATTTCTCTCAATGGACACAATAACCTTTATCAATATTTTTAACATTCACGTCAGTCAATGGTTTAAAATCAAAATGTTCGTGTAATCGTCCGGAAATTAGTTTATATTTATCGGCCGAAATATTTTACTTTTTGACTTCCAGTACATTTATAAGTGGTGGGTCGATTAATCGTTAAAAAAAATTTTAATAGTTAAAATTTGTAACGATTAATTGAGAAATTAATTGCTAATTTCCGCAGCCCTAATATATATATATTAATGTTCCGACTTACACTGAAATTCGGGTTAGGACGTTTCTTAAGAATGTAACTCGAGGACCCCCTGTACTTTATTTTTAAACATTGTATCAAATAAAATATTTAACACTACATCTTTTCACACAATCATGTCAACAATACCAACTGGTAAGATCTCTTGTTTAAATATGTGAACATTTTTCTTCACTTACACTTTTATGTCTAAAATTAATTTTTACAAAATCAGGTTTCTACAAAATATGATTACATTCTGATTTTAAAAAAAAGTGTGTAGGAAAAAAGCACATAAGAAAATGATAGTGGAAAGTTGTTTTAAAGTTTTGTTTTGAAAAAAATGTCAAGGCAAGACCTCTAAAAAAACCCCAACTATTTGTAAAAGCTTTTATAGGTGTTTAGGGCAGTGGTTTAACATAACAAGACTCTTTCCACATAAGATGATACAAAACAAGGATACATTTAATTAATGCTAACTGAGAACAAAAATGACATTAAAAACCCATTTTTTCTATTAATTGCTGTTTTAAAATAAAAATTAAATCTACCTCAGTATAGAAATGTGTGAAATACCTGTTCAAAATTGGCTTTTATATAACTTTAGCCATTTCATTTAAATTGGACATAACCTAAGATGACCTAGTCCAATATCTGTTCAAGGTACATCAACCTAATTCTTTATTCTTCATCAGCTTATTCCTTTTTGATTGATTCAGATACCAATACACTCTTTGTGATGGGTAAAATGGTGAATGACAAAGTGCACTGAGGAGGATTAAAAATCAAACTTGGGCTATTAAAAAAAAACAACTAAAATCTTAAATAAAAATAATAAATAATGTTTTAATAAAAATTTAACATAATTTAAAGTGAATGATGCCAAATATTTGTAACCCTTTCACCTGAAATCCCCCCGAAGCACTCCAAATTGCAACCAATGCCCAATGAAATGTCCCCTGACACACTCTAAAATGGCACTTAGCACCTCTGGTACCTACCCTGAATTACATTAAACACTGCTACATTTGGCAGTAGTGTAATAACCTTAAAATTCACATTTAAAATGTTCTTTTTTTAATGAGAATCTGTATGAAAGTTCAAAAGCCTAGAATATGACACATGTCCTCATGTATGGCCTTAATGTGAGAAACATTAGTTTTAGACTAGATGGTAAAAAGAAGTCATCTCAAGTGAACATTAAGAGAGTCTAAATGACAGAGATAGGTCATTGCCTTAAAAATAAGGTTCTTAAAAAAAAAGTATTTTGAAAATGTCAAGGAAGTCATTGCTTGCTGTCTCAGCTCTCAAAATGGCTCACCTGAATTTAATTTAGATTTATAGTTTACACAACTTTGTACCAAACACACAAACCAGATTTTTAAAGTTGTAATGTTGAAGTCAATATTTTTAAGTAATAGAAAATTCAAATAGTCTCTTAATATGTCAACCAACACACTCAGGGGACATAACAAATTACCATTAGGGAAAACAAATGCCCAGGAAGAGTAGTTGTAACTCTTTGATGGCCACTGTTACAGGGATTATATACCTAGTACCCCACAGGACAATGTAGCCATAGAGGTGTCTTTGACTTGGAAATAATTAAACTCAGTCTTACCATTAAATCCCTCTTGTTAAAGTTTAAAATGGCTTTTTTGTGGGTTTTTAAAAAAATAAAAAAGCAAATGACTAAATTTGCAAACATTTTCACTAATTCATTTACTTTACTTAACAGAAGTATCGTAATAAATGCTTAGCCAAAAACTTCTATGAATAAAATGATAGAAGTGTTTTAAGCTATACAAAAGTGAATCATGTGATTTAGGTAGCCATGGGACTAAATTTAATTGTTGAGACATTCCATGAAGCTCATATCATTGCACTCAGTTACCCAGCATGAAGTCTGACTATGAAACACATCAGGAAGATTTTTGTAATTTGCTCATGTTAAACATGATCAACAAATATTGTCTTTGAGCAGTCACCATTAGGCAGAATCACATAGGACATGTCTGATTCATCCATGGCTTTCTTCAGCTCAACTCTTGCCTTGCGCACAACAAACCAGAGAAGAATAACAGTGATCAAAATCTGGGGAGTAGGTTTAAGATGATAAAATCAGAAAATAGCCACTGTTTGTTGTTAACTTAATAAAAACACAAAGAAAAAAATATGAAATTCAATATTGGAAACAATTAATATCTGCCTTACCTATATATTTTTTCCGCAGGTAAGAAAACAATAACAAATAATTATAGAATTAAAATAACGGTAGAGTTTGATTCGTTAAAATAAATCAGACGAATGCTGTTTTGGAAAAACAAATTTCAGATGACTGACAACTGCCATGGAGGTCTCTCAAAAAAAGTTAGTGCAAAGAAATCAAAGTGTTATAATTATAATCTTATAGTTTACAGTTTGCACCTATGTTGCTTTACTACTGAGTTTCTGACCTTTTTTTGTGCTTGCGATCCACTATCATATTTAATTTATCCAAGTTGCCCCATTCATGATTTTACATTAAACAGAATATCTCTCTTAATATCTATTAAATATTTGTCTCAAGTTTTCAGTCGTCTCCAAACATGTTTTCTACAAAAATAAGTTATACCTATAATACATGACTGAGACTAAGAGAAAAATAAGTTATACCTAAAATACATGACTGAGACTAAGAGAAAAATGAGAAGATACTTTGCGAATGAGAAGTTTGGAGATGGCATAGTTCCAGCATATCAGAATTTATGCCAAACAAGAGACAAAATTGCCTTCAGTTTCAAGTACTTGTACAAAAATGTCCCATACCATGTGCAATGCAAAGTGTAATGATAATAATAAATAAAAAGAAATTGACTATTGAGATCACTAACATTTTAGGTAATGAGTTGATGGGAAAATGTTGCATTACTGTAATCTTATTAATAAATCAGCCAGTAAAATATTTTTAAGGGAAATGAAAAATGACCCCCTTTCCAGTCCATGACGGACTATGGTGCAAGTGATGTAGCGTTCACAAGTTTTTAGCCACCACTAACGAGCAGGGGAATGTGTGGCCAGCACAATGCCCCAGGGGCCTAGACAGTACCCGGGGTCGAACCCGCGACTTGGGAACTGCCTCGGATCGATAGTCCAGTGCGCTACCACTTAAAATTTTAAAATTAAATAGGTGCATCAACATACCAATAGTAGTAATCAGACTTTTTTATCAAAAACATATTTCATGACATATACATGAATAATGTGTAGTGCTGTTACCTGTCCACCTAATATAAAGAATCCAGTTAGTCTGTTTGCATCATCAGACATCAGGTCTTGCATGTTTCTCAATGTTGAGCCCATGTAGCAGTTGAGGACAGTCATGGGAACCAGGCCCCCAGCACTTGAAACTAGGTACCTTAGCAGAGATATTGAGGACAACTGGAACACAGGAAATACATTATTTACAAACTGTTAGTAATACAATAGTAAAATTATCTTTCAAATATTAAAATGTGATCACAGAAATATCAATAGGCAATTTTACATATATGTAACTGTAAACATTTTCAATTTGCACCTACTGAAAAGAGGGCGTTCTGAAGTCCAAACGGAATGGGTGTCAGCCGGGTCAGGGCTATGATCTTCATCCCATGGGGTCCACTGACGATGTTAATGATGGCCTCCACCTTACGGGAATAGAAGTGGGCCCGCAGGTAATTTGAACACAGTAGCCTCATGGCTGGTGTTGATATAGACAGTCCTAAGGTTACACAGAATGTCACCACCAAGGGTCCGTATAAAAAACCATACAGGTACCTGGAGAAGATGGAAAGTTCAACACAAATTAAACTAACCTTTGATCATTAACTGGAGCAAAGGTACAACAGAATACATGAACTTTAGTACATTGACCTTTAAACCTTCCTTTTGATTTATTTTGAAACTTTTCATAAATATTTTAAAACTAGATATGACCCGTGGCGTAGCATACGCCGCAGACTTGCTCATCATAGATAGTGAAAAGAATGTGGGTGGAGGTGGGGGTGGGGTGCGAGAACGGACACAAACAGCAGCGCGAAGTAATGAAAAAAAACATGAGTAAACGAGGAGACATGCGAACTGCGGTTGTTGTTACCTACCCCCCACCCTTTACTACCATCACTTGCCAACCATAAACTGTGATTGGCCGACCCTAGCGAGGGTTAGTCATGTTTGCAAAAAAGGAGGGAAAGAACAGGCAGAAACAAACATTTAAACAAATTTTAAAAAATTTCCCGCTGGGGCTTGAACCGAGGACTTTCCGCGTGCATGGCGGACGTGATAACCAATACACTATGAATAATATGTTATTCTGTGAAGGAACAACACAAATGAATGCAAGAACCATTGTTGCCCCCTCCCCCCCTCCCTTTTTTTTTCCTTTCATCCCACTACGCTTGCCAAAAGTGATCGGTCGAACCCAGCGAGGGTCATTCGTCATGCCTGTTTGCACATACTCCCTCTGGTGAAATATATATATATATATAGATTGTTTAAGCCAGAGGTGTCCAAAGTTTTTGCAAAGAGGGCCATATTCCAATAATTAAGCTTTTGTGTGGGCTGGATTAAGATAATAAACAAAAATGACATAAGTTGAGACTGACTCAGTCTTTGTAATGATATGATTGTTTTTAAATCCTTTATATTAACTCGTGGTGTCTGCTTGCTTGATTGCTTGCTTGTCGCCAAAACTTTGGATCGATTTTTAACCCACTTCCTCGTAAGCTAGCGAGCTGAAATTTTGCAGGCGGTTTCGTACCGATGATAAAAACAATGTATCAAAATTTCAGATCGATCACATGTACCGTAATTGAATTATTGATTTTTTAGATTATTTTATTTATTCCTATGTATCATGTTATTTTTTTAGATAGAGTGTAAGGGTGCGCATTATATTGAACAACCTTTCTGTCGCGCAATAAGGTGCGTATTTTACTGACAACACTTTTTATAAACATATTCCTGATCGGTGCGTATTATATTAAACATGTTTTACGACACAACTACAATTTTGTATTTTTGGATGGTCTTGCGCTGCGTATTATAATGAACATTCTTTTAGTTACGTCTCATACATAAAGGATTTATAGTCAAAAACTTGGTTTTTTACGGGTTATTTTTTATTTGTTTGTTATTTGTGAAAGTTGCGGTTAGTGGTTGGAAGATTGGAGACAATACTTTCATGGAGTTTGAGACTTTATAAATGTTTTATTCCATCATTAGAAATTACTCAAATTGGTTGAATAATGGCAAATAATTAAAATGGATTGATATGTAAACAGAACAGAAATGTTGTGTAAAAAAATTGTGATGTAAACACAGCTTTGAAATTTTAACTAATTTCCTTTTCCGAGTTGGAAAAAAATTAACAATACTTTGTCACCAATTTTGCCATGGGACATCATCAAATTTTGTACACAAACAGCACATAGTGTCATCGGCTTCTTACAATAAATATCTACATTGGTGAGCAATAAAACGTAATCAACTTTTGACATAATTTGTCGTTACAGAAAGAATCCACAAGCCAATTAACTATTTAAGATAAGGTCGAGGGCCAGTTAAATTTTTTTAATTTTTAAGGGAAACAACTGCAGAGCGTCGCTTACTAGAAATTAATGATCCTGCGGACAATAAAATTCAATAATTAATGATCCCTGCTGTCAATGAAATTCATTTATTAATGCTGAAATTTTATTTGTCAGGCTTAATTAAATCTGTTACCTTTCAAAGATGACAGATGAAAGAAGTGAAATCAACAACATCATTTTGTTTAAGTTAGGTAAAGAAAATTTTAAACCATTGCATCCCTCAAGGAGTATTAAAATACTGATTTAATCAGTGTAACCGGTTGTCTCATTCACGTCAATGCAATTTATTTCCTAATGGGTTTTGAAATAAATCACTTGATGTTGATTATTCGCTATGTTAAGGTCAATCCAAAAAGAGATTAGTGTCAAGTTTATAAACTCACCCTGATGTGACCATGAGCAGAGAAAGACCCCAGGCGATGGGGAAACATATGACAACAAACAGGCCAGCCAGCACTGACACACTGAGCGCAGGATCCACTTGCTCAAGCCACAGAAGGACCGAGCGGATGTGGCGGTGGCCAAACACCAGAAAGGTCACAATGATGACAATGACCCCAATGGAGGTCAGGGTCGCCCGGTAGCACCAGTCATTGGAATCTGGTGTGTCAGTGATGATGGCATGCATCAATGCACTGCTTGAACCTGCAAAGTGCAATAATTCTTGGTTAAGAAATTAGCAGTGAAATAAGCACAAACGTTACAGAAATATTATTCAGTTGTCTGTGGTAAAGCTTGGAATTTTTTTTAATTAACTTATACCAATAAGTAAGTCAAACAACTTTTAGAGTAAGTCAACACAATAAGTAAGTCAAACAACTTTTAGAGTAAGTCAACACAATAAGTAGGTCAAACAACTTTTAGAGTAAGTCAACACAATAAGTAAGTCAAACAACTTTTAGAGTAAGTCAACACAATAAGTAGGTCAAACAACTTTTAGAGTAAGTCAACACAATAAGTAGGTCAAACAACTTTTAGAGTAAGTCAACACAATAAGTAAGTCAAACAACTTTTAGAGTAAGTCAACACAATAAGTAGGTCAAACAACTTTTAGAGTAAGTCAACACAATAAGTAAGTCAAACAACTTTTAGAGTAAGTCAACACAATAAGTAGGTCAAACAACTTTTAGAGTAAGTCAACACAATAAGTAGGTCAAACAACTTTTAGAGTAAGTCAACACAATAAGTAGGTCAAACAACTTTTAGAGTAAGTCAACACAATAAGTAAGTCAAACAACTTTTAGAGTAAGTCAACACAATAAGTAAGTCAAACAACTTTTAGAGTAAGTCAACACAATAAGTAGGTCAAACAACTTTTGAGAGTAAGTGCAACACAATAATGTAAGTCAAACAACTTTTAGAGTAAGTCAACACAATATGTAGGTCAAACAACTTTGTAGAGTAAGTCAACACAATAAGTAGGTCAAACAACTTTTAGAGTAAGTCAACACAATAAGTAAGTCAAACAACTTTTAGAGTAAGTCAACACAATAATGTAGGTGACACAACAACTTGTAGCGAAAGTCAACACAATAAGTAAGTCAAACAACTTTTAGAGTAAGTCAACATGTAAATCAGAATGTCCATTTTATACTACAGTGACATTGTAAGGTGACACAACTACCTGTGACATTGTAAGGTGACACAACTACCTGTGACATTGTCAGGTGAAACAACTACCTGTGACATTGTAAGGTGACACAACTACCTGTGACATTGTAAGGTGACACAACTACCTGTGGCATTGTAAGGTGACACAACTACCTGTGCCATTGTAAGGTGACACAACTACCTGTGACATAGTAAGGTTACACAACTACCTGTGACATTGTAAGGTTACACAACTACCTGTGACATTGTAAGGTGACACAACTACCTGTGACATAGTAAGGTTACACAACTACCTGTGACATTGTAAGGTTACACAACTACCTGTGACATCCTCCTCCTCATGCACTTCCTTGTTGTGAGCTTTCTGTGCACTGCCGCAAGCTTCACCAGTTTTCAGGAAGAGTTGCTGGTCTTGAGTGCTGGACCTGGAGTCCCCTGACTCCCAAGGTAGCGTCAACTCGCTGGCACGGTGATCTTCATCCAAGTGCACAGGTAAGAAGATGACGTCAATATCTGAAGACTCACCGATGAACAGCTCCGAGTTGATCTTGAACTTACTCATGGCTCCCTCTCTGATGACATTGGTGCTTCACACTGGAAGGTGGAAGAACAAAAAGGTGGTTATTGTCATTGGTGCTTCACACTGGAAGGTGGAAGAACAAAAATGTGGTTATTGACATTGGTGCTTCACACTGGAAGGTGGAAGAACAAAAATGTGGTTGTTGACATTTGTTTGGATTAGTTTCTGAACTAGATTAATTTATGACTTTGTTATGCAATTAATTATTTTTTTAGCTGTCTTAAGTTTCTCAACTGTTAGTACTCATGTTATTACATTAAAAAACACAAAGTTGGGAAAAACTATTTTAGGGATTTCATAGATTCCAACTAGATGGTTTGTTTTAATTCTTTTACAGAGACTTTATTGATTATTGTTTTATAAATGTCCTTTTGACAGAATTCCATAATGGTACATTATATAAAAATCTTCTTCATGTTCTCTTTGTATATCTCAAAACAGAATTATGGGAAATATAAAGCATACTCGTAAGGGCATTGTAGGTAATCTATGCAGTCTACAACATTTTGTAAGGGTATTGGTAGGCAATCAAATGATGGATGTGACGTCAGTTAAGAATAATAAAATGAGGAGGCGACAGCTGAATATTAAACAAGTGACTTAATCCTCGACAATGTTGAAAACGTGGCTCATTTAAGGTTCTACCCCTTCTCATTTGGAAGCCCATGTTGATGTGGTCAGAAGGGTTTCTTAGAGTCAGAGACAAGAACAAAGATATCTCCTCTCTGCAGTTAGATTACCCCACGTTAAACTTGGTTCACGCCAAGGGGTTGGATTGGCTCATTTGTCCAGGTTGAGCTTCCTAGTCGTCTTGTTTCGTTATGCCTAAACATTTCTCGCATTTATTAAGACAATCTGACTTTTTGAGTACAAAAATAAAAATACTTAAGAATTCCCTTTGAATTATTTCAATTGTTGGTATTTTAATTGGTGAATGTCTGGAGATAATTTCGACCGTACTTCTTGCTATGTTTGAGAACCTCAACCATCCCCCTCCCCCCACCCAAAAACCTACCCTAACCCAGTTAAAACATTAGTCAAATTTAACTAGGTAAAGTAGTACGTGGTCCCGGCTACATGGCTGTAATAAGATGACTAAGAGAATAGTGGGACTTAACACTGGTCTGGCCACGACGTTCAACGCTACAGGAAGTTGAACACACTGCATGTGGTTAAATAAGAGCGTCTGTGAGGGGGAGGGCTCATGACAAACTTCTAAGAGTCCACGTACAAAAAATAAGGAAGAACGTGTGCAATAAAATTCCAGACAACAAGCACCTCACAAAGAAAGTATAAAGAAGATAGGAGAAAAACCCGGCCACATGCTGTTAGATGTTTGTAACCAATTCCCAGTGTTATGGTACCACGATGGCTTCCCATATTTTACTATGCTATGGCACGTTAGTTGCTTTTCCATAATTTACAATGTTATGGCTTAATAGTGGCTTCCCATATTTTACAATTTTGTAGCACGACAGTGGCTTTCGATATTGTTATGGTATGACAGTGGTTTCCATATTGTTATGGTATGACAGTGGCTTTCCATATTGTTATGGTATGACGGTGGCTTTCCATATTGTTATGGTATGACAGTGGATTTCCATATTGTTATGGTATGACAGTGGCTTTCCATATTGTTATGGTATGACAGTGGCTTTCCATATTGTTATTGTATGACAGTGGTTTTCCATATTGTTATGGTATGAAGGTGGATTTCCATATTGCTATGGTATAACAGTGGCTTTCCATATTCTTATGGTATGATATATTATAGATGCCTGCATAGAAAGAAGATGGTCTAACATCGGTCATGTGCTTCGCATGGACAGCTAGAGGCTACCCCGAAAGACCCACACATGGACAGCTAGAGGCTACCCCGACAGACCCACACATGGACAGCTAGAGGCTACCCCGAAAGACCCACACAAGGACAGCTAGAGGCTACCCCGACAGACCCACACATGGACAGCTAGAGGCTACCCCAAAAGACCCACACATGGACAGCTAGAGGCTACCCCGACAGACCCACACATGGACAGCTAGAGGCTACCCCGAAAAACCCACACATGGACAGCTGGAGGCTACCCCGACAGACCCACACATGGACAGCTGGAGGCTACCACGACAGACCCACACATGGACAGCTGGAGGTAACCACGACAGACCCACACATGGACAGCTGGAGGCTACCCCGAAAGACCCACACATGGACAGCTAGAGGCTACTCCGACAGACCCACACATGGACAGCTAGAGGTAACCACGACAGACCCACACATGGACAGCTAGAGGCTACTCCGACAGACCCACACATGGACAGCTAGAGGCTACTCCGACAGACCCACACATGGACAGCTAGAGGTAACCACGACAGACCCACACATGGACAGCTAGAGGCTACTCCGACAGACCCACACATGGACAGCTTGAGGTAACCACGACAGACCCACACATGGACAGCTAGAGGCTACCCCGAAAGACCCACACATGGACAGCTAGAGGCTACCCCGAAAGACCCACACATGGACAGCTAGAGGCTACCCCGGCAGACCCTCACGTGGACAGCTCGAGGCTATCCCGAGAGACCCACACATGGACAGCTCGAGGCTACCGCGACAGACCCACAAATGGTAGCCAAATTTCCTTCTAAGGTTCGTTGGTCCGTGTGCAAAGTAAAAAAAAACGTGTGTGCAAAGGTGCACAGCATCCATTTTTGTGTGCAATATTTTACTAAATTTGCTGCGTGGCAATTCTAAACTGCTGCGCCGCGTCGGTCAGATATGTGCGTAGCCACTCAGCCTAAAGGGAACACTGAAATTGGCAACCAGGGGACAAGAGGAAACCAGGTAGACCAAGAATAACTTTATAACTTTACCAAGAACCATGAACAAAGAATCAAAGTTCTAGGTCTTCACACATTCTGCACCGAGCTGCAACAAACTGGCACGACTGGAAAACACAAATATCCGCCATTTGAACCTTATAGGCCCGAAAAGGAAAATCAATAAATCAATTAATCAATCAATCAATCATTGAATGAAATGATAGTGGCTTCCTTAATTTCAATGTTATCGCACCACGGTCGCTAATACCTATTTCCCCATAGATAGGGGGGTTGAAAGTCTTGGAGATTATTTAATAACCTCAGCTTTTTAAATGTTAGTTCTGCTTTAAGCTGGCATAGGTAAAGTCACTGGGATTTTAATGGAGGGTCGAGTATGGCGGAGCACACTCGTCATCTTGAGTTAGCTGGTGGGGTAAAGAGAACAATCTTTGTAATGGCCAAAAGTTAGCTGGTGTGGTAGAGAACAATCTTTTTAATGGCCAAAGTTAGACGGTCTGGAAGAGAACAATCTTTTTAATGGCCAAAGTTAGATGGTCTGGTAGAGAACAATCTTTCTAATGACCAAAAGTAGATGGTGTGGTAGAGAACAATCTTTCTAATGACCAAAAGTTAGATGGTGTGGTAGAGAACAATCTTTCTAATGGTCAAAAGTTAGATGGTGTTGTAAGAACAATCTTTTTAATGGCCAAAGTTAGATGGTCTGATAGAGAACAATCTTTCTAATGGCTAAAAGTTAGCTGGCGTGGTAAAGAACAATCTTTTTAATAGCCCATCTTAAGTTATACTGGGGTTGTAGATAATAATGTTTTTAATGGCCATAAATTTGCTGGTGTGTTAGAGAACAATATGTGATTGCTGTTACTCAAGATGCATTTGTCTACAGCTCATCTCACACCTTGCTCAAGAATTCTACAGCTAAGCCATAATCTAGCGCGGCTCTATCGTCGAGCCTATGCAATAAACGCAGTTCCATGATATAAATGTTGCAACCATCAGGTATTTATTTCTCTAAAGACGCCGTGTAGGAGATTAAAGGGTTCTTATAATGTTCATGGGCAGAGAAGGTATTTTAAGTGTCATTCTGGCAGATAGGTTTATGTAGTTGCATAGAGCAGTGCTTCTCAAACTTTTTTCGTAGGACGGACCGGCAGGAATTTGTCCCATTACTCCACGGACCGGTGCACTATTTTCCCGTACTGACGTGGATTTCCATGTACATGTACTGACGTGATAGCAAAATGAGTCTCTACATGGCCTAAAGCCTCACAAGATTAAGCATGAATTCGGTTTGTTTTATGCTACATGTCAACGAACAATTTTGAAAAAGAATAAACTTAAGCCTTGATTGCTTAGTGCTCATTACGAACTTCTTTATTTTTTATAAAAAATGTGTTGAAAATGGAAACCATCGTTTTTGTTTATTTTATATTTTTTGGGGTAGTACTTTAAATAAATTTATATCCCGACTTAAATCTACGTTTTATTAAAGAGAACATAAAGTTGAATATAAAGAGTTATGTTTATTTATTAAAAAAATAATAATATGGTAACGATAGTAAGTATATGTGTAGGTTTATGCTCAAAGTTTTACTTAAACTTAAACTAATGGCTCAGGTGAGCCTATTTATTTGTTGCAAGTTGATCAAGTCTTGGCTCGATTGAGGACAACGCTACACGCAATGGAGAACAAACATTCATACTGTTTCTGACCTGTACTTTGTCTTAATAATGCTCATTTTTCAAAAACCAGTCTCACATAGGTAAGATAAAGGAAATGGAAGAAGAGCCTTGAGATAGACCTGCTAGCCAAATGTTTTTAAAATTTCGGCTGGCTGACATAAATTTTCGGCTGATATCGGATTTTAAAATTTCGGCTGGCTGACATAATTTTTCGGCTGATCCAGATTAGCCGGATTTCTCCGTAAATTGACATTTGCAGTTGACTTTCAGCTGATTATTAAATATTCGTAAACACAATCCAGGGCTGTTCTAGCAAGTGTTACAGGTGCCGGTATGTTGAGAAATGGGCAATTAATTTTGAAGAAGTAAAAAAAAACATCTTTAGCCACATTTTCAAAGGCGAGCAAGTCTACAGAACCAGATAACAATATCTCTTGTCAGTTCATGACTTGATGTTGCCTGACATTGACTGTTGTCTTCTCCATACTTCCGGAAATATCCCAAAATTTTATTTGACTTTTCTTGACTTTGTACTGACACATTGTGCTTGACACTTAAGTGAAGATTCATATTGCCACTTGATGTAATTGCGGCAAAATTGGTTATTTTTGAAATGTGACCATTGTAACACAATGACTGCTGAGCAGTGGGACACAGCTGACAATAAACTCGATCTTCGTCTACATTTCTCCCATCAGCAGAGAACAGGCCACAAAAATATTTCCAGCATTGTGCTTTAGAATTTCCATGAAGGCTAGGCGGTTTAGGTTTTACTTGTAGGTTTTTAATGAACTGCCTCTCTTCCCGGTTTGGATGACATTTACTGACATTTGAGTTCACCTAAAATCATCATATAGTCATAAAGAATTGTTACATTAGAAATGGTGTAACGTAAAAAGGTAATCCTGCAATCTTAGCACGTATATCATTTCACTGCGAATTTTAATTTTATCGTGAGAACTTTCGTTTTTAATTTATTAAATGCATTTATATATGTTATATTTTAGCTATTATAGCGCTAATTTGTAAGGCTTTTTAATTTATAAGGCTTTTTCGGCCCTTGACGCTAAATAATCAGAGTAGAGTAGGATACATCCAATTTGTTTATCCAGCACCCTACTTGCTGGGTTGTCACATCAAGAGGCCAAATGAAATTTTCTCACTTACAAACAAACAAAACAGAATCAAACATTTAGTAAGTAAATAATAAATGAAATTTTCATAAAAAATATTTATTGATTTTCTAAAAATCTTAAAATAGATGAATGAACCTTTTTAAAAAAAAACATCTTCAGTCAGTAAATTTATTTTAGCATGGGTCGTTCCAGGTAAAAAAAAATCTAGCTAGCCGGGTGCTAGATAAACAAAAAATGATGTATCCTACTCCGATTATGTAGTGTCAAAGGCCGAAAAAGCCTTATAAATTAGCGCTATAATAACTAAAATATAACATATATAGATGCATGTAATAAATTAATTTTTCAAAAAACGTTAAAAACCAAGTTTTTGACTATAAATCCTTTATGTACGAGACATAACTAAAAGAATGTTCATGATAATACGCAGCGCAAGACCATCCAAAAATACAAAATTGAAGTTGTGTCGTAAAACATGTTTAATATAATGCGCACCGATCAGGAATATGTTTATAAAAAGAGTTGTCAATAAAATACGCTCCTTATTGCGCGACAGAAAGGTTGTTCAATACAATACGCACCGCGACGCTCTATCTCAAAAAATAGCATGATACATAGGAATAAATAAAATAATCTAAAAAATCAATAATTTAATTACGGTACATGCGATCGATCTGAAATTTTGATACATTGTTTTTATTATCGGTACAAAACTGCCTGCAAAATTTCAGCTCGCTAGCTTACGAGCAAGTGGGTTAAAAATCGATCCAAAGTTTTGGCGACAAGGACGGGTGCAGACACCACGAGTTAATATAAAGGATTTAATAAAAACAACCCGTAAAAAACCAAGTTTTTGACTATAAATCCTTTACGTATGAGACGTAACTAAAAGAATGTGCATTATAACACGCAGCGCAAGACCATCCAAAAATACAAAATTGCAGTTGTGTCGTAAAACGTGTTTAATATAATGCGCACCAATCAGGAATAGGTTTATAAAAAGTGTTGTCAGTAAAATACGCACCTTATTGCGCGACAGAAAGGTTGTTCAATATGATACGCATCGCGACGCTCTATCTAAAAAAATAGCATGATACATAGGAATAAATAAAATAATCTAAAAAATCAATAATTTAATTACGGTACATGCGATCGATCTGAAATTTTGATACATTGTTTTTATCATCGGTACGAAACTGCCTGCAAAATTTCAGCTCGCTATCTTGCGAGCAAGTGGGTTAAAAATCGATCAAAAGTTTTGGCGACAAGCAAGCAAGCAAGCAAGGTCGGCCGCAGACACCACGAGTTAATATAAAGGATTTAATAAGAAAAACCCGTAAAAAACCAAGTTTTTGACTATAAATCCTTTATGTACGAGAAGTAACTAAAAGAATGTTCATTATAATACGCAGCGCCAGACCATCCAGAAATACAAAATTTCAGTTGTGTCGTAAAACATGTTTAATATAATACGCACCGATCAGGAATATGTTTATAAAAAGAGCTGTCAATAAAATACGCACCTTATTGCGCGACAGAAAGGTTGTTCAATATAATACGCACCGCGACGCTCTATCTCAAAAAATAGCATGATACATAGGAATAAAAAAAATAATCTAAAAAATCAATAATTTAATTACGGTACATGCGATCGATCTGAAATTTTGATACATTGTTTTTATCATCGGTACGAAACTGCCTGCAAAATTTCAGCTCGCTATCTTGCGAGCAAGTGGGTTAAAAATCGATCAAAAGTTTTGGCGACAAGCAAGCAAGCAAGCAAGCAAGCAAGCAAGGTCCGCCGCAGACACCACGAGTTAATATAAAGGATTTAAAAATGAAAGTTCTCACGAGAAAATTAAAATTCACAACGTAAATATGTATGTGCTAAAACTTCAGGATCACCCTTAAAAATAATCAGTTATTGACTAAACTAGTATCTAGTTAATTGAAACAATTAATTTAATTTAGGCTTACCTTTCTGCTAGTAGAAGATCGTTGAGCCATACTTTAATAATAATAAATCGCCTATTTACGACAAAGCTTAACTTGCAAGAACTGTAATGACTATTTTGGTTTAAAATAACTGTACAAATAACTCTAAAAATTCTAAAAATGCAATCGATGATTGTCGATCTTAAAACGGAACGCAATGAAACTTAAGAAAACAAAGACATTACGTTACGGCGGCTCGTTCATTTTTCGGCGGATTTATGGCGGACAAAATACGGCGGCTAATGCGGCGCGCCGCATATTTTCCAGCGGACAAAAATTTTGCGGCGTATTCAGAATTGCCATCAAGCGACGCGGGGTAACAATTTGATACATTCTCTTGTCGGTTCTCAAACTTAATGATTATAATTAGATTTATTTTTCATTTCTTGATAACTTCCGCGGACCGGCGGCTGATGGTCCACGGACCGGCACCGGTCCGCGGACCACCACTTTGAGAAGCACTGGTATAGAGCACATCAGATTTGTAACCTACTGAAGAGGTATGGGGTATTTCACCATCTCAGAAATGGGCTTCAATCAACTTTAAATATATATATATTGGTCACGTAACAGTTGTTTATATTATGTAGGGCCTATATGCATTATCACCTAATATTTGACGAAGACAGTATCGCTACCATCTCTGTGATGGTTCTCTAGTTTAGGCTTCGAAGAGAGCAGCAGAGGAAACACAGGGCACTAATAGATAGTCAATAAACTCCTCAACAAAGAGCTTAAAATGATGATAAATTGATGACACCAATAGAAACAAAATTAAAGCAACAAAAAATAATAATTTAAAAAAAAATTACTCAGTGAGCCTACAACACAAAAACCCCATGTCTTGAGACGCTTATTGGATTCCGTCAATTTGAGATTTAGTCTCAATCTCGACTATTTAATTATGACAACACTTGCTTAGCCATTTTACAAATACCATCAAACTACATAAGACATGAAACTCATTCGTCATACATTTTGACCGAAATTCATCAAGTGATTATATGATGTACCTTCTGCCAGCTTGGTGTCTTTTACAAGCAATATATTTAAAGAAAACTGTACCTTGACTCCGTTGAGTGTAAACAATTTGTATGCAGAGACAGTGATTAGCGTTACATGACCGCGAAGTAATGTTATAAGAAGACTTCAAAAATACATTGGCAAAATCAAACAAGGTTGTCAAAAATCTTTTTAATTAGAATAACGCAGAGCTAAAGAAATGGATGAGTTTAAACGTCTCAGAGCAGCGTTAGGGTTTTAACAAAAAATTGGAACTTATCTGTTACCGACGTTCCTTCTATACATCAGATTATCGCGTCCTATCGCAATACAAAGTAGTTTATTATTATTATTATATTTTACATTTAGAAAACTTGGCTAAACGACTACTGGGTAACAGAAATGAACTTATCGGACAGAGTTGAGACCCCAATAGAATGTGCAAACACTTATTAATGTGTACATTTCTGTATGCTCATGTTATCAGGTATGGGGCTGGTGTGAGCAACACAAGAGCAGCCCTGGGGTAAAGCTTGGTTAACACCAGTTTAGCACCCAGGATTAGATCTGGCTTGTTACATCTGATGAAGCATTAGGTAACATATGATCTAATGCATGGTTACATTATACATTTTTGTTTTAAAAAATCCGTCAAAAAGAGACGCGCTATTTATTTTCACAAAATGCCCAGCCCATTTGACGTCGTACAAAAAAAAAGTAGACTATTTGAAATATAGGAATCAGGGGAATATTGAAATTCAAGTTCAAAAAAGTTTTTTCGGGACATTTTTTGTGATCCATTCGGATAATTCTATCCCCGATTTTGAAGAGGTGTTTCAGTTCTAATTTTTCTAAATTAAGGAAGGGCCAGGTGTGTCCGGGTACAGCGGGTAGGGCCAGGTGTGTCCGGGTACAGCGGGAAGGGCAAGGTGTGTCCGGGTACAGCGGGTAGGGCCATGTGTGTCCGGGTACAGCGAGTAGGGCCAGGTGTGTCCGGGTACATCGAGTAGGGCCAGGTGTGTCCGGGCACAGCGGGTAGGGCCAGGTGTGTCCGGGTACAGCGGGAAGGGCCAGGTGTGTCCAGATACAGCGGGTAGGGCCAGGTGTGTCCGGGTACAGCGGGAAAGGCCAGGTGTGTCCGGGTACAGCGGGTAGGGCCAGGTGTGTCCGGGTACAGCGGGAAGGGCCATGTGTGTCCGGGTACAGCGGGTAGGACCATGTGTGTCCGGGTACAGCGAGTAGGGCCAGGTGTGTCCGGGTACATCGAGTAGGGCCAGGTGTGTCCGGGCACAGCGGGTAGGGCCAGGTGTGTCCGGGTACAGCGGGAAGGGCCAGGTATGTCCAGATACAGCGGGTAGGGCCAGGTGTGTCCGGGTACAGCGGGAAAGGCCAGGTGTGTCCGGGTACAGCGGGTAGGGCCAGGTGTGTCCGGGTACAGCGGGAAGGGCCAGGTGTGTCCAGGTACAGCGGGAAGGGCCAGGTGTGTCCGGGTTCAGCGGGTAGGGCCAGGTGTGTCCGGCTACAGCGGGTAGGGCCAGGTGTGTCCGAGTACAGCGGGTAGGGCCAGGTGTGTCCGGGTACAGCGGGTAGAGCCAGGTGTGTCCGGGTACAGCGGGTAGGGCCAGGTGTGTCCGGGTACAGCGGGTAGGGCCAGGTGTGTCCGGGTACAGCGGGTAGGGCCAGGTGTGTCCGGGTACAGCGGGTGGGCCTAAGTTTGCCGCGATGTACTCGTAAGGATCTAGGTTTGCCATGGTGTTCAAGGAATGGTCTAGGTTTGCCATGGTGTTCAAGGGATGGTCTAGGTTTGTCATGGTGTTCACAAGGGATGGTCTAGGTTTGCCATGGTGTTCAAGGGATGGTCTAGGTTTGACATGGTGTTCACGGGATGGTCTAGGTTTGCCATGGTCTTCAAGGGATGGTCTATGTTTGTCATGGTGTTCAAGGAATGGTATAGGTTTGTCATGGTGTTCAAGGAATGGTCTAGGTTTGCCATGATGTTCAAGGAATGGTCTAGGTTTGCCATGGTGTTCAAGGAATGGTCTAGGTTTGTCATGGTGTTCAAGGAATGGTCTAGTTTTGTCATGGTGTTCAAGGAATGGTCTAGGTTTGCCATGGTGTTCAAGGAATGGTCTAGGTTTGCCATGGTGTTCAAGGAATGTTCTAGGTTTGTCAAGGTGTTCAAGGAATGGTCTAGGTTTGCCATGGTGTTCAAGGAATGGTCTAGGTTTGCCATGGTGTTCAAGGAATGGTATAGGTTTGTCATGGTGTTCAAGGAATGATCTAGGTTGCCATGGTGTTCTAGTAATGATTTAGGTGAGCCATGGTGTTCTGGGAATGATCTAGATAAGCCACTGTGTTCAAGGAATGGTCTAGATGAGCCATGGTGTTCTAGGAATGATTTAGGTGAGCCATGGTGTCCTGGGAATGATCTAGATGAGCCACGGTGTTCTAGGAATGGTCTAAATGAAACACGGTGTTCTAGGAATGGTCTAGATGAGCCAAGGTGTTCTAGGAATGGTCTAATGAGCCAAGGTGTTCTAGGAATGATCTAGATGAGCCATGGTGTTCTTGGAATGGTCTAGGTGAGCCACGGTGTTCTAGGAATGGTCTAGGTGAGCCATGGTGTTCTGGGAATGATCTAAGTGTGCAATGGTGATCTAGAATTAACCTAGGTGATGGTGATATTTTTTATAAAGAAATGTGTGTGCAATCAGTAACAACAACTTTGAAGTGTCACAACTCACTATTTGTCCTGCTAGACCTGCGCTCATGGTTGAAATACTGTATTTTTATTGCACCATTCGTCAGGACAATTTGGTTACGGAACACATTTTAACCAAAATAGTGAACGATTGAGTCACAGAAAAGTTAAACCCCACACGCAATTTGAAGCCATAACATCACAACAAAACACTTCTCACAATTGTATGGCGTGAAGACACACTCAGGTAGCGCAGTGATACAAGTCATTGTGTCCAGCCCCATTGACCGTACAGTTGACTTACGTCACACAAGTAAATCACAATGAACTGGTTGAACTGACGATTGTGGCTGTCCTTGAAATAGAAAGGATCTAGACTACTTTCTTTAATGGCGCTGTTACCGGTTTTATGAGCGCGCAAAAAAAGAAGAGAATATACGAAATAAGAGTTGGGGTGAACAGGTCGGGGCATAGCGTGGGGGAGGGGGCGTGTAAAGGGAGAGGCGGGTGGTTGGTGAACGGGTGGTTGGTGGGTTGGTAGACGCGTGGTTGGGTGGTTAAAGGGAGACCCATTGGTTAGCCTTGGTCACCAAATCTGTTAGTAATTAACGATTGATCACAAACTGAAATGGAGGACGAGGTGGAGGGATATGTAGGATCCAAATCAGTTCATTGACATCATTCATGGACTCCACACATCCGTTCATTGACATCATTCATGGACTCCACACATCAGTTCATTGACATCATTCATGGACTCCACACATCAGTTCATTGACATCATTCATGGACTCCACACATCAGTTCATTGACATCATTCATGGACTCCACACATCAGTTCAATGACATCATTCATGGACTTTCAACATCAGTTCAATGACATCATGCATGGACTCCACACATCAGTTCATTGACATCATTCATGGACTCCACACATCAGTTCATTGACATCATTCATGGACTCCACACATCAGTTCAATGACATCATTCATGGACTTTCAACATCAGTTCAATGACATCATTCATTGACTTCCAACATCAGTTCAATGACATCATTCATGGACTTCCAACATCAGTTCAATGACATCATTCATTGACTTCCAACATCAGTTCATTGACATCATTCATGGACTCCACACATCAGTTCAATGACATCATTCATTGACTTTCAACATCAGTTCAATGACATCATTCATGGACTCCACACATCTGTTCATTGACATCATTCATTGACTTTTAACATCAGTTCAATGACATCATTCATTGACTTCCAACATCAGTTCAATGACATCATTCATTGACTTCCAACATCAGTTCAATGACATCATTCATAGACTTTCAACATCAGTTCAATGACATCATTCATGGACTTCCAACATCAGTTCAATGACATCATTCATTGACTTTCAACATCAGTTCAATGACATCATTCATTGACTTTCAACATCAGTTCAATGACATCATTAATTGACTTCCAACATCAGTTCAATGACATCATTCATTGACTTCCAACATCAGTTCAATGACATCATTCATTGACTTTCAACATCAGTTCAATGACATCATTCATTGACTTTCAACATCAGTTCAATGACATCATTCATTGACTTCCAACATCAGTTCAATGACATCATTCATTGACTTCCAACATCAGTTCAATGACATCATTAATTGACTTTCAACATCAGTTCATTGACATCATTCAAGGACTTTTTGAGGAATTAATCTCACAATGGGACAATGTTTTTTAAACCCAAATTCCTGGGTGTTAAGTTTACTTACGATAAACAAAAGAAATCTGCCTCCCATACATTCCACTCCTGCAAATGCCTGCACTGCTTGGTGCACACTGAGAGGGGGAAGATAAGGTATGCAGATGTTTCATGTTCTGTCGGCCCTCACCCCTCCCCCTCTGCCCACCTAGGGACAAATGTTGGAGTCTGGATGTTTCCCCCACACCCAGCCGAATGACAAAGTCGTTAGTAGGAGCCAGCGATAAGACCTTAAAATAAAGCTACTGACTACCACATTTGGAATCAAAGAAGTGGACTCTTGGGGTGAGCCAAGGTAAATAGATTGTTGGTCAACTGTGGTCTACAACTACAACTTCCGTGACAGCAGTGCTCTTCAACCTTTCCTGCCTTTTTGCTGTACAACTCATCTGTTGAAAAATCCACCCACCCCCACCCTAATTGAATAGGGACTTATTTACACTGTCTGATGAGATTGCACCATCTTCATGTCGCCACATGCAGTTATTTCTGGCTCACCCACGTTTCCAATGTAAGGAAATAGCTGAAGGTTGGAATCTTGTTATTATGATGACAATATCATGAGAACTGACGAGACTGGGGCGGGGGAGGTTGGTGCATGAGGCATTTATAGAGGCGTTGTTTACCCCAAGTGACGTGTTAATATCAAGACAACCAAGGTCGTGTTAAAAAAAAGTTATCAAATAGGGTATCAGTGGGCCTGAAAAAGACGCAGCAAAACGACGAACGTATCGGCCAACTGCCTACCTCAGCGAGCAAACACAAACAAACGGATGTACGAAAATAAGGAAAAGTTATCTTCAGGGAGAAGAAGACAGCGCAGATGGTTGTAGGTCATGACAGTGCTTTCATAGCTTCCAGTGCTTCCCCATCATAGGATTTTCCGCCGCTTCCCTTAAGTATAGGCTTTTCTGGTGCTTCCATAATGTAGATTTGTTGGTGCTTCCCTAAAGTAGATTTTTTTCTAAGTGCTTCCATAACGTGGCCTTTTTCCAGTGCTTGCATAATGTAGGCTTTTTTCCAGTGCTTCCATAATGTAGGCTTTTTCCAGCGCTTCCATAATATATGCTTTTCAAGCGCTTTCCCAACATAGAGTTTTCAAGTGCCTCCCTAACGTAGGTTTTCAAGTGCTTCCATAATTCAGACTTTTCGATGCTTCCCTAACGTAAGCTTTTCGAGTACATCCCCAGCGTAGGCTTTTTAAGTGCTTCCCCAACATAGGCTTTTCCATTGCTTACATAACGTAAGTTTTTCAAGTGCTCCCTTAACGTAGGCTTTTCAAGTCCTTCCCCAACATAGGCCTTTCCATTGCTTACATAACATAGGTTTTCCAAGTAATCCCTTAACGTAGGCTTTTCAAAAACTTCACTAAAGCAGGCTTTATAAGTGTTCCCTTAATGTATGCTTTTCGGTGCTTCCCTAAAGCAGGCTTTTCCATTACTGCTTTAACGTCGTCTTTGTCATTGCTTCCTCAACGTAGGCTTTGCCAGTTCATCCATATCGAAGGCTTTTCCCTGGCTTCCGAGCGGGGAACCATCTAAGACAATTTTTACCAAAACAGTACCAAAAGATTCCACGTGAGTCTGAATTTATACACGTCCATATAAATTTGTTGCCTTCTATTTCTCCATAAGATTTGGTTGATGAACACGGATTATCTCATAGGTTTGGAGCACTGTTCATCTCGCAGGCTCGGAGCAATGTCTATCTCTCAGGTTCGGAGCAATGTCTATCTAATAGGTTTGAAGCACTGTTCATCTCGCAGGCTCGGAGCAATGTCTATCTCATAGGTTTGGAGCACTGTTCATCTCGCAGGCTCGGAGCAATGTCTATCTCATAGGTTTGGAGCACTGTTCATCTCGCAGGTTCGGAGCAATGTCTATCTCATAGGTTTGGAGCACTGCTTGTCTCATTAGTTGGGAGCATTGTTTATTTATACCGTGTCAATTTTTTTTGCAACAGCGGTCAGGACGAGTCAGTTTAAGTCATGACTAGGAGCACTGTTTATTTGACCAAGCCAATTTACGTCACTCAATTTGAATCTTCACCAATAAGTCGTTATACAGTATTCGGTAAGTCAAAAAATGTGTTTCTGTGTGAATACATACCTACACACATACATAAACACATAATAATTACATATATACATGCACACGTACATATTTAGACCTATTTCCCCCCGCACAAGAGCGTTATGTAGCTTAATTTCTTCGTCGCCTTAACCTTACAATCAACGTACTTCATACGTCCCTAGGAATGAGCAAACATTTGACTTAACATTAACACCACTTACTTATTTTCTTCTTGTGATAAGCAACCCTGAACACGTCACACACCCATGCAGATAAGACAAACACGACGACAACATGGTCACGGACAAACCAGGCCAGAGAAAGCTGGGTTAAACCATGTGTGGCCTTCGGGTCAGTCTAGACACCGTGCGGTTAAACCATTGTAGATCTATGTCCATTACCCCGTGCTCAGTTAAACCATTGTATATCGGTGCCCATTATCTCGTGCTCAGTTAAACCATTGTATATCTATGTCCATTATCTCGTGCTCAGTTAAACCATTGTATATCTATGTCCATTATCTCGTGCTCAGTTAAACCATTGTATATCTATGTCCATTATCTCGTGCTCAGTTAAACCATTGTATATCTATGTCCATTATCTCGTGCTCAGTTAAACCATTGTATATCTATGTCCATTATCTCGTGCTCAGTTAAACCATTGTATATCTATGTCCATTATCTCGTGCTCAGTTAAACCATTGTATATCTATGTCCATTACCTCGTGCTCAGTTAAACCATTGTAGATCTATGTCCATTACCTCGTGCTCAGTTAAACCATTTAATATCTATGTCCATTACCTCGTGCTCAGTTAAACCATTTAATATCCATGTCCATTATATCGTGCTCAGTTAAACCATTGTAGATCTATGTCTATTACCCCGTGCTCAGTTAAACCATTGTATATCTATGTCCATTATCTCGTGCTCAGTTAAACCATTGTATATCTATGTCCATTATATCGTGCTCAGTTAAACCATTGTATATCTATGTCCATTATCTCGTGCTCAGTTAAACCATTGTATATCTATGTCCATTATCTCGTGCTCAGTTAAACCATTGTATATCTATGTCCATTATATCGTGCTCAGTTAAACCATTGTATATCTATGTCCATTATATCGTGCTCAGTTAAACCATTGTAGATCTATGTCCATTACCTCGTGCTCAGTTAAACCATTTAATATCTATGTCCATTACCTCAGGCTCAGTTAAACCATTGTATATCTATGTCCATTATCTCGTGCTCAGTTAAACCATTGTATATCTATGTCCATTACCTCGTGCTCAGTTAAACCATTTAATATCTATGTCCATTACCTCAGGCTCAGTTAAACCATTGTATATCTATGTCCATTACCTCGTGCTCAGTTAAACCATTTAATATCTATGTCCATTACCTCGTGCTCAGTTAAACCATTTAATATCCATGTCCATTATATCGTGCTCAGTTAAACCATTGTAGATCTATGTCTATTACCCCGTGCTCAGTTAAACCATTGTATATCTATGTCCATTACCTCGTGCTCAGTTAAACCATTTAATATCTATGTCCATTACCTCGTGCTCAGTTAAACCATTTAATATCCATGTCCATTATATCGTGCTCAGTTAAACCATTGTAGATCTATGTCTATTACCCCGTGCTCAGTTAAACCATTGTAGATCTATGTCCATTATCTCGTGCTCAGTTAAACCATTTAATATCTATGTCCATTATCTCGTGCTCAGTTAAACTATTGTATATCTATGTCCATTATATCGTGCTCAGTTAAACCATTGTATATCTATGTCCATTATATCGTGCTCAGTTAAACCATTGTAGATCTATGTCCATTACCTCGTGCTCAGTTAAACCATTTAATATCTATGTCCATTACCTCAGGCTCAGTTAAACCATTGTATATCTATGTCCATTATCTCGTGCTCAGTTAAACCATTGTATATCTATGTCCATTATCTCGTGCTCAGTTAAACCATTGTATATCTATGTCCATTACCTCAGGCTCAGTTAAACCATTGTATATCTATGTCCATTACCTCGTGCTCAGTTAAACCATTTAATATCCATGTCCATTATATCGTGCTCAGTTAAACCATTGTAGATCTATGTCTATTACCCCGTGCTCAGTTAAACCATTGTATATCTATGTCCATTATATCGTGCTCAGTTAAACCATTGTATATCTATGTCCATTATATCGTGCTCAGTTAAACCATTGTAGATCTATGTCCATTACCTCGTGCTCAGTTAAACCATGTTTTAAAATCAGATAACCCCTAGACGCGTATTCAGTTATATAATGTATGATAGTCTGATGAATACTAAACGTTCTGTCTACACTCTACATGATGATAGTCTGGCCAACACCCGACAATGTGTCCAGTTATGTATGATAGTCTGGCATACACAAGACGATGTGTCCCCTTATGTATGATAGTCTGGCCTACTCCAGACGATGTGTCCAGTTATGTATGATAGTCTGGCCTACACGAGACGATGTGTCCAGTTATGTATGATAGTCTGGCCTACACCAGCCGATGTGTCCAGTTCAGCCATGTATGAGTCCTGGCCAAATGTAAATGCTGTGGTTTATGGTTCGTATCAGTCAACTAGCCGAGCACACAGCCCATTCATTCCTCAGCTCGTATCAAAGGATTCATCAATAGCGTAGCAGTGGAATTGACGGCGGATTTCGGAGCCGACATTTGATGCTCACTGGGTTTTTCTTTCCTAAGAGTAAGAGCCCTTTAAGTGACAAATATAAAAAAATTGGACAAAGTTTACGTTGCCCCATATTGAACTTTTTTTGTCGACTTAGTGTCGGTCTAAAGTCTGCCTGATACCTCCATGGTTGCGCTCGACTTAATATTTCTGTTTTATGTCCTTAGGGAACCCTGTATAGTGCCGACACTGAGCAAGTCTCAGTCGGACGTGCCGGTAGCTGGCACTATTAAAGCTCTAAGCAAGTCTCTGTCGGACGTGCCGGTAGCTGGCACTATTAAAGCTCTAATTATGGCCCAGTTTCAGAGCATCGATTCGATCAACACAAGCGGGACGGACTGCTGACTTCAAATATTTCAATAAACTGAGGTCCCATTTATCAGAGGCCGTGCGACTCTGTTGTTTTATTGTAGCTCATCGCTTAGCTTTAACTTTCGTTGATTTCAATAATTTCATCACGGGCAATGTATTCAGAGTCCCCATTAACTTCTTGCCCCATGAATTTTATGCTCATAATATTACACGCCATGTTTATTCCATATCGCTTATGTCTTATGTACTTAAACATCATGCCCCGTGCTTTTCATGCCCATTGCGATCCACGCTTTATGCAATTAATGGAACATAAACCACATGACCACATTTCCCTATGTACTCCCTGTGCCGTCTACTCCGTTTCCCATACACACTATGCCAAATATGCTGTACAGACTATGCCAAATATGCTGTACATACTATGCCAAATATGCTGTACACACTATGCCAAATATGCTGTACACACTATGCCATGTACACTCCCGTTAGCTGGTTTTTACCCATTGAATTTAATAAAACGTATGATTCAGAGCAGATTACTTCTGTCACACCACGAACCCACACAGAAATAATAACTTCTGTCACACCACGAACCCACACAGAAATAATAACTTCTGTCACACCACGAACCCACACAGAAATAATAACTTCTGTCACACCACGAACCCACACAGAAATAATAACTTCTGTCACACCACGAACCCACACAGAAATAATAACTTCTGTCACACCACGAACCCACACATAAATAATAACTTCTGTCACACCACGAACCCACACAGAAATAATAACTTCTGTCACACCACGAACCCACACAGAAATAATAACTTCTGTCACACCACGAACCCACACAGAAATAATAACTTCTGTCACACCACGAACCCACACAGAAATAATAACTTCTGTCACACCACGAACCCACACAGAAATAATAACTTCTGTCACACCACGAACCCACACAGAAATAATAACTTCTGTCACACCACGAACCCACACAGAAATAATAACTTCTGTCACACCACGAACCCACACAGAAATAATAACTTCTGTCACACCACGAACCCACACAGAAATAATAACTTCTGTCACACCACGAACCCACACAGAAATAATAACTTCTGTCACACCACGAACCCACACAGAAATAATAACTTCTGTCACACCACGAACCCACACAGAAATAATAACTTCTGTCACACCACGAACCCACACAGAAATAATAACTTCTGTCACACCACGAACCCACACAGAAATAATAACTTCTGTCACACCACGAACCCACACAGAAATAATAACTTCTGTCACACCACGAACCCACACAGAAATAATAACTTCTGTCACACCACGAACCCACACAGAAATAATAACTTCTGTCACACCACGAACCCACACAGAAATAATAACTTCTGTCACACCACGAACCCACACAGAAATAATAACTTCTGTCACACCACGAACCCACACAGAAATAATTACTTCTGTCACACCACGAACCCACACAGAAATAATAACTTCTGTCACAACACCAACCCACACAGACATAATTACTTCTATCACAGGTAAATAATATCAGAGTTAACAGCACTTCAATTATATCACAGGTAACACGAAGTCAGTTATATCACAGGTAACACGAAGTCAGTTATATCACAGGTAACACGAAGTCAGTTTTATCACAGGTAACACGAAGTCAGTTATATCACAGGTAACACGAAGTCAGTTATATCACAGGTAACACGAAGTCAGTTATATCACAGGTAACGCGAAGTCAGTTATATCACAGGTAACACGAAGTCAGTTATATCACAGGTAACACGCAGTCAGTTATATCACAGGTAACACGAAGTCAGTTATATCACAGGTAACACGAAGTCAGTTATATCACAGGTAACACGAAGTCAGTTATATCACAGGTAATAAGCAATGTCACTAATATCAATGTTAACAGGACATAAATTTTATCACGGTAACAGGAAAACTCAATTATATCCACCCTGCCCAGAGGCAAAATATTTCAACCCTTACCTAAAATAAATGTCATGTTATAATCCTGAATTAGGAAATGGTCAATAAATTGACCGATCTGTGGTTGGATGAGAAGACCAACAATCTATTGGTAGTTAATGAGACGACCAACAAGCTGATCACGCCATTCACCATTGAAAGGGGTTGGGCTATGAGCAGTGATATTGTGCAGCTCTTAATGTTTGCACCGCATCACCGACACGAATTTTTGGTGGTTAATGAGACGACCAATAAGCTGATCACGCCAATTCCTCATTGAAAGCGGTTGAGCAGTGACAGTGTACAGGCTCCTAATATTGGCACCATATCACTGACACAAGCTGTCGCTCATCTCATATTCGTCCCTAATGGTGTAGCTCTATGGATTCACAGCGGACTTGGTGCAAATGGATCTGATGATTAATAGCCCCGTACAAACTGTAGTCCATAACTGTACGTTTATAGCTAATACATTAAATGGATTTCATTAGCGGCAAGTTCAACTGTTTTTACTGAATAAATTAGATTATTAGCCCAGCTGACATTTACGCAGCAGTTTACACACAGATTTTCCCGTAGTAGTATCAGACGGAGCTGTCAACGTGGCTACGAAATATTAAGAACATGTACACAAGGCTGCTCTTAATAAGTCATCGGTGCCATTTATCTTACACAAAATTTCATTTTAATAACATGACCGAGGTCAAACATACATCCGCTACAACCTTGACACTCATTCATTACATCCTTCTACAACTTTGACCGAAGTTCATTGAACTTGAACTATCCCTTAACCCGTCGTTGGGTCGTTGTGGCACCATCGTGAACTGCACACTATCTCGTGCCATTTGTCCCGGTCCTGTGCTGCCTTTTGAGAGTCACTGAATGACAGGCCGGTCCACTCCTTGATATCGTCTTCCAATCTCTTCCTTTGTCTGCCTCTTTTCCTTCCTCCCTGGACTGTACCTTGCAATACAGTCTTTGCGAGACCTCCAGATCTTGTCACGTGTCCGTACCATCGTAGTTTCCTCTTCTTAATTGAGGTGAGAAGGTCCTCGTAGGGGCCAATGACAGTACTTATTGTGTTGCGGACCGCTTCGTTTGTGATGTGCGCTGTGTAGGAGATGTTCAATATCTTTCTGAAACATCTCATCTCTAGCGCATTGATTCTTCTTTGGAGGTCTGCAGTGAGCGTCCAAGCCTCACAACCATACAAAATCTTGACAGAGGTCCATTACATTCTTGAACAATCTTGACCGAGGTCCATTACATTCTTCTAAAATTCTGGCCCAGGTCCATTATATCCTTCTACAACATAGACATAGGTTCAATATATCCTTCTTTCAACCTAGACATAGGTCCATTATATCCTTCTACAACCTAGACATAGGTCCATTATATCCTTCTACAACCTAGACATAGGTCTAATATATCCCTCTACAACCTAGACATAGGTCCAATATATCCCTCTAAAAACATGACCGAGGTCCGTTATGTTCAAATTGATACATTTTAAAAAAAAGTTATTGAAAGGCTGCCAAGCTGTGAGCTTCAAAATTTCTATTCCTGTAGTGGGACGCCTTTTGTGTTGTTGGGGATTATATCGACGCTTGGTAGGAGTAGGAGGGTTTGATAGTTACATATAATAAAAACTGTAAGAAGTGTGCGGGGGACGGGGGAACGCTGTAAGACGGAAAATTTTATTATATGGGTCATGGAGGCGGGGGTTGGGGAAGATTATATCGGTATTTTAGGTCATCGCGTCAAGGCGATACATCGAGTTGAATAGATGCAACGATCCCAAACAACAGGTAATCGATCAATTGTCACGATTAGATAGATTTAGATGTACGTTGGTAAAGCTGCGTTCAATAGACCGCCAAAACCGATTTCCAAGAAGTTCGAATTAACTGAGATTCTTCAAGTGCATTGTTTGAAGGTATGTTGTGCCATCTCAATATAGAGGGTGGGAAGTTCACCCCTTTCTGCCACTGTTGAGTGATGGCTTATGTGTGTCATCTCCCGCAAATTATCTAATCGCAACTTCCAAGTATTTTAACATATTGACCTCTTAATTCCATACTTTCTTGCCCTCACACCAGCGGACAGACTGCTGCAGACTAGGTCTAATTTCTAACATATCAAATAATACACAAAGATTATAGATATAATTAATTGTTTTAGAGTATAGACTGATTTGAGTAGTTATAATTATAGAAAGATGGGGTGGATATAGAGGGAGAGACAGACAGACAAATAGATAGTTTGGTGGATGGATGGATGGATGGATGAAGGTATGTGTATAAAAATTAGTATATATATTGACAGATAAAGATAGATTTAGACAGAGACATAAATTCATTCATTTGATTAGCTATGGATAGACTTCTGTAGATGGATAGACTTCTGTAGATGGATAGACTTCTGTAGATGGATAGACTTCTGTAGATGGATAGACTTCTGTAGATGGATAGACTTCTGTAGATGGATAGACTTCTGTAGATGGATAGACTTCTGTAGATGGATAGACTTCTGTAGATGGATAGACTTCTGTAGATGGATAGACTTCTGTAGATGGATAGACTTCTGTAGATGGATAGACTTCTGTAGATGGATAGACTTCTGTAGATGGATAGACTTCTGTAGATGGATAGACTTCTGTAGATGGATAGACTTCTGTAGATGGATAGACTTCTGTAGATGGATAGACTTCTGTAGATGGATAGACTTCTGTAGATGGATAGACTTCTGTAGATGGATAGACTTCTGTAGATGGATAGACTTCTGTAGATGGATAGACTTCTGTAGATGGATAGACTTCTGTAGATGGATAGACTTCTGTAGATGGATAGACTTCTGTAGATGGATAGACTTCTGTAGATGGATAGACTTCTGTAGATGGATAGACTTCTGTAGATGGATAGACTTCTGTAGATGGATAGACTTCTGTAGATGGATAGACTTCTGTAGATGGATAGACTTCTGTAGATGGATAGACTTCTGTAGATGGATAGACTTCTGTAGATGGATAGACTTCTGTAGATGGATAGACTTCTGTAGATGGATAGACTTCTGTAGATGGATAGACTTCTGTAGATGGATAGACTTCTGTAGATGGATAGACTTCTGTAGATGGATAGACTTCTGTAGATGGATAGACTTCTGTAGATGGATAGACTTCTGTAGATGGATAGACTTCTGTAGATGGATAGACTTCTGTAGATGGATAGACTTCTGTAGACCAATGTTCACTCTTAGGTTCGTTGGTCCGTATACAAAGCGAAAAAACTCGTGTGCAAAGTTGCACAGCATCCAATTTTTGGGCAATATTTTACAAAATTTGTTGAGCTGTAATTCTAAACCACGGCCAAGCAGCTTAAAGAGAACACTGCTGTAGACATTGATATGGATAGATAATGCTTCCATTCACATAAGACTGCAACCTGATTCACTACTGGGCATTGGAAAAAAATATTTCCAAAGTACACCAAGAATAAAATTATGATTATCATAATGTGGTTTGTTTTTCTTTTTTTTCCTTTCTTGTAGGAGTATTAACAAATGAATTACATATATTTTAGATGTATGGTACACTAAATGACCTTCTTTAATTATGGATGGCACTGATTTTAGTTTGTACTCAGAGTAAGCACATACATCTATTTCTTCTCCTCTATAAATACACACTATCATTTCCAAGCTCTATCGATTTCATTCACTTTATCTACAGCTTGACTTAACACTGCTGTACACATGACTGGCAGTAATAATATTATCGATTTCATTCACTTTATCTACAGCTTGACTGAACACTGCTGTACACATGACTGGCAGTAATAATATTATCGATTTCATTCACTTTATCTGAACACTGCTGTACACATGACTGGCAGATATAATATTATCGATTTCATTCACTTTATCTACAGCTTGACTGAACACTGCTGTACACATGACTGGCAGTAATAATATTATCGATTTCATTCACTTTATCTACAGCTTGACTGAACACTGCTGTACACATGACTGGCAGTAATAATATTATCGATTTCATTCACTTTATCTACAGCTTGACTGAACACTGCTAAACACAGGACTGGCAGTAATAATATTATCGATTTCATTCACTTTATCTACAGCTTGACTGAACACTGCTGTACACATGACTGGCAGTAATGATCCTACATGTGGAAGAAAATCAGAAGCCCCGAGCCTAGTGCTCTTCATGGGTCTTCCTGGAAGACCCTCCCAGCTATCTGGCCCCCTCCCCCAGAAAAGGACGTTGACAGCTGGGAAAACCCCCCCGGAGCGGTCGCTTCTGAAGCGGCCACCTGGGCATCTAAGACAGAAAGTCGAGGATGCCTCCCACTAAGTTGGCCTCACAAGGAGGGGTGGAATTGCCTTACTACGACCCGCTAACACTTCGGCGCCACCCAGGCAAAGCATACGAGTCTCTATGGTTAGGATCGCCGCAATGCGGGGGATCATCAATGACCTACCTAGGGTGCAACCCCCATTGGAAGGTTTCCTCAGAGCTGGCGTCCGCTGCGTTCTTCGCGGTACCTTTTGCTAATCCGTACTGGCGCTCCTGGCCCTAAACCGGCACCGCTCAATGGCGTTGCTAGTAAAAATTGAGGGGGACGAAACGGTCGCTTCGGATTTACCCGACCCTCAACGGGTACTTTGGTTTTCATCATCGACAATGCATATAAGATGCTTTGTCTAAGATCCGTACAGCGACTGTAATCATATATGACTAGCACCTAACCCTAACATATCGGACTTTGGCATTGCCTGCCGGGAGATGTTGGTTTCAAGTCGCCGAGTCGCGGTCAGGTCCGTGCCCCGCGACCCTACTCATCCGCCGAGCCCCGTAGAGGCCTCCCCCTTTCGACGGCAGTAATAATATTATCGATTTCATTCACTTTATCTACAGCTTGACTGAACACTGCTGTACACATGACTGGCAGTAATAATATTATCGATTTCATTCACTTTATCTACAGCTTGACTGAACACTGCTGTACACATGACTGGCAGTAATAATATTATCGATTTCATTCACTTTATCTACAGCTTGACTGAACACTGCTGTACACATGACTGGAAGTAATAATATTATCGATTTCATTCACTTTATCTACAGCTTGACTGAACACTGCTGTACACATGACTGGCAGTAATAATATTATCGATTTCATTCACTTTATCTACAGCTTGACTGAACACTGCTGTACACATGACTGGCAGTAATAATATTATCGATTTCATTCACTTTATCTACAGGTTGACTGAACACTGCTGTACACAGGGCTTGCAGTAATAATATTTAAGACATTTAAGAAATGTATTTATGGAATATAAGTCTTAGTAATTTGTAAACTTATTTACTTTATTCCAATAATTATTTCCCAGGGGCTTGTGGTCTGTTGGTTTTAGGAAGTGAGCTAAACAGGGTGTCAAGGGAGGTAAAATTTTCAAATAACACCAATTGTTGAACATAAAATATATATATATAAATGTGAGTTCAACTTAAAAGGAAGGGAAAGTTTTAACCAACTAACCAAATTAAGTACTCTAGCACCAACATAACACAGACATCTTTTATACACCTTTGATTACACACATGTTTATGATCTTACCTGTTGTTGTTGTTGTCAGGTAATAGCCATGAATAGCTGTAAGTCTGAATAACACAGAAATGTGATCTTTGGCTAATGGTGCTCCACATTAGATTTTAAAATCCCATGAATGATAATGAATTCCATATTTGATATAAATCCTTCAACTGGATTCAGGTACAACCTCAACTTTGTGAATTAAAATCAACATTTTTAATTTTAAAAACTTGACATACTGAGGTATGTGATAATAAAATGGAAATTTATGAGCATATGCTTTTCAGACCCTTGAATTACATATAGGACCTTGTTTAGGTATTTCACAAAATGTCAGCATTTCTGAAGCTACTGAGTCCTAGTGATAAAGGAATGTTGTTGAACTCAAGTAGAATCTGGAAGAAAAGAACAAAATATTTTTATGAACTTAACACTGCTAAAATATGCATGAAAGATAAATTTGCCTAATGACTTAAAGATTCTAGTTCTAAAATTTCTACTCATTAGGCACACCACAAGATACACATTAATAAAAATGAGCTGACCCGCATAAATAAAATAAACTATTTTAGGAAAGACACACTGTTGTCAGCTTTGAGATAAAATAGTCTATTGAAACAATTGTAAATTTATTTATTAAAATTTCACATCCTTGAAATCCCATTGATCATGAAATGTGCAACTCTTTATACCACAACTAAGCTTACACTAATAAAATACCATGTGATAAAATAGGCTTCCTGGCCCTAACCTTCACTGTCAATTTGTGGAAATGTTCTCTTTTACCGGGAGACAGATAAAAAAGAGATAATTGTTAAAATTTACTATTGTTGCTCTATGATTCATCATGACAAAACTTTCAGGCCAGATGGGAGAAACTGGAGTGAACGCTGAAAGTAACATCAGGGACATCTGTGACAAACTTAAATATTCAATAACCATAAAGCAGAAAAAAAAGTAATTGTTGACAACCACAGAATAAGTGTTAGGGGTTGTCTGTGTAAGCAAGAATGTGCAATATACTTCTAAACTGAGCTCATCACACATGCTAGAACTAACCACATGATATAATAACAGAGACTTGCACTAAACTGAGCTCATCACACATGCTAGAACTAACCACATGATATAATAACAGAGACTTGCACTAAACTGAGCTCATCACACATGCTAGAACTAACCACATGATATAATAACAGAGACTTGCACACAATATACTACATCACACATGCTAGAACTAACCACATGATATAATAACAGAGACGTGCACACAATATACTACATCACACATGCTAAAACTAACCACATGATATAATAACAGAGACTTGCACACAATATACTACATCACACATGCTAGAACTAACCACATGATATAATAACAGAGACTTGCACACAATATACTACATCACACATGCTAAAACTAACCACATGATATAATAACAGAGACTTGGACACAATATACTACATCACACATGCTAGAACTAACCACATGATATAATAACAGAGACTTGGACACAATATACTACAACACACTTAATAAAACACTGACATAAAACAGTAACATAACTCAAACATGTATAATGTTTTTTTCAGTGTCCATTGTTTCAAGGAAGTAGGCAAGGATATTTATCATTTTAAAAAAATCAAATGCAAAAAAATTGACATAACTTCAGCTGCTATAAAGAATTTCATATCAAAGTTAATGATTTTTAGTAAAACTTTAAACAATAAACTTAATTTGGTAATTCAAAAATGAATACAATTATTGTAACTTATTAAAGCTCTAATACTAAGGCTCTAATGTTGTTCTATGTTTGTCCAAGTACATCAATACTTTAAAAATCATAATGAGAAAAACCTTTAAATGACTTTACTAAATAACCAATCAATTGACTTAACTTGTTTTAGTTACAATTACCGACAGAATAAATACATTGAATTCACTCATCACTGAAAAGCTACACGTTTTTCTGAATTGATTTTGTACAAAGTGTTCATCACCATCCTTACAGCTTTGAATTGCATTTTTTTATTAGCTACTTTATAGCTTTTTGTATTGTACAGCTTGAACCATGTTTTATCCAATGTTTTGTATTTCTATAATCATTTATCTTCTTGAGATGAGTTTTTAATCAGTAAAGGAACCATGTTTTCATATATATGGGACTATAATAAAGAGAAAATACATAAAATCTATATTTTCTTTGTGGTCTACACAGGTGACTAAAAATAACAAAAAATCATTAAAAATGCTTTGAAGAAGGATAGAAGGAAACATTTTATTTAATGGCCTTGTATACAATATATGTATTAAAAAAAACTGGTGAATTAATCAATACATGTATAAGATTTTTACTCCTAATCACCCAATTTAAAAAACAAAATCAATAATATCTTTAAAAAAAATCTTATTGTGTTCCTACTCAAGTATTTTATTTTAAATGATTTTTAACCTTTAAAAAGTTCTAATTTGTTTTAGTAGTTAAGTGACTTACAAAATTTCCCTTATTTTTTAAAAGTGTTAGCATTATAATTTCTTTTAAATATTGTATATCAACAACATACAAAGAATATGTTCAAACATACTGGAGGTCATCTTAATGTTTGGCAACAGATTGCCTGCATAGGACTGACACGATTAAAAATAAAAATATTGATTAACTTAAAGTGAGTAAACTAGATCAAAGGCTTTACAGTTAAGGTACTTATTTTTACACTAGTGTATTACCCGTCAAAAATGACAGAAATTTTCAGCTGAAATCTATTTATTTTGAAAAAATGCACTTTTTTTTAGGGCCCCTACTGCGCCCACCTCTTTCAAAAGCCCAACTAACTTGTCCTTGTTTGATAAATACGAAATATTAAACTTTCTGAAATGTACACAAAGTATTTTATAATAGGGGTTGTAGGGCGCTTTGTTTTTTGATTTTATAATTAACCATCATCAAATCCTCTTTTTACATTGTTCCCTTTTCCAAAATTAAAATATGAGCTAAAACAATGACGTCATTTAATATTTTTTTACAGCGCATCTTTACTTTGCACACCTTTTGATGCACACTTGTATTAAGTATAAGATAAAACAATGACGTCATATAATACATTACATCCATACATACATACAGACAACGGGAATTATGTACATGTATATTGATTATGATACATACTGTTCACAGCACTTGAATTACCCTACTTAAATTAAAGTACATAGATAAACATCATAGGTCCTACTCATCAATTTACTGAATACATCACAAAAGTAATATAAATTTAATTATTAATATTATCTATAGTTAGAAAGTGAACAATTATTTTTTTTAAAAACATTTTGAAGACCATGTTTTTAATAGGACAAAGCGCCCCACATTTTTAGTTAAACAGATAGGTCTATAACTTCCACCCACATCTCTTAATAAAACTCTCTTCCTGGTAGCTAAAAAATGATATTCTGCTGTAAGTCCATTTTGAGAAATTGGTCTCTTAAAAGGTTGTATTAGTTGTATTTTATTTTCTTATTAGGGTTGTGTGAGGTACATTTCTTATAATCAAATTTCACCACTTTCCCATCATAACTCACTCAGAAATTGATGTACATGTAGGCTATGAAAATGCATTTAAATTAATTAATTCAAAAGTTGACTAAAATACCAATCATTGTTTCCAAAGTGCTTTGGAGTTTCAGGCCTAACTCCTTAAAAATTTTAAAAATTATGATGGTTGATAGACAATGTAGTCGAAGGTAGCTAAAATATTCCTATAAGAGACACTCAGATTGGTGAGTTGAAACTCAAAACAATAAATAATGCTTGATAACTTCCAAGAGAGGGAACCGTTTGGTAGGTCGGAAGAGATTTAAAGGCAATAACATTTTCCCAGCTTGAGCCAACTCTGATTGTGGATTTAATTTAACCTCAAAAGGTTAGAAATCCATTAAAGTGTACAGATTAAATTTTTAAATATTTTTTTCACATCTGTTCTCACTGTAGATATGTAAGTGTGCACAATTTCAAGCGAACTGTACTTCAATCACAAGATTTGACTCTAACGGACAAAGAGGAAGCAAGTTTATAAAATGGTAGTAAAATAACATCACATGTCAATAATGATTACTCAATAAATAATCAAGCACTGAATTTCTTAGACTTTATGCATTCAGTAACATGGTGTCATGGGACTTTATAGTAGATACGATGATTATCAGTTAAATTTACATTGTCTTACTAAGCCTATTGAAAGTGGCTAGAATATATAATTAATAGTAATAGGCCTCTAATATTGCTTAAATATGACCTGCATTAGCTGATATTACATTTTCTCTCTTGGGTCCCACACACTTTTAGTAAAATAAAAGCTACCAGGAAATGCCTGCTAACACAATTTTTAGGAAAAAATGTGTTTTCATTTCAGCAAAGAACATGTTGTTGCAAATTGTAGCTTTGTGCCCAGAACTTAAAAATATTTTAGTTGTGCTAAATTACTAAGTCTACAATAAGTAACTCAGTCTCATAAGCATCTTTAAGACACAACATTCATTTAGAGAATAGAAGTTAAATTTATTTTAAATAGGATTTTTTTAAATCCTGGAAATAAGAAAAGCTGCCCTTATTGATAGGGAAATGCATTTTCAAATGAACTTGAAAGCTGGACAATTTGGTATTGAATTATTTGTGGTTTAATTTTGGCTTATGTGAAGAAATTAGGGGTACTTGTTAAAATTAGAAATAAATAAGAAGTAAGCCTATGGTCCTCGGCCACTGGTATCAGAATGTTCTTCGAATGACAGTAAAATGTCATTCAATAGAATGAAAAATGGAAGTATATCTATATAAAATGGCCTATAAAACTAAACGTTTACTTTACGCTATATATCGAAGACTAAGAACTATAATACAACTATACTCATAGTTAGCAGGCTAATTATTCCATTATTCATTATTTATGTTAATTTTGAATTTTAATTTGAGCAAATTAAATTAAATTACATAAAATATTGTTCTTATGTAATTATAAACTTGTATTAACTCTGTTCAGTGCAGCACACTAGCTGACGAAAAGAAACCATAGGTTAGTAGCTAAATTTTAATTACTGAAGTTTACTAAACAGTAGTGAAAGTCAGAGGCATCACTAGGGTTGGTGTCACCCGGGGCGGTAGCTCTTGGTGTCACCCCCCCCCACGCAACTTGCCCCATAAATCTCCTCGAGTCTGCCAAATACCGGGAACACACAGATTCTTTAGTAACGTTTGAAAATATAAATCAAATGTTTGTTACAAAGGCATTAGGAGAAAAGTTGAATTTAAAGTCGATAGGTAAAATATTGTAACATTTAAAAACAAAGAACTAAATAGAAAAATGTTAATTTAAAATTTTTATTGTAACATAAAATTATTAATTTTAAGTAATACGGTTAAATAACTGTAATATTTTCAAATTTCACAAACTTGCATCTACATTGCGTTCCATTAAAATTTACAACAATTACATTACATTACCAAACTTAGATTATATTACCAACCATTACAGTACAACTTCAAATGAGGTAAGGTTGTAACCGTTCTGTTTTGGGTTTGCAAAATCAGCAACTATCAGAATAATATGTAATAATTCAAAATACAATGTCATTAAATATATTTAAAAAATCAGAATTTAGCTTTTCTGGCCTTTAAAACTGAAAACTTGTTAATTACGCCATCGAAATCTATTTCTTGTGCCGAATCACTCTCAATGGATAACATGGCAAGATCAGAAAGCCTTGACTGCCCCATTGTAGATCGCAAATAATTCTTTATAAGTTTTATCTTTGAAAAACTCCTTTCACATGAAGCCACAGACACACAGATTGTAACAAATAATCGTAAACTCAATGTGAGATAGGGAGAGAGATTCTATGAAGTCCCATTCAGCTACAAATTTCAAAACGTCAAGTACGGACCAGTCTTCAGCCTCTTTGAGATCGATCTCTGCTGCCTGCAGGTGCCTTCTCATCCTTGGTATTTCTAATAAAAGCTCTTCCTCTGACAACTATTCATAGAAAGTGGACAACCTTGGAATGGACTTTAGTAATTCTTCTTCAGTAGCAGATATCAAGCTTTTGGCTTGAACAGCCTCAAACATGGTTGCTGCTTCCTTGATTGCACTTGATCTGATCTGGAGTTCAGAATGAAAGCTATCAATACACTCAAACATCGACCTTTTGTTTTCTTCTTGCAGAGTTAGTCCAGCATCTCTTGTTTTCTCACCTGTCACCCTTTTCTTCAACCTGGGTCTGTTCTCTACTGAAATTCCAAGTTGTTCTGATTTTAAAAGCGCTGGGATATTGTCCATGTTTCAATCTATCATAGCACAAATTGTGAAAGGTGTAACGGTGAGCTTTGTATTTGTTAAATAATAAAGCTCAAATCTATTGTTTTCATTACATGATTCGTTTGTGTTTTTAAAAAATTTCATTCACTTTTATCATGAGCTCTTTAATGACATACATGTGCCAAAATTTATTATTTAAAGAAGGACAATGTTCCCAACATTCGCTCCCCTAGAATAATGTTCTATGTGATGTTTGATAGACCTATATTGAGTTAGGACCTTGTTATTTTGTACTACTACCTACAAAATTGTCTCACGATACACCTTTCACAATTTGTGCTATGATAGATTGAAACATGGACAATATCCCAGCGGCAATAACTCATTTTTGTCAAAAACTCAACTTAGAACATTGTTATTCTAGGGGGCGAATGTCAAACAAGCCTTAAATTGAAAAAAAATTTAATTAATTAATTGAATGCCATTTTAAAAAATTTAAGTCTTGTCTGTCATACTTTAAAAGAACATTACATTTTCTAAAATTCGTCTAACTTTTGAACGTGTCCAAAATTTAAGTGTCATTTGGCTTACTTTTGTAACTTTCTTTCAAAATTAGTCAATCATTATTAAAGAATTATTTAACCAGGAAAAGGTATACTATAATGTGGCATTTTGACTCAAAAATAATTCGAGAAAATTCTCACTATCTTTCCCTGTTTTAACAAAATTAAATAAAGGATTCAACTGGCTTACCTTTGCTGCTCTAAGAATGTGGAATCATGAATTTGTAGACAAAATACTTGAATTTAATAGATTATATATTCAGTAATATGCTTTATAATGTTCAGACCAGTCGGGTTTTCAGCGTTAAAAATTCGTCGCTGCAGGTGGGGTTCTGATCGCGTCGTTCAAAATCAACTTTACTTCTGCTGCCGAACGTACGCATCACGCGATCTATCAGTGATAAATCGTTTCATACGAAATCGAAAAGACTGAAATGTTTTTATGTGAAATTAATTTAGTGTTAAAGGTTACTTAGTTATTTTAAAAGTACCTATACTCAAGAAAAATACGAAAATCCTGTTTCTTAGAGTACATTACATTAACATAGATATTCATGTTTAATAATTATAAATTTAAAAAAAAATAACTCAAACACGTTAAATACCTTATTTTCCTATAAATAAAAAAAAACAACAAAGAAAACCTATCTATTTATTTTTAAAGAAAAATCTTATCCACGACAGTTGAGGGGGGGCCTCAACTGTCGTGGAGGAAGTTGTGAGTTGGGATTGGTCTCAGAGGCTGACTCCGTGTGTCGGTATGTCAAAGCCCAGTATGTTGGATTTTCTTCTAAACCAAAAGACACCGCTTCTTTTATGTCGAGCTTTTTTTTAATTGTGCGCTTTTTCTTTCCTTTTTTTTCCTAATTAGTTTTATGGCAGTTTGTGGAGACGTTTTATTATTGCCTGATAACTGATATTTTATTTTATTAATAAGTTTTCGGTTTAAACGTATTTCATTGTATTTCTCAATTTCTTTCTAGATGAAAAAAATGTGTCTTCTTTTTTTTTCTGACATAAAATCGTACACAGTAAACTTTAGGCTTGGGTGTCACCCCCTGATCTAGATCATAGATCACAGGAGGTGGTTTACTTGAGACAGAGAAAAACCCGGACAAATGCCATTTTTTCTAGAAAGCCGCCCGGACAGGGACATGAAAAGAGGATGTGTCCGGGGAAACCTGTAGGTATGGACGACCCTAATAGTCTGTATACTGTATAGTATTAGTATAATTAATGCTCTAAATAAAGACAAAACAATGATTCTAAGTTAGTGAGAATTGAGAATATATAAAAAAAATAATTTTTATAATTATTAATTATACCATACTTATTATACAGTATAATACAGTCTATAATTTAAAATAAAATCTATACTTATACATTTAAAAATAAATCAAATATTAGTAATATTAGATAATTAGTATAGTCATAGTAAATAGTATTAGTATTAGAATTATTAGTACATTATTACCATGCCATGGCCATAGCCATAACTATACAGTATAATTTATACAGATACTGAATACTGCCATACTAAATATTAAGAGTAAGAGAAAGGCTATGTAATGTTACACTATGTATAAATGTAACTCCTGTGTCAACTGCAATTCGACATTATTCACCAGTTCCACCAGCAAGTATTCGCTTTAATCTGAGCGGCAGTGATAGTTAAGTGAAATAAAATGACTGTAGGACCCAATAGGTCTATTGATAACTATTATATCAATATCATTATCACAGCTGATAATGACAACTCTAAAAACAAAACTGAGAACAAAACTGAACTTAATTTATTGGAGAGTTGAAATCTCTGGCGCTTAACACCTAGGGAAATCAATTAAATATTTTGCATCTTTATTAATCTGTATTCTTTGAGAATATATTCCATTATAACACGTAAAAATGATTTTAATAAAAATATATAAGTTGTATCCATTTAAATTGTGAAAATACAAAAATTACATTTACAGCATGCTCTTGAGGGACTAAAGGGAGACTACTACAGTTCAAATAATCATGGCTTCCTTAGTAGATTTGTGTCCTAAACGGGAACTGGTCAATCCAAATTTTGACCACTATCAACTGTCACTTGATTGTGTACCTGAATATGACACATGCCTTGATAAAAGTATTATAATTTTTTCTAAATAGTTCTTAAAATTTTATAATACAGTACTTAGTACATATTTCTGTTATAGTCTCAGTTTGAGTTATAAGTTATAGGGTAAAATTGGTAAGTAGTGCAGTGACAGTCTTTTGAGTTTGAGACTTCAGTGACAATGATGGAGTTAAGTTCATGAATCACAATTCAGTAGAACCTACTTAACTCGCCAACCCTATTAAGTTGACGTTTGTTATTGGAACCGCCAAATTCTCTCTTTGTCTTAGTTTAGTCTTAGCATTTTCTCACCTGTTATAATAACCGCTATGTCGATTCTTTTATGTCACCGAACCCTAATACCTCGAGCACAAAAGAGGGCCAAATTTTCCACTTAACGTTGGTTCTCGATCCCCATGACCAATCGCCAGCTTTTGAAAATGTTATCGATGCCACTTCACCATCTCACTACCGTATTGTCGCGGGTTCAACTGCACTACACAGCCAGCCAACCACGCCAGCGAAAACACGCTTTGACTTTGTTCCTTTGATTTAGGCCCTGCTGGGCGTGTGTAGAAGAACTGGGTCACGCAGCGTGTGTCGAGAACAAAGACGCGCAAAGGGAAGCGGGGGCTTGTTTTGTATGACATCACGGGCAAAAAGCAACTAAGAGAGTGCATCAATGATCAAATTTTCACCTCGCGCCATCTGATGGTGATTTCGAACAACATATGATGTCATAGCCCTTTTGTTTTCAGCTCTCTTGCGCTGAATAGTAACGTTCACATTTTAACATCACTGCACTGTGTTTTAGTACTCGTACTATGCTCCATCAACTAAGAGAGTTTTTTTTTAAAAAATTTAAAAATCGTTCACTAGCCGTTAAGCATTTTTTAAAGCAAATATCAGTTTTGATATTAATGTGGTAATCTTGCGTCAAATGCCCTTAACTTGCAGGAAAACTGTCACTAAAAGACCGAACTCAAATTTGAGGACCAATTAATCGCCCGGTGTCTTTGCTACGTCTTTCAAATGACTCTCGTAATATAAATAGTAACAGTAACAGTCGTGGCCTTGACTTTGACCGTTGTTCATATCAAATGCGCACTGTGTCAGGCCTGCCGCCAACCCTCCCGATTTTTTCGGGATTATACGGATTTTTTACCCATGCTTACGAAATCCCGATAAGACCCTTAATCTCCCGATTTTCCGAAAGAAAAAAAATTCACCATGAAACATCCGAATGCGAAAAAATTATAAAAAGAAAAAGCTAATACTAATAATGGTGGTGATGTATTTCGAAAATGAAAATGCCACTTCCTAGGTCTTTTCCTGTACTTCCGTTATCCAAGCGAACCGCGATATCTAACTATTTCTTCGTTGGCCATCCGATCGTACATTATTCCTTTTACCAGCCTAATAAAAAAAAACAAAAAACATTCAGCTGTTCTGTGACTTAAAAAAAAAGGATGCATTTGTAAGGAACGCTGCTAAAAACGGTTTTCCAGTGACTGAGCTTCAGAGTGTTTGTACTAGTACTACAACACAAAGATAACTTAATACAACCCTCAGATAGACATAAGGATAAAAAAACACCTTTCTTATTCCGTATGCAAGAACAAACACATACAAGTTTTCCTTCTTCCCGTCCGGAATTCGGGCGTGGAATGGGTTGCCTGAAGAATCCAGGAAAACCAACACTTTATCAACATTTAAATCTCTAATAAAAATGCAGGACTAAACACAAACCATAGATAAGCGTAGGACGCAATAATCTTCTGTATAGAAGGAGCGTCTGTAAACAGATAAGATAAGATAAGACTAGTCTAACTAAACAAATAAAGTCAATAAAGAAAAGACGTCATTGGGACATTCGTTTTCGAAACAGTATCAGTATTTGGAAAAACACTCGCCTGTGGCCGTGGCGAAACATTTGCAATCTGTGCCAGACCTAATTATCTTTTGAAAGTGGTGGGTTCAATAACAATAAAAAATAGTTTAATGCAAAAATTACAACTGCTGATTAGTAAAGTAAAAGTAGTGAATCTACATCTGTTAACAATTACTTTGTTATTATTGTTGAAGGAATAGGAAATTCAGATATGAGATGGAAAGTTTTATATACCATCCTACTTTTTGGAAGAAATAAAGATTTTTCTAATACCTATCTTTTTAATGCCAGATTCACAGAAATGTTTCCAGAAAAATTACAATGAAACAAGAGCAATCATTAATTCGGTTAATTCAGATGAATGATACTCTTTCTAAAGTTTCTAACTACAAACTAATATTTATCTAAAAGCAAAGCTAACTTCAATTGACGAAAGAACTGTTCAAGTTCAAAAAGGCCATTAGGGAAATGCTGGAAAGCTGAACTCTATGCAGCCTCTTTTCAAATGTGAAAAACATGGTTATTCTCTCGTGTATCTGAATGCAATGTAAACATTTCCAGTATTCTGTGGTGTTCTGTAGACACTTAAATTAAAAGATAATGGATTTAACTTATTACTTTATATTTAATTTATTTAGTATGTATTTCTTAAACCAGCGCCGTGGGGTGCTGCAACACCGCGCGTGGACCCCTCTACAGATTTTTTTTCTTGGCAGGTTGGCAGGCCTGCTTTGTGCTAGCTCTCGTACAGAGCCTCTACAACTAAGCAAAATAAAATTTTTAAAAAAAATCTTTCCTCAGCTGTAGGCGAACTAAACTAATAGTGATGATGTGTGTATTATTTATAGACCGGAATAGTAAGAAAACGCTTTGATGTCACGGTCGCTCGATTTGATGTCACGGTCGCTTGCGTATTGGTTCTGGTATTCTGCGTAACACAACAAAATATTAACTCCGCGTAATAGGCTTATACCGAAGTTACGGCTAACCGGTTAACCTTATCATGTACATAAAGAAATTTCAAGCACATGTTAATATTTTGCCGCCATAATGGTTTTCGTTTAACTCGATCATCGGCTATCTCGACGCCTTTTGGCAAACCCCTAGGCCGTCGACTTAACCTGGTTCTACTGTATTATGAAATTATGTATGATAATATTATCAATATCATGTTATTATTGTTACTATGTAAATAAAATTATAATTGTAATGGAAGTGTCTATGTTCACTGCAGTGGTGTTCCTTGCAAAACCATCTTTTTATGGCCTATGTAAACTTAAACTATAACTATGGCTTTGAGCAATGACAATGTTTTGGTCTGGGTTCACTACTACAAATACAGTTTACAGCACAGCTAAATACTAAATACTATTTTCTAGATGTACATTTACGGGAGAAAATTTAAATTTGTTTTCCTGATTTCCACTTTTACCTAAATGAATATTTCAATAATTGATTCTCATTAAAAACTGGGAGTAATTATTTAATTATTCTAATAGTAATAGTTGATTGTATTCTGGTAGGTATTATATTAGGCTACCCATCACCAAGTGTGACTTTGAGAATTAGTGAGGCTAACATTTTTACTACATACAGATCTGTCATTTCTTTTAGTTGAAGCTGAAATGGCTTGGTAAAACTAATCACAGACACAGACTAGTGTTGGGATAAATAATAAAAAATTGTTTTAAAAAAGGATTTTTAACAACACGCTTTTATTCCAATGCACCTAAAAGGACAAAATAAATTATTTACACACAGTATAATTTTCCTGTCAATTTCTCATGTCTACAAAACTAAAAGCGTATAAAAATCCAAATTAGCCCAGTGAAAGTGGAGTTAATGGCCAAAATTTTTTTTGGAAAAATATCATTTAGTTCATTATAAAGCACCAACATTAAAATAGCTCTTCTTCTTTTGACTCCAATTATAATTTTATAATAGTCTACTACAAAGTATTATAATCACATTTTGAGATGTGTGTAGTCAATTAACCATAAAACAGTCATTTAATATATGTAGGGCTGAATTGTACTATCTACTAGAAAATTAAATTTCATTTTTCTAAGGTATTGATATTGCCAAACCATCTGAAACCAGTTTCTCCTCACATCATGCCAAGCTTTTCAGCCTACATAATCACATACATTCTGATCCATGGAATGATTCTGCAATATATTTTTGTGACAAGGAGTGGAACATTGGAAAACTCTCTCTTGTAAAGGTATGGAATAGGTTGCCTGAAAAAAAAACCAGGAAAACCAACATTTTATCAACATTTAAAACTCTAATAAGAATGCAGGACTAGACACAAACCATGGATAAGCGTAGGACGCAATAATCTTCTGTATAGAAGGAGTGTCTATAACAGATTAGATAAGATAATAAATTTAAATGGAATCTTAAAAATATAATCGGTGAGAAAATGTATGCAAAGTTTTTAGTGGGTTTTTTTCTCCAGACTGGGATTCTGAACTTCATAGTGGGCTCCACTGAACTGTTAGTTAAATATTTAGGATAAAAAATTCAAATAAATAAATGAAATACAAATCAGGGGTGCCACCATTCGGGTTTATCCGAATATTCGGAATACATGTATATAAATATAATAATAATTTTTAATTCCACCTGTGCTTTTTCAAACAGATTGGCAAACCAAGTTTATGTGATTCTGTGCACCAAATACCAGGTGCAGCAAACCTAAGGCTTAAACCTACAAGATTTAATGTGTCATTGAGTTTCCCAGACAAAAATCTGGCCATAGTATTGAATGGAGCTGACACATTATATCTTTTAGAAACTGGTGACAGACATTCTCAGACCAAATGGAAGGTAAAGCCTTTCAACATGTAATCATGTAAATTTTATTATTTTTGTTAGATAAAGTTGATGTCCATTATGTTACAATAATATTACTCATGTGTTTCAAAGAAATTCAGTCATAATATAAAAATTTAAATATTTAACATATTACATTTTTTTGGTTTAAAAAGCTTTATGACCTAAATGAATGAGTCATCTAAAAATCATAAACATTACCATCGTTTTCTACTTAAATTCTGCTAACTGAAATTATGAAGAAAAAATTCATTTTCAATGTGCTAAATGATCTTATAGCAATAATTGCTCTTTTCCTTTTCATAACAAGACACTGTTAAGTGAAACGGTTGCTGTATCTGGACAAGCAGGTGTCATAGTGGACAGTGTCCAGTGGCACGATGGAGAGAATCACAGAGTGGAATGTCTTCTTGCCTCAGTTGAAGAAGTGGAAGGGGAAGTTAAAGAAAAACACAAGTCCCCTTGGATAATGATACTCACTTGGATCACTTTGCTTTCTGGTATGAATTAAATATGCAACAAAATTAATATAATGAAATATTCCATCATTTAAAAAAAATAAATAAAGTTAACATGGTAGAACAAATCTTTTCACGTAAATTTTTGAAAATTTTTAGCAGCACTTATTAATGTGGGGGTTCAAAATGAAAAATTAAAAGCAGGTTAATGTCAATCAATAACAGATGTTTTTACAACTGGCTAGGAATTTTCATCATTTACTTATTAAAGGTTTTTATTTTCTTGTTTAAGTTAAACTAATTTATACATTATCAGCTCACGTCGTTGATATATTTCTTCATGGCAGTTGACGGACAACTCTGGACCATTGAGAGAACCAGGCGAATTGAAGGCTCTCGTCCTTTTGAGTTTGCCAGCTTTGATCGCAAAGGATCCTCTGTCAACATTGTTGCAGCTGATTTTTACAGAGTAGTAGAGGACTCGGTGAAGCCAGTGGAAGGTGCAGATTCTTGGGAAATGGTGGCACAAGGAGGTACTTGAGATCCAGGAACTAAAAACTTTTTGAAAATGGTCCAAGATTATAGTGATAACATATATGTGGAATAGATCTGTACAATGAGAATGATAAAAAATTTGGACGGCATTGGAATCCCCCATTGACAAAAATTTTTTTGTTTCATGACTAGAATTTAAGAAAAAAAACTTGATGCAATAATATTTATTTATTGAAAAACTCTCCAAACGTGATAATAACATTTAAATATATTCATATATCTAAAGCATCATAAAGACAACTATTATCAATTATTTACTAGATCTCTGACAATCCTATCTGGTAAATCTCCATTTCTTACCATCTTTTGTCATTGTCAGGCAATCGTTCGCTGTACACCTGGAGCCAAACTGTCAATGATTTAACAGTGCACCTAACCATCCCTGAAGGTTTGACTAAGGCCAATCTGCATGTGGACATTACAGGAAACAAGATGGAAGTATCTGTTAAGAATGGTATCAGCATGATTCAGGGAGACCTGCATGCAAGAGTAGAAGTGGATGCCTGTACTTGGACTTTGGATGGCCGCAGGTACAGCTAGACTCAATTTTATCTTATCTCATATATTACAGACACTCCTTCGCTTATTGTCACGGATTGAATATCTATTAACTCTAGAACGAGGCCTTTGGTGTCATGTATTTGTCTGGGAGGGCCATGCTAATTGAGCTCCCAGTATCAAAGTATAGGAATTGAATATTACCCTTAAACGAGGTTCCCAATATGGTAGACACTATCTCTAACTATATTTGACTACACATATAAATGATAAACAAAACACCTCTGTCCACAACAGAGCACAATATTTAATTACATGAAATAAATAAACAAAGAAATATGTACTTATATAAAATGATAACAACTAATTGCTTGCAGAGCAAAATACCTAAACAATGGTAAGATAGATACTTTACAAAAAGGTTTCTCAATGGACCCAGCTCCATGATAAGCGAACTCCAAGGTCCATTTTCCCGGTCAGCTGTAGTTCCCACTATTCAGCACCTGTGGTTGGTTTCTCCTGATAGGACGTTAAATGCCACACCCTCAGTCACGTGAAGTGTACCAACTCTCAACCATCAGGCGTCACGCTCCCTCAGTTAGTGTTTGATTTACAGCCCGGTGATCAGTCTGCAGTCAAGTGTGACCTCTTGTTCCACACTGACTCTCTAAAGCTGTGGTATCGGATTGCTTGATCCTTCTTATACCCACTAGCAAGTCTCCTATTTTAATCAACTTTGCTATACTTCACTGTACCTCACTGGCTAGAATAAACAATAATGTGACAAACATTATCTAACTACCAATACACAAGTAATAATTAAACATAACTAAGCATACAATTTACACATTTCAAACTGTCCTATTTACCATTTATACAACTTATCTAAACAAACCTAATGTAGGACATAACTCACTACCCTCACGCCAGGCTCTTGTCACTCACAACTGCCCCATCTACTACTACTACTACGGTCTAACTACCGTCTCAGTAGCATGAGCTGGAATGAAGAGAACGCATTGTCTCTTAGTTCCAGTATATATAGGGGAAAGGGTCTCACACCACATGTTACCCTGACCTCTTTTCTCTTTGGACGTTCCACTGTCCAAAGGACGGCACGTGAACTGTAGGTGCTTTCAAGGGTTCTGCTCTGGTTGGCCATCAGCCTTGATTGCACCACCAGGGTCAGCGTCACATGTGACTCAAGGCGTGTGTAGATACGATGGTTCTCAAATAAATGGCCCAGTGGATCCCAACACTTATCCATGGTTTTTGTCAAATCTTGCATTCATATTAGAGTTTTGAATGATGATGGTGTATAAGTTTTTCAGGTCTGTTCAGGCCACCCATTCTAGGCCCACGTTCCAGATGGGGAAAAAAAGAGTATTTGTATGTTTGTTCTTGCATAAGGAGCAAGAAAAGTGTTTTTATCCCTATGTCAATCTGAATATTATACTATACTATTGTAGTGTATTGCCAAGTTATAATTTAATGCCTTAGGTATTATTACTACTTTACTCTTCTGTCGTGTTTAGTGATTTAACTTTTTTGAATTTGTTCTAGTTCATCTGTTTTCTTTGGAGTGATTGATCCCATACAGGAAATGCATATTCTTGTATAGGTCTAAACAATGTAAATGTAACTGTTTAGTTTTATATTCTTAATAAATTTGTAAAGTTTATTTTATAAAGTCTTTATTATAACATGAGGATTATATGATAATTTTTAATTTATTGCTCCTAAGTTCTTAGCATCTTTAGTTTAAATTAACAAACTAGTGTACTTCATTCATGGAAAACACAGCTAATCCAAAAAAAAATAGATGCAAGGTACTTAGGAGTACAGTTGAACCCGGTTATGTTGACGGCCTAGGGTTTTGCCAAAAAAGCGTCGAGATAACCGATGATCGATATAAATGAAAACCAATATGGCGGCAAAATATTAATTTGTGCTTGAAATTTCTTTATGTAAATGATGTGCGTTAATAAATGAGAATGTACAGCACGTGTTTTTGGAGTTTTTTTTACACAACAGCGTTGCCGTTATTTGTTTGATGACGCGATCGGCATGCTATAAAAAAGTACATACTTGTTTGATAACAACAAAAAGCATATGTGCAGCAACTAACAGCAGAAATTTACCAATATAAAATAAAAACCACGTTCAATTCTCGATACATCCCTTTATTTTCTTTTCTAAAGATATTCGTTTATCTTAAAAAATAAAATGATTAATGCATCAGGAAATGAATTAAGTTTAATAATAATATAACATGCACTGCGAAATAATGACAATTAAATACCGATAACGGGATTTTCGAGCACCTGTGCTGAATACATACTCGATAGAGACGCGTCAAATTAATTCACACATGATCAAAAGTGAAACAAGATAAAAACATCCGGTAATTTTCTTTGAAATCTCGTAGAATCACTCAATAGCCGGAATTTGAGGAAAACGAGATTTCAATGCTATTTTTAACTAAAAATGCGTCACTAGGCGAACAGACGGGGATCGAGATAACCAAAGTTAAGTTGCAAATTTGGCCCTCTTTTGTGCTCGAGATATTAGTGTTCGGCGACATAAAAGAATCAACATAACCGATGAGAAAATGCTAAGACAAAGAGAGAATTTGGCGGTTCCACTTCAAAAACGTCGACTTAATAGGGTTGGCGAGATAACCGAGGTCGAGATAAGTGGGTTCGACTGTAATAATGAATGAACATTTTTCATGGAATCCACATTTTTATAAAATAATTAAACAATCCAACCAAACTTTAATAAAAAGAAACTTTGACAAATGTAATAAAACACAAGAGCATATAATTATAAAACTTAGACAAGATTTTCTGGGTGATAAGACATACGCATTTCCCATTTTTGAAATTGATAAAGGTCTTATTGTACATTGTTAGATATTGCTGTCTTGTTGTGACATTAATTGTTCTATAGATTATAAAATCATCAGCAATTTTAATAACCTAAATTTTATGAGATGCTGTTTTGTGAATTATTTATGTAAATTAGATTTTATATACCTTTTTAACATGAAGTGTTTTAATACCTGGTGAGGTGTTCATCTCAGTTTAGTGTTATCCTTCCAGGATAGAAGACAGCAAAGAACACCTGAGGTGGGGAGAATCGGTCATTTGTTTGATGATTTCTCAGAATAAATAATGTCCAAGTCTTAAAAATATTTTTAAAAGTTGTATTTTTGTACCTATGAAAGGATCAGCAGAAAAAGTTGTAGGGTTCCAACAAACTAATAAGAGAGTTGGCTGGTTCGAAAATGAATGCAGAAAAACTATTGAAGAAAGGAACAAAGCACGAATGATCATGTTACAAAGAGACACCAGAAAGACAACACAAACATACAAAGAGGCCAGAAAAGAAGCGACAAAAATGTGCAGGAAGAAAAATAGGGATTGGGAAAAAGCTAAACTAAAAGAAATAGAAGACTTGTCAAGAGAGAGAAATATCAGAGGAATGTACATGAAGATAAGAGATGAAATGAATGGATACCAAGCCAGACCACAAATGTGTGAGAGGCAGGATGGAGAATTAATCACAGAAAATAGTAAAGTATTGAAGAGATGGGCTGAATATTTTGAGGGCATACTGAATGCAGATAATGGACAAGATGGTGATTACCAACCACCACATGGAGGACCAGACCCTTTTATAAACCCGCCAACATTAGAAGAAGCTAAAGAAGTAATCAATCATATGATAAATCACAAAGCCCCTGGAGAAGATCTTATCACAGCAGAACTTATTAAGTATGGAGGAGGAGGACTACACATTCAGATACATAATCTCTTAACTAGAATCTGGCAAGAAGAGAAAATACCAACAGAATGGGAAACGGCATTAATAACCCCAATAAACAAGAAAGGATCCAAACTTCAGTGCAAAAATTACAGAGGAATCTCCCTATTAAACGTTTCCTACAAAATACAGACAAAACTTATAGCCAAAAGACTACATCCATATGCTGAAGAAATATTAGGAGACTACCAATGTGGCCATCAGATGCATATTAGAGAAATGCTATGAATACAACATCCCAGTGCATCAACTATATGTAGATTATAAAATGGCCTATGACAGCATCAAAAGGAAATATCTATATGAAACGCTGCAGGAGTTTGGCATACCCAACAAACTGACAAGAATGATATATGTCACGCTGAACAACTCAAGAAGCAAAGTTAAGGTTCAAGGAGAATACTCAAGGGAATTTAGGATTAGACAAGGACTAAGGCAGGGAGACTCACTGTCTTGTATGCTCTTTAACTTAACGTTAGAAAGAGTTATTAGAAACATAAATATTGACACTCGAGGAACAATAACTGGATACTTCCTGAGGGAAACTCAAGAACCAAAAGTTATTGGCACTTTCTATAGCCAACCCATCCAGTACCTTGCATATGCTGATGACATAGCCCTGCTTGCTAAAAGTACTAAAGACATATCAAAGTCATACATTGAATTAGAAGACGCATCACTGCAAGCAGGGCTGGAAGTCAACAACCAAAAAACAAAATACATGACCCTAGAAAGAGAAGAAAGGACAGGTGAAGACATTAAAATTAGGAACCAGACTTTTGAAAAAGTAAATCAATTCAAATACCTAGGATCAATACTAAATGAAAGGAATGAATTAATGATAGAAATTAAAGAAAGAATATCAGCCGGTAATAGAGCATACTTTAGTAACCAGAATATCCTCAAAAACAAAAATATTACAACGGGAAACAAAGAAAACTCTTTATAAAACGATAATCAGCCCAGCTGTAACATATGCAAGTGAAACTTGGACCTTGACAAAAACTGCAGAAAACCTGTTAAATACATGGGAGAGGAAAGTTCTCAGGAAAATATATGGACCAACAAAGGATGAGTTCGGATGGAGAATAAGAACCAACCATGAACTATACAATCTATATCAGGATACCACAATAGTTGCAGAAATAAAAAAGGGCAGACTGCGCTGGGCAGGACACCTAGAAAGAATGTCAAATGATAGAGGAGTAAAGAGGGTACACCACCAAAACCCCAGAGGAAAACGGCTCAAGGGAAGACCTAGGCTTAGGTGGATGGATGACATAGAGAAAGATCTACAACAACTGGGCATCCAATATTGGAAAAGAAAGGCGTTGATAAGGACTGAGTGGAAGGAGGTCGTGAGGCAGGCCCAAGCCCTACATGGGCTGTAGCGCCACAGGGATGGATGGATTTTTGTACCTAGTTCAGTTTTTAATCTTTTATCTTTCTATTTTTTCTAGGTTAGAGATATCCCTTCAAAAGGTGGAAGAGTCATTCTGGCCATCAGTTGTTGTAGGAGATACCAGGGGAGAGTTGGTCTTGACACCTGAGCAGATTGATGCTGTTCACGTCAGGTTGGCCAATCTAACATCAGAAGACTGGGTTTGTGATTGAATTTTTCTTTCAGTTAGTTACTTTTATTTTTTCTTTAAAATTATTTTTTCAAATTAAATATTAATTGTTCAACACTTTAATTTAATCAAGTATTAATTTATTTAGGCCCAACATTTTGTTAAAATAAATGAAAAAAACTCATATTCTCTGTTGACTTGAGATAATGGAAAATTAATTATTAAAAAGGAAAAGGACCAAATGAGTGGTCAAAACCTAATGCATAATAATTTATTCTTTGATAGCTCCAGATAAATTGAAATGTTTGATTAGACCTGTTAGTAATGTCATATATGATTAATATGATTACAGTCACTGCACTGATCTTAAGCTTAGGTGAAAATGCTAAGTCCATGATGAAAACCAAAGCACCTGTTTAGGGTCGGGCAGTCCTAAGCGACTGTTTTGCCCTTTCACTAGCTAACAGTGATTGTAGTGCCAGTACAGATTAGCAATAAGTACTTTAGTACAGTGAAGAACTTTGCAGATGTCAGCTCTGAGGAAACTTTCCAACAGGGTGTCACCCTTAGGTTTGGCTACTTTGATGATCCCTTTATCTAGCAGCGGTCCATGGTCTTTACTCGTAAGCTGAGCCGGGGTGGTGTCAACGTTGTAGCCAGTCCAAGTAGGAAATTCCACCAGTCATTTGTGAGTTAAATTTCCTAGAAGGCACCTCCGACCATGTTCCTGGTGCCTAGGTTGCTCTCTCAAAGAGGAACGCCCTGGGGGTATCCCCTAGTTATTATTTCCCAGGAAGATATATAAGAATATTAAGCTCAGGGCTTTTGAGGCCATTCCACATGTAGGATAAAAGCTCACATATTATAACTTTTTTGTCTTAAAGGCTAGATAGAAATTTAATAAGCAGCAAAGCCTTGGCTGATCATTGTGTTGTCACAGTCTTCAAACTTCAAATGCAGTGTGCTAAATGAATTAATGTGTTTGTCACGTGAGAATCACGAGATTAGTGACAGAGAGGTCACATGGGTAGAAAGGGCGCGAAAGCAGTTGATAGAAAGTAATGGCGAATGTCTCCACATTGTGAAACCTCAAAGTTATACTTTTGTATATAATGTGCATATTAAAGTTATTTTGTTGACAATAGTATTTCAAGGATTTATTGCACGAAAGTTTGTATTGTGAGAACGCCTACAAAATACTTCAACAAGTAATACGTCGCAAAGAGTGGCATGACAGTGTTCTGTGTTCTCAGATTAACTCTTAGGTGTGTCGAGTCTTGTGTATGTTGTCATTTTGAATAGAGTCTGATCTTCCAATAGAGCATCATGAACTTTACAAAATTTCATGTCCAACTATACCACTTTAGACAATTAAATTTGAATTTAAGATGAAGTAGCAATTGTTTTTTTTAAAAACTGGAGAAACACTTATGTAGTTATGGTGGCCACAGAATGCAATATTTGTTGTAATAAATTGTATTAACAATTTTAAAAATACATTTCTTTTATTTATATGCTAATACAGACAAATGGATGTTATGGTTAACAGATCCAGATTAAACAGGACTGGCCCTGATCTTAGGACTGTGTACTGTTAACAACCTTACATTAAATACACGTGAAAAAATATGAAAGTTTTATTTTAAGTATTCGTCAAACACATCAATACACTATTACTAAGAGCAGTTATGTATTAATCCATTTAAAACTCTTTTGATTGAGCAAACATGGTTATGTCTGTTAGAACGCTAATCCTGATGGCAAAGAAAAGCCTTACAACTCTCAGATGCTAGAAGAATGTGATGCTGTTGATGAGGATGGAGTTGTCATCATGAGATTAGATGGAGAAACTCACCAAATCACCCACAAAGTAAGGGACTTAAGTCATTTGTCTCTACTTCTTCCATGGTAAATATAAATAAATATAATGTATCAGTTCTTCAATACTAGATAGAAATTGTAAATACCTAAGCTCTACTCTATATAAATATACTATTGTGTACATTTTGGTATTATGTGTTCCTCTTTCTTATGTGTGGTTTGAATGTTAACGATGTATTAATGGCACAAAATGTTTATGTATCTTTTTTTTCCAATCCATAAACAGAACCCCTTAAAAATATATTGAATAACAACAGTATTTTCTTTGTCATACTTATATGTGACTTCTAAACAAACATTTTTTTTAAAATTCAACCCAACAGATAATCACAGGATGTCAATTCCTGTTCAGCGTGGCACTGGAGCCTTCAAAAGTCCCAGCAATTTGCCTCAGACATGACGTCGATGGCTTTTTGTGGCAGATGTTCGATGCCGTCCAGCCTGAGAAGTGCCCCTGGGAACACATAGGTGTGCTCAATGCCTTTGGTTATGTGGCAGCCTCCAAACAACAGAAACGTTTCAGTTCATGTTCTCCTGACATGTCCATTGCAGTCATTGCTGACTCCCAGAGACATCTCTATCTCTACAAACAAAATGTGTCGGTGCTGACTCCATTACGCAACAGAAAGACTGGTCAGCAAGTCAGTAGTGTTGCTAAGCAACAGGTACTTTCCGTTGATGCCACGCCTAATTATATCCAGGGGATAAGAGTCACCAATTCCAAAATTTTTGTAGCAACAGAGCAGAAAATTTTCATATATGTTGTTAAGTCTGATGACTAAAAATGTATATGCAAGTCAAAAAAGTTAATAAAACAAATCTGAACATGCACATTTTTCATTTTGTAATTCTGAAAATATGAAGATTTTATTTTTACATTTTATCAACATTGCCTTTCATTTTAAAATTTAAATTATGTCACTGGGTTTTTTGTTATTGTTGCCATCCCTATTTACTTTTATTTAGTTCCAATAATAATGCAACATGTACTGTTTTATGGGACAGTTTTATTTATTTATTTATCTTTTACTAATAACAGTAATATTAAGATTTGAAACGATAACAGATTTTCATTAACGGTCTTAAAATTTATTTCCTTGTAATACTTAAATTCGACTTAAAACACATTTATTTACAAATTAAGTGCTTTCAATTTTTTGCATACAAAGGAAAATGTAGCATTTTTGTCCATTTCATAACTTCCAGCAAATGAAAATAGAAACAAACAAAAGTAATTGTACTATTCTATAAAATTGAGAGGCTCCACTCCCTAGTTACAAATCAGCTCTACAACCAAAGCCTGGACCTTTTGGTGGCTCTTTTAATGATGTCAGTCCTGTTTTAGGTTCTGATGCAAATCTCTTGTTTTGGCCACTCCTGTTAATGAATAAGAGGTATTATACATTCTTTAAAGTACTATGCAATGGAACAGTCTTTTAAAATAAAAAATATAATAAAATTTAAAAATTTCGGTCAATTAAATTATCCTAGTAAACTTACTGAGGTCCAGGAGTTGGTCTCTTCCCTGCCTTGAAATCACTTAGAATTCTATTAATATCGTCCACAGTCAAGTCTTCCTGTAAGGGTGAAAAGAGAAGCAGTGTTTCATCTCTAGGGAAAAAAAAACTCTTAAAAATTTTATATAAAAAATCTAGTTTCATTTTCAATATTAGTAACATATGTTGAGTGTGGTGAAGAGATCATTTCAAAATACTTACATAATAATCATCATTAATCTGCACCATGGGTGCATTAACACAAGCCCCTAAACATTCGACCTCAGCAAGTGTGAACATTTTGTCTTTAGTTGTGTGACCAACTTCAACACCTGTAAAGAAGACAGAACACACATTAATGAAATAAATCCAATTACTTTATTGACATTTAAATACAGTTGTTAAAATCACTTTCCTGCTTCGTGATTAGATAGATCACAAGTATGAAGTTAAAAGACTTACCCAGGTTTTTTTTAATGGCTTCCAAAATAGCATCAGACCCAACACCACCCAAGATACATGGTGTTGTAGTGCAGATTTGAACAAAGTATTTCCCTACAGGTTCTCTGAAAATTTAAGAGAAAACAATTATTGAAATTTTAATACTTCTACAATTCATTACGTTTATCACAGAGAAAAAGCTCTTCCATTCATAGTCTAATGAAATTAACTTTAGATTTTCAATAATCAAAACATAGGTTTCAGCATACAAGTAAGATCACCTGTTAAACATGGTGTAGAAGGTCGCCACTTCATAAACTCTCATTCTAGGCATTTTGAGTATTTCTGCAACTTTGTGCATGGCAGAGATAGGTAACCAGTCTTTTGACCAAAAAAAATAAATAAATAAATGGATAATTCACTTAGATTCCTTTACATTTCATTTCAAACAATTTAACCCTAAGTAAACATGGATCATGGAATTATATTTTTTAGATTAATCCCAGAGCACTATTTTTAAACTATCATAATTGGTAAACTTACTGTTATTCTGTCTTTGGGCAAGATCCAAGAGGGGTATACATGCTGCTGCCTCATGCCCTTTTGGATAGTTTGAAATTATAACTTCACATCGCTTCAAAGAAAATTAAACAAAAATGTGGTTATTAAAGTATCCTCATACGAGCCCAAAATAGTTAGTTAATCATGCTGTTGACAGAACTGTCCATGCAGTTAAAAACCAAGTTCAGATACAATTTTCATGCACATCAATTATTAGAATGGTACAATAAATTAAACTTTTTGAGTGAGAAGCCATATCTTAAAGTAGTAAGACTGCAAAATAAATATTTACAGGACCTCAAACAGCCACATAGTTTTAAATCCTTTATATTAACTCGTGGTGTCTGCTTGAGTGCAGAAAAAACTTTGGATCGATTTTTAACCCACTTCCCCATATGCTGGCAAGCTGAAATTTTGCAGGCAGACTCATGCCGATGATAAAAATGATGTATCAAAATTTCAGATCATTCAAATGTACTGTAATTAAATGAATGCATTTTTAGATTATCTTTATTTATCTCTATGTAACATGTTAACTTTTTATAAACATATTCCCAATCTGTCCGCATTATATTATACATGTTTTACGAGACATAACTAAAATTCTGTATTTTTGGATTGTCTTGCGCTGCGTATTATAATGAACATCCTTTTAGTTATGTCTTGTATATAAAGGATTTATAGTCAAAAACGTGTTGTTTTTTATGTGTTTTTTTTTAAATTTAATGTATTATTAGTAAATAAAGTGCTGTGTCTAAACATTCAGTCTAATCCTTCAAAAGAGCAAAATATGGCCCAGAAGCCAAAGGTTACTGACAACTATTTAATGAATGAACAGCTTTACAGTGCAGCTTAAGATCTCACAAGGTCTAAAAAATACATACCCAGTATATACATACATATAAATATAAGTAAAATATGTCTGAATGTGCATACCAAGTAAACAAGAAATATAAAATGTAAATATCGAATAATTTTCCATGCTGAGAGAATGGGTAGTTGAGAGGGGTCAGTAAAATCATCCCAATGCACTAAACTCCTGATTCAGGAACTAGGAGAATACTGATTACTGTTAATAATATAACTTCGGTATGAAATCTATAAAGGTTTAGTTTAATAACTTTCCCATGAAGGTGTGAGATTACATAAATAAATAAAAAAAATTAAGTTTAAAGCCACACCTTTATTTTTTTATCACTGTATTTTGTAGTTATGTAGGTTTAAAAATTATCCCACCATCACCCAGCACCTTTTGAGTCAGTGAACTCATAACAATCATAACTGCTAATTTTGTTTGACAAGTTAAGTGGTTCAATACAAAGCTAAGTGAATATATTTAAACTCAATTTTTTCATTAACATGTGTTATCATCAAAGATGAGTATGTGTGTCAAAGTGTCGAGTTTAAGCTCTCTAACTTATCATGAATTGGGCTTTACTTAGCTCACAAGATTCCTGGCAGACAATACACACAAGCAGGCCGGTAAGTTAAATAAAAATGATGAAAAATACCTGTTTATTTTCTGGGGTAAATTCAAATGGCAGGTTGGAATTGTTTTCAACTGTGTCCCTATGCTGTAAAATAAAATGTATTTTCCTCATTTAAATTATGTTAATTAAATGACATAAATGTACATGGATTTTCCTTCAAAGAAAACATCACGTATAACCAAAATTGTTTTTTGTTTCAGTTGTGCATTGATCACAGACAACAGACTACACCCTTAATTTTGTGATACAGGCTGATATTAACAAATAAAAGACAACAATGTAATTTTTATTTCTACTCATAAAGTCATTTACTTATGGTAGGATAGTAAATATGTCTAAGCTTTACCCATAAGGCATTACTCACCACAAATAGTTTATCACTACATAAAGATGCAGATCCATAAAAAGAGCGCACTTGTAGCTGCAAAAGAAGTTAAACATTGTTAAATTGGTAATTTACAATCAAATTTAATTTAATGATTAAATAAGGTGAGACAGCTTGATCAATTTTACTTTGAATGCAAAAAATTATTACAAACTGAATAAGTATATTGAAACATATGTAATTTCATGTACTGAAAAAATCTCCATATTCCCTTATTAAGTAAAGTTTTAAAAGTTATACATAAATTACTATCAATAAATTAAGGTAGAAAAATTACAAATTATTAATATCTGTATAAAGAATATGTGCATTGTTGCGTTCTGGATGAAAGAAGACTAAGTCTCAACTCTTGTCAATGGATAATATATTTTCTTTAATTCGTCAGCAACATATTTACATCAGTATGTTCAGGTAGACAAACGTAATCCTTCCACAATGCCACTTACTGAGACTTACTCCTAAGTTCGTATAATGCTAGCCGTACTTCGCTGTAACATCAAGCACACCCCGAAGTGTTAACAGCGAGTCCTACCATCTATCACTCAATCCTAGTCCTCACAAGGACTTTTGACCTCTTACTCGTTCAGTAATCTCATGTGTTCCCCTACCCTCTCTCTCTCTCTCCACACCACACTATTTATACCCCGCCTGGCTGTCTAACTCTCATACAGAGTAACTACAACTAACACTATTATGTACAAGTGAGCTCTTTTCAAGTCACGCCTTGACCCGAGTCACAACAATGTTACAACAATCTCACAACAATTATTCGCAGTGATTCTCATACCTTGACATGCATTTCTCTTTTGATATTATGCAAAATAATGTTCCTTAAAAAATCTTGAATCTTTAATAATATTCATTAACTACCATAAGTGAAAAGATGCTGGCATTGCTAAAATTGCCATCCTGATTGGTTGAAATAAGGAGTACAGCCATTCATTTCATAAATGTGGTAATTTGAATGACCCCCTTTCCAGTCCATGACGGACTATGAGCAAGTCTGCAGCGTATGCTACGCCGCGGGGCGTCTAGTAGTCATAACTTACACTCTTGACTCTGTATCAACCACTTGGGTAAATAAAAAAATGAACTCAGTAGGCCGCAGGTGTAGGCCTTATGAGTAGGCCCATGCCTATGACTATATTATGTGAATGGGACCAGCTAAAATGTAAAACAAATATCAAATATTGCAAACCTCAACATGTTCAGGAATCATAATGAATGATTATGATGAATACATTTGATTCTTTTAAGAAATTTTTACTTTTAAGTGCACTTTTAAATTATTATTTTTTTCAATAAAAGATTGTATACATTGTCATTGTCAATCATTGTAATTGTAGTTGTGTAGTATTAGTACTATTTTACTAGTAATAACTAGTATTACTATTTGTATTAGTCTACTATTTTCGTTTTAGTTACTAAATAATAAGTTAGTGTTAGTAAGTTAGTAAACTATGAGTACTAAGACTAAGACTACTAATATTATATAATATAAGTAATAAGTATAAGTATAAGAGACTAAGACTTACTAAGAGTAAGAGTACTTAACTGTCTTAACCAAGTGGACTAAGAGTACTAAGACTAAACCAGTGTTTCTCAATTATTTTCTGTCATGCTCCCTCCCTAGGAAGAAAGAAAACACTTCGCCCGCTTCGCGGGACTGTAAATAGTATCATTTGTCTATAAAATTGTTATGAATAACGGTCAAACGAGCCCCCCCCCCTTTACTGGCTTTACAGAGCCTCGCGCCCCTCCCCTGGGTGGCGCGCCTCACTATTTGAGAAACACTGGACTAAACTAAGAGTAAGAGAAAAGTTAGACTAAGAGTCTAAGACTAAGTAAGTACTAAGAGTAAGAGTACGACTAAAGTTAAAGACTAAGTTAACTATAACTAAGTAACTATACTTATACTATAACTAAGTTACTAAGTAACAAGTACTAAGACTCGAGAGACGAAGTGAAGTATTCAAATTCAGTAGAGTTAGAGGAAACCAGTAGTTGAAATTTCTTCTATTTAAAAACATTCAGGAGTGTCGTCAATTTAGCACTATAAAACAGACAAATAAACTTTCAAAGGGAATCTTACCGCTGTTGACACCACAGCTTTTCGAAAAGACGATAGCATTGTTGATATTTGGTAATGATGACCTTCCCCTTTTGCGGAAGAATGGAACCAGGATTAGCTGCAGTTAATGAAGTGACTACGTCAAAAAAAATTGTAATCGGAAACTTGAATTTTAAAAAAAAACTTTTAAAAGAATTTATGATAAAACCGAATATTTTCTAATTTTATGTCTGTATGTTCCAAGAAATATTATCATGTCGTGCTTTTTAAAAAATCAAACATAATAATTTATTATGGCCTTTTGTTTTACCCTTTTCAGCATCTTGCAAATACTCAGATGCCTCCCCTCCCCAACCACAACGACTGCTCACTGTCATACATTCATGAAAACATACAGCACACAAAACCTCCAATAAGAAAAAAAACACAACAACTAGACACTCTAGCGTAGGCTAAATTCTTCTTGTTTGTGTCAACATGTTCTTGGGGCCCTTGGTTATCAAATCATGTCAGTGGCGTCACTAGGGGGTGCGGGGTGCGGACCACACCAGATGACACCCTCACAAGGTGATAATAAAGTGTAAAATTATGTATATTTCCATTATTTACTAAATAATTTAGCACTGGCAGACTCGGAGGAGGTCTTTGGGGGGTAAGTTGTTAGGGGATGCCCTGATGACTCAATGATCTACCGCATTGGGTGACACCAACCCTAGTGACGCCTCTGGTTCTTTTACACTCAGTACTTGTGTTGATATGTTTTGTAGACATTCAACTCTTGTGACAATATTTCAAGGGGTGCTCAAATATCTTTTCATTATGTCTGGTTGTATCATGCTTTTGTATTTAACTCCGGTATGTTTTGTTCCATTTGATGTCACTGGGATTATCATCAATTTTAAGGTGTTTAAAAATATTGCTTAAAATCACCTCTCTGTATGAATGAGACAGATTGAAAACCAATTTTAATTAAACTTTGCTTCATAAAACTTTTAATGTATCAGGTGTTTACACCTCAACTGTTCCTTTATGAAGCTTGTTTCCGTCCTTGGTACTCCTTGGAAGGATGATGAAGATTGTTACGCTAATATATAGTCATATAGTGCTAATACTAATATTCCATGTTAGCCCCAACATACTCACCGCGCACTGACCCCCAAAACATAACATAATTTATTTTTTTATAAAATTAGTCTTGGGGTATGTCTTCAATGTTACTGTTTCTTTATCGATACATTGTCTCAATCAGCTACCTGTTATTGCTTAGTCTTTGTCAAGTTAAGGCAGGGTCAATATTATGTTTTATGCGCGAGCACCTTAGTGATGTCACAGAAGTAGGCGCCCGAATTCAAAATTTTTCTTGGCTTCAGTTGTCGCTTGACATGGACCTTTTTTAAGTATGAAAATTCGCATACCATATTTTAATGAATATTAAATGTTATTGATATGTGAAATAATACAGGTACAGTGCTAACATGGATTAGGCTATTTATGAATGGCAAATTTTCGTGAGGTAAATAACACACAATTACCAAAGTTTGCTATACATGTAACTTACAAAAAATTAAGTATTGTAAGTGTGCGCTTTGTTAATTAAAAGATGATAGAATACGGAGTCACCTAAATTCTATGCGAAGCTTTAACTTCCTTAGCAGCATAAACAATATGGCGTCTAAATTGCAATGTTTACCATTTGTAAAATAAAATAAATGTATTAGATTCGTAAAACTAGCCATCAGTTTTTTCAATACTCAAATGCCAAAATTATTGTTGAAACAATTTTTTCCCCTAATTTCTTAGAAACATTATTTTGTTAAGGATACCTAATAGTTAGCCGGACAGGTCGATCTAAACTAAACTTGTCTTGGTCTTAATAATATTATTATAATATGATTATTTTAATATGTTTTAAAATCAATCTTCTTGTCACTATTATTTATTCATTATCTAGTACAGAAGCTTGTTCTATACAGAAGATTATTGACTCTAGACTAAGACTAAATGACTACAAATTTAAGAACAAGGTGTAGTTAACTATATATTTATTATTTATATTAAAAATTTAATATGTACTGTTAATTTTATAAAGTATATATATTATATATAATATAGTAAAACATCAATAACATGAAAATGTGAACATTAAAAAATAATTTGTCTACCACTATCATTGTCATATTTATAGCCTAATTTGATAATTGTCAGTCATCAGTGTTTGAAATTGAATGAATGAATGCATTCAAACTTCTTTTCTTGATTGATCAATGATGATAGGCTTAATTTGGGGAGAAAAAAAAGTTTCCTTTATTGTTCTGTATTTTTGGATCACAGTCTAAGCATGTTTACACATTTTGGATTGGTGGCAGTGTGATTTAAAAAAAAATAACAATCTTTTTTTTCTTGGCATATTTTTCTCTTTTTATTCTGCTCAGTAGCATTATTTAAATAATAAATTGACATAATTTGATTAATTTATTGACAAGTTAATATTGGATACTGTTTTAAACTAATAAAAAGAAATATTTTAGTTTAACTTGAAAAAGTTATTAAGTTATAGCCATATTTTCAACAGTTTTGAGAGGAAAGTCATAAGGGTAGTTTTTTCAAACCAATACAATGTGCAATGGGTATGTGGATATAAAGTCTTTATTGGAAGTTATGGATAGGCTGAGGACGCAATAATCTTCTGTATAGAAGGAGTATCTGTAATGTATAAGATAAGATAAAATAAGTAAATATTGATTAATCAAGTAGTTACCCCTGAATAGTTATGCAAGATGAGTTATGTGGTGGTACATACAAAGGATTTTATCATAAGCCCATGATGGCATTATGAACTTTGGGATAAGTTTGTTAGATTAAATTTTATTATTACGCTAAAAATTGTATTTAGCGGAGCCTAATCTAAATGTTTAAAAGAATATGAGGCAGAATTGTGCAGTAGTGGTGGAAAAAATTAATGTTAGTTTTAACCTTAAAAGAATTACAGTAGCTAAATTTCATTAATCAATGAAGTCCCTTTCCCCATAGCTTAATTTAGCTGTGATCTGAACATGATATAAATAAAATAGTCTCTTTATTGTATTTTATACAAGATATATTGATAATTATCTTACATGAATTAAAAATATAAAATAACTCATTATTTGCTTCTTATTATTTTTTTTTAGTTATGGAATGCTTCTAAAACTTACGCGCTGTTGTAAGAAATAAAAAGATAAGAGTGGTAAGAAATTAAAAAAGGATCAGCTGTTATTAGTAATGGAATATTAAAGCTCATTGTGTCAAGGTAGAATTTTTATAATTTGTAATATTAATCAAACAATGATTAAGCTAAAGGGTGTTCAAAGTAAAAGAGGGAGAGAGAAAGGTAAAAAGTACAAACGGCGACATGATGCTTTCACTGTACATGTGACTGTAGAGCCCACAGATGAGAGATTTAAACTAAATGATGTTTATAATGATATGACTATAGCCCAGCTCAAGGATGAAGTAGAAATAGCTACTGGAATTCCTGTTTCATTACAAAGATTAAGTTATCTGGATGAAGGTGAGTTAAAAGAATATTTATACATAAATATGTATTACATACAATACAAGTATCCTGTATACTACATAGTCTTAAGTTTCAATACTTATTTAATGCTCATATAACCCCATAAATTTATAAACAGTAGGTAAAATGTAGTTTGTATTTTCAATCCAGGAGAGTTACAAGATCAGACAGATGTACGGAGCAATGATTTTGTGCCAGGTTGCACTGTGAAGCTCAAAGTTTGGCCTATGTACAGAGAACTGGTTGAGGCAGTTGTGGCCAATGACATTGAATGGGTTAGTCTTAAATAAGGTTTTAGAAGTGCATGTGCTTCTTATAAAGACTTTTGTCATATGCTCAAGAGACTATTAAGAAGTTTAAGTCAAATAAATATACATCTAAATCAAAATCAAATTAGGTACTCATTGAAGCACATAATCCCTTATCAGGTTTTTAAGCTCGGGGTGACTGATCCCTCCGACTATCACACACCAGCTAGTGACTACATGACAAAAAAGTCAAGAAAGGTTTGGTTAGAAGAGAGAGCCTTTGTAGCACTTTGTTTAGCTGCACATAGAGGATATGAGGAAATAGCCATCAAACTTATTGAAGCTGGTAACATTGATTCATTTTTAATAAATTTAAGTGTCAAATGAAGAGCTTGAAATTATAATGAATGGAAGAAACAAGTGTTTTTTTATATTTTAAAATTTGTGTTAACACAACACTTTACCAATGAAATGTGTTTCTTTCATTCACCCAGGAGCCAAAGTCAATATGCAAACACCAACTGGCAAGACACCTTTGCACTTGGCATCTGCAAAAGGAAATGGAGAAATTATTAATACATTATTAAGTCATGGTAATAGGTTGATGCTATTTCAGCTCTTTCTTTCCCTTTTCAGCACTATGTATGATTTATGTTTTATTGGTGTCATATAAAATCTCTTTGCATTTGTAGTTATTACAATTTTAAAATTACTTCTTTCCATCCATTTGTTTTCATCTTAGCAGACTAATTAAGTAATTTGTTAAGTAAGATTTCAGTACTGATTTCAAGTTCATGTTTAGCTAGACTTTTTTTGTTTCTTAATTTTTTAAAATGTGAAACAGGTGCTGATGTCAACATGGAGGATCATAACAACAACACAGCTTTAACCATTGCAGAACGATTTGGAAGCAAAGTTTGTTCCCGAAACTTGTTTCAATTCCAGTGGCAAGAGAGAGCAAAACGTATAAAACCATCTAAAAATGTGAGCTTTGAATTAGAAAAAAAATGTTTTGAGAAACTTAGGCAGTTTCTGTGTTTTGGGTCAAGGTATTTGAGACCAAGGCTGTCCGGTCTTGGTCTGGGTGTCACAAATCAGGAAAGAGATTGAAAGCAGAAATTATGTTCCAGTTCCACTCTATGTGGAAAAAAACTACATTTATAAAATTAGCCGTGAAGACAAACACTTTAAACATGAAACATTTACAACACTAAAAGCCCATAATCAAAATCCATAAACATAAATAAAAATGAAAACATTAAGCCTATAGCATGCCCATTAGAAAATGTAAATAAATTTGTATTTAATAATAATAATAATAAATTAATAATTTATATAGCGCTGTATCCCAGTAAGGAACTGGGCTCACAGCACTTTACATAAAAATAATAACATACATATAAGTATTAAATAAACATTGATATCCTAACATCAACATAAATGACAGTACTGTACACATAAGCTACATTTATCATTTGAAGAAATGTTGTTTAATTTTAATTAATTTTGAAAGTAAAGTTTGAAGAGATGTGTCTTAAGTGCAGTCTTTAATGTATTTGAATGTAAATTATAGTTAGCTGAATTACATTTTAATACCTGGTAAACAAATGACCTGTACTGTACACTTGTGCTTAACTCCTTTAGGTGCCGTTGTTTGCCCATCAATATCATGACTCAAGTTTCCCTGTGTGGAAAAGAGGCAAATCTGCCCAGATCTATGTTTCAAAGATTCTAAAACCAGGGGAGTTTGAGGGGACAGCACTCAGTGCTCCAAAAAGCGGGAGACATCCTTCTATCGTTCACAAGCAAATCAGAGACTCCACATTTTTCAGTGACTCACAGGACAGCATCTCAGTGGAAACAGAAAGTTTCCCAGATGGTAAAGCCACTCAATGTTTTATTTGACCAAGTTAAATGATTATGTTAATCTTTTGGTACTATAACACACAATTGAACATTCTTAGACGTACTTAGACCACTGGAAGTAAGTAAAAATGGAAGTCATAGCAATAAATGGAATTTAGAAAAAGAGAAGTGACTGAAAGTTACAGGTGATGTGATGTGTATCAAACTGAAACTAAGAAATACCACTAAATGTTTTAGATAGAAAATTTAAGTTGATTCTTTTTCTGTATTTTAATCTCAGTTTTAATCTCAGTTTACATCCATACTTCATTTTCACTTTTAAATATTGATCAAAATACAGTTGTTTTACTTTCATGAAAAGGATACAGGCGCAATCCATGATCATCAGTATTTAAAATGTAACTTAATGATTTTTTTCAGATTCAGGGGCATTACCCCCTATAGGTAGGACTAACAAGAAAACAATGTAAGTGTGAGTGTATCAGTATCAGTGTGAGTGTAAATTTAAGTGGATCAGTGTGTGTAAATGTAAGTGTATAAGTGTGAGTGTAAATGTAAGTGTAAGTGTGAGTGTAAATGTAAGTGTATCAGTGTGAGTGTAAATGTAAGTGTGTGAGTGTAAATGTAAGTGTGGGAGTGTAAATGTAAGTGTATCAGTGTGAATGTAAATGTAAGTGTAAGAGTGTGAATGTAAATGTAAGTGTATCAGTGTGAGTGTAAATGTAAGTGTGTGAGTGTAAATGTAAGTGTATCAGTGTGGGTGTAAATGTAAGTGTGTGAGTGTAAATGTAAGTGTATCAGTGTGAGTGTAAATGTAAGTTTATCAGTGTGAGTGTAAATGTAAGTGTATCAGTGTGAGTGTAAATGTAAGTGTATCAGTGTGAGTGTAAATGTAAGTGTATCAGTGTGAGTGTAAATGTAAGTTTGTGTGTGTAAATGTAAGTGTATCAGTGTGTGTAAATGTAAGTGTATCAGTGTGAGTGTAAATGTAAGTGTATGAGTGCGAGTGTAAATGTAAGTATATCAGTGTGAGTGTAAATGTAAGTGTATCAGGGTAAATGTCAGTGTGTCAGTTGAGTGTAAATATAAGTGTGCTGAAACCCGAATTGTTTAGTTTATTTTCTTCTATATTAGTTTTATGTTGTTTTTATTACTGATTGCCTGTGACTAACGACAAATGACCTGAAAAGCATTTTTTTAAAATAGAAGAATCTTCCCCACCGAGACGACAGCTACTTCAGTAGAAATCGTATCTTTTGGATTTTTAGACAGTAATAATTGTTGATCCATGGGCCACATTGATTTGTACCAAACATGTCAATTATTTGAGACTGGGTTTAACTTTAATAAAAGAAAGAATCAGTTTTAAAGAAGAAACACTGTGTTTTTATAAAAGGTTATCTTTTTCAGGGACAGCCCTCTTATTAAATGATACAAGTCTCTTTATAAACACACGTCACTTTCATTAATGCCTAACAAAAAAATCACAATAAGCTATTATTTGGTAAATGATAATTCACTTCAGAATCAGCCATCTCAGTTAATGACTTTGAAGATTAAAGTTTAATCTCTTTCGTCTGACTTTCTGTTCACAACTCTCAAATGTCTGCCTATCACCATCAAAAATTTCTCTCATTTGATGACATTGCTGTCCTGGCGTGCAATCTGGCAATCGTTGAACAGGCTACTTGCTGAGATGTTACAATTTCATTTTTTTTTAAATTGTGTATCTTTATTTCAGGATGAAGAAACCATTGTCTTACGAGGAATGGGTTGGGAAACAGAAAGAAATTCAGAAAAAAATTATGGCTGAAAACAAAAGAAAAGCAGAAGAAGAATTGCAGAGGAAACTTGAAGAAGAGGAAAAGTGAGTTTTTGTTATTAGTTTTGGGATAATGAAAAATGTTCATATTGAGTTCGTCTATCTATAATTACTTTAAAGTAATGAAACAATTTTAGAGCAATATTTAAAAAGTAAATTTAAGCCTGCTACAATAAGTTACATCATAAAAAAAACTTTTCAATAGATAAACTTTCTCTATTTGAATATTTCAGGAAAAAGGAAGAAAATGAAAGACTCGGCTATGAAATGTGGTTGGCTGAGAGGGAACATGAGAAACTGGAGAAGTCTCCACGTCATTCTTTACCCCACAAGACCCAGCCTAATGTTCCTGATAGTATGTCACTACTTCCTGTTCACAAAGACGGAGCTTTACGACTTTATCTGCGGAGCTTAGGAAAATCCAAATCGGGTGTGAACTATGAGGACTGGTTAAATGAAAAAGAGAATGAAATTAATCAGTTAGTGAAACAACTACAAACCTCTGTTTAAAACAATGTAATTAACAAGCAAGTGAAAATACTGAATGTTGATTCAACAGTTAAAGCTGTTAAAAATAACCAATGGAAAGTTTTAAATGGCATGAATTTAGTTGAATAATGTTTTAAAAAGCTGTAATATTTTAACTCAGTTGTGGCGTTTGAATGGATGTCTATATATGAGTTCAAAAATGTTGCACACAACCCCACACACACCCAAAAAAATAAAATTAAAAAAAAAGAATAAATTCAATTCTCTGTGATATCTGTATATAGACATATTTGCTAAAAAAAATGTAATTACAAAATATTTGCATATTTTTGTGGCACTCTATTATGTATTTTGAAATTAATTATTTATTTTATTATCTTAATCTAAAACAAAAGCTGTCAATGTGATATATTATTGGAGTTGTTCCTTAAATTGTATGTAGAATGTGTTGGTTATTTCATTGTTATGGAAATAAATGTGGTATACAGAAATTTTTTCTTTTCTCCAATTTACGAGGATATACTAGCATCACTATTCTTCATTATTTTGAACAATCAATTCAGCCAAATTTCACACAATATTGATATATAAATCAGAAGTCTTGATCTATGAATTTATTTGATTTATTAGCATTTAATATTTACAAACGCAAAAAAATATATCAACATTGCATTTACAATTAGTTATAAAATAGTAACAAAAAGAACATTGGTATGAGATTGTTGGGTTTTATTTTTGGTTGAGGCTTTACTGAGGCTTTCTCAATCAAAGGAGATGAATCTTTAAAAAACGTACCTATAAATTAAATTAAATTATTGGAAATGAGACCTACATTTATTATAGTTAATTATTTACCTTGAAGTGTAAACATGGAAAGTAATATCCCAACTGTGTCAAGTGGGAAAAGACTTATAATAATAATAAATTGAAAATGTCAATAATGAAGATATACAATTTCAGAGCGACTAGCTGCAAAATTTATTGTTAAATCTCAACAATAGTGTAGCAAGCTTGTCACTCTCTCTGTAGTGCAAAATTATTTACAATGTATGTATACACACAATTTATACAAATAGGTTGAAACAATCAGTTTGTACAAGCACACCAGCCTCCAGCAATAAGCCATATAACAACAATTGTTCTGATGAGTCTCTCTTTGAGTGATCCATGTATATGATGAGTTGCTGCACCTGTGTACATCTTCATCTAATTAAACCGAAGTGCTCTATAAATTATAAATTCTCGAATGGCTGAAAACTACTGCTATCTGATCTTCTAGTGACATAAGCTGCATTACAATTAAAACTAATTACCGGGAACAATGAATATAATTAAGGCTGTAATTTGTACTGACAAGTAAAGGGTAAATTTACATATTAATTTTATAAAAACTAGCTAAACGAGGGCATTACTACATCTGATAAAAAGAGTGATAGCCCCTTAAGTTATGGTTTAATAGATTGTTGTTTACCTTTCTTGATTAAAATTCATACTCCTTTGTCAGCATTGATGGTTTTTTAAAATTATATCATTTGAAAAAGTCTACACCATTTTCGTTATTACTTTTCCTTACTCAGATTTAGAAAGATAAAAATAAAATGCTTTCTCAACTAAAAGATACAGAGTAAAAGTCGGCTACCTGGATTTCAAACCTTTCCAATAGGATAATTCATGAAGATAGAGACAAGAACAAAATAGAGCACACTCTCAAAATTCACCAATTCACACATTAAAATTAAAACACCAGATAAATCTGATAACACCTCAACAAATAAACCCAATTTTGGTCACCACATCAGTTTCAAAGATGTTCATTTATAAAATAAAATAATCTATTTAGTGAATGAACGGACATGTCGACCCCCTTCACGTCTGCCACGGAAACTTCCACCAGCAAAACGCCTGAAACAAAAATAAATAAAGACATTTGATAGGAGGAGACGAGTGACCAGAGCCAATCACAAGTAAAGCATCTATTTATATCTTATTATAATACGACATTGTTTTATGTAACATATTTATAGCCTTTATATTTGAGGAGTGTCAATTTTAAAGTGATTTTATCACTGATGACACTCTCATGGGTTGGATGAGAGAACATTAGATAAAATCAACATCAAAATGATTTATGATGTCCTGATTGACAATGAGGTAATTAAGAAAACTATCATTACTTAATATTATTGAGTTCTAAGTTGCTCAATCACAGCTACCTCTTCTTAATCCTCGCAAGGAATTTTATTTCAATGTTTAATTTTTGTTTCATAAAAAAGTTTATATCTTTTTAAGAATCTACATCCGTGTAAAACCCTTTCCATGTGTTACAATGAAAAAGATACCCAATATGTTTTACCTCATATATGTATGTCTTTTTAGGTAACCGGAACCTAAAATATGACTTTATCTTTAGTTTAATTATTTCATTTACAGTGGAACCCGGTTAAGTCGACGGCCTCGGGGTATGATAAATGGCGCAGAGATAACCGATCATCGAGTTAAACGAAAACCAATATGGCGGCAAAATATTAACATTCGCTTGAAATTTCTTTATATACGTGATGTGCGTTAATTAGTGATGGGACGATTAAACGGAATCGTATCGGAATATCGGGACCCTATTTCTTCACTCATTCCTAAGGTTGTTAAGACCGTTAGTTTTTAAGGACCGTTTAAGTTTAAATATAACCCCTTGTTGCATTAGCGCAGATTTTTTCCCTAGTACATAACCAAAAGTAATTCATCTACTCCTGCCCGCCACGCCTCGCGCGGGTCCGCTAGTGACATGGTAATTTTCTGTCCTGCGGTGATTCCCAGATTGAGCGATACTGTGCCTTGGAAGGCACTTGCGTGACTTTCCTTACAAGCTACATTAATGCTAACCAATAGTTAAATGGATTTTGCACACGGCCACTTCTTATGAATGAAACAATGAGAATAAAGCAGTAGTAATAGAGTCAAAATGAGGTTGAAGGATGAATGGTTGCCAATGACAACAAGTCTGCACACTGTACATTTTGTTATTCCATACGAAACGAAATGTTTTAGACATGCGATTCTGCGTGCATCTTTGCTATTGGAGCAATTACGTAATACTCGGCATCGGCAGTACTTACGCGGCCGATTGCCGAGTATCTCAGAGTATACGAAAATCGGCCGATGCCGAGTAGCCGAACTGATCGGTTCAGCCCTATCGATAAGTAACATTTTCAAAAGCTGGCGATTTGAGTTGAGAGCTGAACGCAAGCGGGCTGTGACGTCACCAGCAGACCTCGCGAGGCCGAAATTTGATGTTGGTCATAAAAAATCGATAACAAACAGTTTCAAAAGCTGGCAATTGGTCATGGGGATCGAGATAACCAACGCTTTAAGTGGCAAATTTGACCCTCTTTTGTGCTCGAGGTATTAGGGTTCGGCGACTTAAAATAATCGAATTAACCGATGAGAAAATGCAAAGACAAATCGAGAATTTGGCGGTTCCAATAAAAAACGTCTACTTAATAGAGCTGACGAGTTAACCGGGCTCGAGTTAAGTGGGTTCTACTGTAGTAATAAAATCTCTTCAAATTACAGAAATCTTTTATAAACTTTCTATAAAACTTGGTCACATTACAAACAGAGCTTCAAATTGTTCTCATATATCTATATATATATATATTCAATGACAAAGAATTCTCTCCAGTAAATATCAACCAATTTTGTTTTGGTTTAAAAAAAATAGTTGCTAAGTATGAGTATTTGAATTGTATAAATTATTCACACAATAATCAGAATAAAAAGTTTGTAGAGTGTGATTAATGTTTGCAATGTGTGGCTCACTCTGCAATAAACATCTCTGGATGTGACGACACGACTTACCCTGGTTCTCCCATATCTCTGCCTCTACCCCACTGACCACCTCGGTTACCCCTACCCCCTGGAGAAAATCGACCATTCCGTCCACTGTGGCGGTCAGGAGGAGGGCCTTGGCGGTCTGGTCTGAAAGTTTAAAAAATTGTCAAAATTATCAGATGAAATCAATGACCAAATGTAAACCATATGAAAAAGGTAATTATTACAAAGCTGGTCAATAAAATTTTACAATGAAACCTAGAACTAGAACTAAAGGAAATGTAATGCTATGAGTGGAGGACACACTCACCCCCTGGAGAAAGGTCTTGGTGCCATGAAGTTTGGTCTTGATCTATCAAGTGGGAGGAGACCACCACCTCGGGCTTTAAGAACACAAATTGTAAGTCATTGATTAACACTTTATACTTGAAAGTTCAAAGATGGTCATCTCATTTAATTTAAAAGTAGAAATCAATTCTGAATCCAGTTAACCACTAGGATGCATACACAAGGAATTGGAGATCATTCAAACAATTTCTTGACAGTATGTTAAATGAACATCAACTGGGTAACACGTGAATGAAAATGTTTAAAATTGCAGCTGTGACTTATCTGTACTAACGAGATTGTAAAGAACTCTTTACCTCCTCGATGTGAAGGGTGGGGTCCAGGGGGTGGGGGAGGATGTGGATCATGCAACATCGGCTCACGTCTGTTGTATGGTGCGGGTGGGGTGTAAAAACGACCACGAGGAGGCATTCCAAATCCACGACCTCGTTCAAATGCTCCTCTACCCCTAGGGAGCTCCTGTTAAAAAAAATATGATTGTCATTTTTGTTACTTGCTGCCATGAAATAAATATCACCAGTTGATACAAAGATTGATCAACATCTTATAAATTTGTACTGAATGCCAATCTCTCTCAACTATCTTAGAACTAAATACCAACCTTCTCTCTACTGTCTTGGTACATAATACCAACCTTCTCTCTACTGTCTTGGTACATAATACCAACCTTCTCTCTACTGTCTTGGTACATAATACCAACCTTCTCTCTACTGTCTTGGTACATAATACCAACCTTCTCTCTACTGTCTTGGTACATAATACCAACCTTCTCTCTACTGTCTTGGTACATAATACCAACCTTCTCTCTACTGTCTTGGTACATAATACCAACCTTCTCTCTACTGTCTTGGTACATAATACCAACCTTCTCTCTACTGTCTTGGTACATAATACCAACCTTCTCTCTACTGTCTTGGTACATAATACCAACCTTCTCTCTACTGTCTTGGTACATAATACCAACCTTCTCTCTACTGTCTTGGTACATAATACCAACCTTCTCTCTACTGTCTTGGTACATAATACCAACCTTCTCTCTACTGTCTCGGGACCCTGAGATCATCGGTGGTGTCATGGGAGGTCTGAGTGGTTGCTGTTGGTGCTGCTGCTGTTCCTGCTGCTGCTGGCTGTTCTCCATCTTGACAAAGTCGTCCACGTGCATGGATGGTGGCCTGGACGTGTTGGGTGCCCTGGTTCTGAAGAGGTCATTGCTCCTATTTCCCGACATACCATGTGACATTATGCCTCTGCCTCTCATGGGGGCAACTGTGAGGACATTTAGAGATTGAGATTAGTTAAACTGATTCTTAAGAGATTTTTAACACATAACTGCAGTATACAAGAGCCAAATTAAAAAATAAAATTGGTTCAAATAGAATCAGGTTACAGTAAAAGTAAAAATATTTTTACCAAACGGTTTTCTTCCTGGCTTTCCTCTGTTGATATTAATGATCTCATGGGATTTTCTTCGATCTCTGTGAAAACATAAATAGAGTTACATTTTTCACCTAAAGATTCAATAAGTATCACAGCTGTACTTACAGTGGGCATTGGCCACAGCAAAAATTTATAGAAACTATCATCCTGAGTAATTTTATTTTTAGGTTACCAGGGAAGCTCCAAGGGGGGAGATGGCTGACAAATGTTTGAGAGCCACACAATTATCATGAAGAGCTCAATATTCTAACACTGAAAGAATTATTTTCTTTCAATGTTGTGAAGAGCTTTAAGTATTATTTTTATTTTAAAAATCTGTTTCCAAAGATTGCTACTTTACTTCTGGACTTGTTTGTAATAGCAAAAATTTATTAATATAAAACTGTATGTTAGACTGACTTGGGACGTTTGGGACGGACTATATCCTCTTCAGCAGAAGTGGCCTCTTTCTTAAGTTCCTCTTCCAGGTTGAAATCTGGCAAATGGTGTTCACATATGGCCTGAAGGTCACAACGCAGCACTTCCGGCTCTGCGTCAGGTTCATCGGCTGCTGGGTTGGCCAGCCAATAGCTGGGGCTGAGCCTCTCGTCCTCCGAGTCCAGGATGGTGTAGACGGCGCGCTGACTGAACAAGTCAGTCAGAGAGGCGGGGGCAGGAAGGATGATGGGTTCAAGGTCTGGTTATAGAGGCAAGTCATTAACAATCCAAAAGAATTCAAGGTGTGGTTATCAAGCAAGTCATCAATAACAATCCAAAAAAATCAGCTTTCATTATTTTCCACCACTCAAGTTTATCATTTATATAAAAAATACTTTTTTCAAAAGCCTAAAATCGTCCACTTACTTGCATCACCTTCTTCTGGTAGATCAGCTGAACTTCTCAGGATATTGGTCAAGGCCGTGATGCTCTCAAGAATCGACTCCAATGTCTCCTCCTCTCTGGACAACTCCTGTTTGACATGATTCTTTTTACAACTTTCCATTGTTATCAAACTTAAGCTTAGTAATATCATTGCAGAGTGTAGTTGTCAGTTCACCAAGGGAATTAACTCTTTGTCTCAGGAATTATTTTCCTCATTCTAACTAACAAAATCATCCTTTCTGCCATTTGTTATGCAGCGTTATGCTATTTCTAAACCTTGATAACTTCTTTTGTTTTTCAATAGAGAACATAAAGTTTTGAATGAAATGAAAGGATAAAGCATGCTATCTACAGACCATGCAGATTTGTGTCAAAATTTTTACATATAAATGTTTTTTTGATGCATTAAAACTTTAAAATTATTGCATAATTTCTTCCAATTTTTTTAAAATTAATTAATTTTTATTTTAAAAATGGAACACAAAATTTTCAAAAATTAAAGTAAATTGGGGGAAGTTTCAAATTGATGAGCAGCATGAACATACAGATATTTACCAAAGGGAAATCATTATTTCATTGATTAAAAGTAACTAAACTTAAATAGTAAGGAAAGGAAACAAAAACCTGTGTTTATACATCAGCAATGCCATCCTTGATCAGACAGTGAAGAGTTGAAATAAACGATGGTAGCATTATCCCGAGACAAAGAGTTAATGCTAGATTTAGTGTAGGTTTTCCAATGTGTGTCAAATCATACCCAGTTTGATTTCTGACAACCTTATTTCTACATTTTTAAATCAGTTTAATTTTTTAGTGGAAAATATTTTATGGTAAAAAAAATAAATAAAAAGGACTCGTTTACCAATAAATTTATAAATTACTCATAAGAATATTTCAATAACTACGAAAAATAAATCTGAATTATATCACAGATGTGCACATGTTGAAAAAATAAATCTGAATTATATCACAGATGTGCATGTTGAAAAAATTCAAACTCCACTTTAAACTCAGCCATCATTTTTTCAATGAAGGTATATTAATAAATAGGGTACTAGAAAACCTAAAAAACAAAACAAATTAAGTCCAAAACTTAGTTGCCTTCCTTCAGATTTTCTTCTACCCTGTTTATATAACTTATTTTTAAACATGTAAGCAAGCCTCCCCAAGTATTTCAATAAAGTGGCTTTAGTTAATGAAAACATTTTAACTTTCACCCACTGAAGAGTGTCAATGACAGTTTTTCAATAAAGTGGCTTTAGTTAATGAAAACATTTTAACTTTTACCCATTGAAGAGTTTCAATGACAGGAGACTTACACATAAACATTATCTGCTGTGTCTTATAAAAGGCATTACAAAATGAAGTCATTTTTTGCATTGAAAACTCTCTTATCTTATCTGTTACAGACAGTCCTTCTATACAGAAGATTATTGCATGGGCAAAAACTCTCACCTCCAGCTCTTCAAGGGGGTGCCGTGAAACGGAACTCCACAGCAAAAACTGGCGCAGCTCATCACGACTTAAGACTTTGGTGCGAGTGACGGCCATGTCCTCAGCCAGGTCAATGGTCATCATGACCCGCAGGAGTTCAAGAACAGATGAGAGTGTTGACAGACAGTCGGAGCTGTCTTTGCTGAAAGTGTTGTTGATGCGGTTTAGAAGTGTGTGTATCATTGCAATGTTGCACTCCAAGTTCCTGCAAGGAGATAAAATAGAGATTGTTGAAATTGACTCATAAACTGATTTCAAACAGTTGCTTAAGCCGGAATCAGTAGTGGATTCTGTACATGTGCCTACAGACAAGTAGTGGATTCTGTACCTGTACTTACAGACAAGTAGTGGATTCTGTACCTGTGCTTACAGACAAGTAGTGGATTCTGTACCTGTACCTACAGACAAGTAGTGGATTCTGTACCTGTGCCTACAGACAAGTAGTGGATTCTGTACCTGTGCTTACAGACAAGTAGTGGATTCTGTACCTGTGCCTACAGACAAGTAGTGGATTCGGTAGCTGTGCCTACAAACCAACAACAAATCACAAACCAAAATCTAACAGTGAGATAGCTAAATCCTCTGGTGACAAAGCTAGTATAGGGATGTCCCCCCTTCCCAAACCTAACAGAGAGATATCTAAATCCTCTGGTGACATGGCTGGTATCTCCCCTAGCATTGCCAAACTCACATTTTAAGATGAAAGAATCCATAGTCATGATCCGTGAGCATGGTCAGAGTCCTGAGACAGGGCAGTATGGAGGCGTATGACTGGGATGGGTTCCCGATGTGCTCCAGCAAGGCAGACATGATTTCGGCTATGAGAACACTCTCAGGCAAAGAATTAGCCAGCTGAAATGAACAATACATGCACACATTATAAAAAGAATTCATGCAACGTCTTCCCAATAAAATCCTAAGTTGTCCCAAAGCAACCATTTAACTGGAAATATTTAACTACGGTAGCATGAAATTAAGCACTGTCAAATTGTGTAGGTACTAAAAGTAGGTAGGATGCCAGTCTCTGTAACCACAAGTAGCAGACAGTAAATATGGTAGACTTACTTAGTACTGTAATGTAGCATGTCATGTTAATGAGTACTTACATGTTCAGCCAGAGTAACAGGGAGATCTGTGTTTACCATGGAAACCTCAAGATCACAAATATTCTGAATCATGGACTGGAAATAATGAGGAGTGGGGTATTTAGAAAGTAGTGAAATACATTCTAACAGATCGTTTCTGTTTTATTCAACTCTTAGTACCATTCTATGGTTAAAATATGCTTGGATATTATTTTTCTAATGATCTGTTTTAATTCTAATTTAGATAAAAATTTACTTGATATTAATTTTGTTTGACTTTCATCAAAGCATCTCTTCAAAACCTATTCTATATCCAGTGAGGGATCTCTTAAGAAGAGGAAATTATGTGGTTTGTTAAAGATAAACGTTACGGGATGATATGGTATTATACTTAAGTGTTCATTGCTATTCTATATTAAAGTTCTCTCGTCCTGATTACAGCACTAGTTGGAAGCTGCCTTCCCTAGAACTCTGAAATAAAAGTGATTCACCATGATTGCCTCCCTTACCACAATGCCTTCCTGTGCTTGAATTTCGGCCGGTGTCTCCGCTGTTTGATTGAGCAGCTGCAACATGATGTGGAGGAAGTCGTTGTACTTGATGTCGTTGTTTATGCTGCAAGAGGGATCAGAGAATCTAAATTAAAAACAATGCAGGACAAGTTTAAACACAATCATGAATGTATGGAAACAACAGATGTATGACATTAGAATTTATACACTCTCTAATTTTCAAACATCTGTTGTTTTATGCATAGTTCTCCCACATAACCTAAAGGTTTGCAGTTTTCAACTATGATTGCTTAAAGAATTGATTGGTGAACTTAGAAGTGCAACTTTTCTTGGCTCAATAAACTTTTCCCTTTTGACTTGCCTGGTTATACAGCTATGTGACGGACACCGCACAGCATTTGAAAACACCGCACAGCATTTGAAATTACAGCACAGCATTTGAAATTACAGCACATCATTTGAAATTACAGCACAGCATTTGAAATTACAGCACAGCATTTGAAAACACCGCACAGCATTTGAAATTACAGCACAGCATTTGAAATTACAGCACAGCATTTGAAAACACCGCACAGCATTTGAAATTACAGCACAGCATTTGAAAACACCGCACAGCATTTGAAATTACAGCATTTGAAATTACAGCACATCATTTGAAATTACAGCACATCATTTGAAATTACAGCACATCATTTGAAATTACAGCACAGCAAATTTGAATAAGGGTAGTAAACATGCGTTTGTGGGATGAGAAATTTATTACAGAAAATACCCCCCCCCCTTTTTTTTTCTTTCTTCACCTGAACAATGAGCAAAAAAGGCTTGCCAGAGTACAATGCCATCTTGGTCCAGAACAAAGACTTTTACAAAATGAATAAGGTCTCACAGGATAAGAGAGTCCCTGAATACAATGAATGTATGTTGTTGGGGTGGGGGTGGGAACATAATTCCTTACCTGGTCCCTATGAGCTGCAACAAAGCTGCCTTTATGCCAGGGTGTGACAGCAAATAGGCCAGAAGATTGAGGGTTTTGGCGGTGTGTATGGAGACAGTTCTAACGGCCGTAAGGTCATCTTCACCTTCCTTCTTTTCCCCTTCCATTGGCTGGATGGGCTTCTTGGGCTTTAAGTTGACCATCAAAATGTCCAGTAAAATTCTGACCAGAAACATTGGAACATATACAATCTTGGACACGGAAAAATTTAAATACCGTATATACTCGTTCGCACGCCAACCTTTTTTGGACAAAATCTAGGGGACAAAGTGGGGGGGTCGGCTTATGACCGGGTCATAGGTGATTTCTGCATGGATATTGAATATCGGTGTTGTTATTGTAGATTATCAATGTCCTTTTCTACATTCTACAAGATTCGACTGCTCTATCAGAAGCTATAATATATTATTAAAAATCAGCACTTACCTTATTTAATCATTTGATTTATTTTTGTGAACATTTTAATAAATTGTTTTACAAATTTTATTTTCAACCACGGATTTTTTTGTACACGCTTTCGTCACTGTTTACCAAATAATTTTTTTTAAATACCGGTAACTCTTGCTTGACAAAGAGCAGAAAGACAAAGATAGGCAGTACAAAGTAAACAATCATAATGACCGATTTAGCTTGTAGTTTTAAAAAAATATGTACCATTTATTTATGTCCTATTATTTTTGGGGGTCGGCTTGCGATAGGGTTATACACTTTTAATACTTTTCCCTTCCAAAAGTGGGGGGGGTCGGCTTATGAACGAACGGGCTATAGAACGAGTATATACGGTATATATAATACAGGAGCAAATATATTCTTAGACAAGAAACATTTACATGTATAAAATATTAGAAGATATATTTTATCACATAAAAAACATACAATTTTTGGCGTATATAAGACACATCTTATACAAATGTTTAGGTACTCCATATGAACTGTTGCATCATATTTGGGTGCATCTTATGCAAAAAATCTTTTACAAAAAATGTCAAAACGCATATCTTATTTACTGGTGGGTTTTGTAATTTGGTGCATCTTACATGCATGAATATACAGTAGTTAACTACCATCATTTATAATGTAAGTAAGTATGGAAATTATGCATGAAACATGTACACAAATATTCATTGAAAAATAAATGTTTAGAGAAATTCAGTTTGGCCAATGTACAAATGATGTGATATCCTACTAGATGTGTTTGGCCAATGTACAAATGATGCGATATCCTACTAGATGTGTTTGGCCAATGTACAAATGATGTGATATCCTACTAGATGTGTTTGGCCAATGTACAAATGATGCGATATCCTACTAGATGTGTTTGGCCAATGTACAAATGATGTGATATCCTACTAGATGTGTTTGGCCAATGTACAAATGATGCGATATCCTACTAGATGTGTTTGGCCAATGTACAAATGATGTGATATCCTACTAGATGTGTTTGGCCAATGTACAAATGATGTGATATCCTACTAGATGTGTTTGGCCAATGTACAAATGATGCGATATCCTACTAGATGTGTTTGGCCAATGTACAAATGATGTGATATCCTACTAGATGTGTTTGGCCAATGTACAAATGATGCGATATCCTACTTGATGTGTTTGGCCAATGTACAAATGATGTGATATCCTACTAGGTGTGTTTGGCCAATGCACAAATGATGTAAAACCTACTTGGTAATCCTGAGTGAGGAAGGTGCGGCCAAGTCTGCTATCTGCCAACAAACTCGTCTCATGAGATGTTGAAGCGGCTGGCACCCAGTCCCAGACAGCGTGTCCAGCACAGCAAACAGCTCTGGTGTGGCAGATTGCAAATGGACGCTCCATAATTTTCTGGCCATGACAGCAGCATCCATTTCTTCGTCAGTTAGGGGCTGAAAAATTTTAATTTAATGACAAAGCATTTTTTTAAATTGTCCTGTCTTCCTGGAGAAAAACTACCATTTAATGTCAAGATCATATAAGACAAATCCAAACCCAAAACATGTTTTTATTTAATGGTGTATGAACATGTTACAAGGTACTCACATCTTTGGTATGGAGAGGGAAAGGCAAGGGCAACAACTCTGAGAGAATTAGAAGACCACTCATATAAGTATACGGTGACTTGATGGTGTATTTGAGCAACTCTTTCAACATTAAAGTCCAGAGGCTTTTGCTCAGGGCTGAAGAAAAAAATTGTATTGCCATAGTCACCATTTAAATTTTTTTATATTTTACAATAATTATTCACATTCATTAAATGTGCTGACCATATTTCTTAATTAATCCCACTTGTTAATTCTCATTTTCTAAGTCAATGTGTTAATCCGCATTTTTGTTACATCTTTAATTCAAAACGCTATGTCCCGTAAGGGTGATAGGTTCTCTACATCAATGCTTCTCAAAGTGGTGGTCTGCGGACCGGTCCCGGTCCGTGGGCCATCCGATGCCGGTCCGCAGAAGTTACCAAGAAAGGACATTTCGCTACGACGTCTTACAGGGAAAATACTTCATAGGTCCCTGGTTCAATGGAAAAAATTCCTGCCGGTCCGCAAAACTAAAAAGTTTGAGAAGCACTGCTCTACATAACCCAACTTGCCAAATGAAAAACAGCTCATCAATCAACTATCCATTTTTTGTTGGCACCCAATGAAAATTCAACTATTTTTAGATTCTTTGATACCAAATCAAGTAAAGTGGCACAAAGAAATAATCAGCTTTCAAGAAAAAGTTCAGCTTTGTTTTTGATATTTTAGAACTGGATATTATAAACATATGCTCATGTGATATTACTTTTAAAGTTAATATTTTCTTTAAGTTGGCCCAATTATAAACCTACAGTAGGGATGGGGAAATTATGGCCCTTGTTCCACATGTGGCCCGCAACAGGATTTTGTGCAACCAATGGCAGCTTGGGACAAATTTTAAAAAATCATAAATTTATGTCGACAGGTTAGTTTCTGAACTGAGACTGAATTTTTTCATAGGTGTGGCCCTTGGACATTTTTTCATAGGTGTGGCCCTTTGACATTTTTTAATAGGTGTGGCCCTTTGACATTTTTTCATAGGTGTGTCCCTTTGACATTTTTTCATAGGTGTGGCCCTTTGACATTTTTTCATAGGTGTGGCCCTTTGACATTTTTTCATAGGTGTGGCCCTTTGACATTTTTTCATAGGTGTGGCCCTTTGACATTTTTTTCATAAGTGTGGCCCTTTGACATTTTTCATAGGTGTGGCCCTTTGACATTTTTTCATAGGTGTGGCCCTTTGACATTTTTCATAGGTGTGGCCCTTTGACATTTTTCATAGGTGTGGCCCTTTGACATTTTTCAACTCACCAATCCCTCCCCGGAAAAGTCTGCCCACCACTAATCTATACAATATCTATTTCATAATCATTTCTTTAAAAAACATAGCTTATTAAAATAATTCTATAATAACTAAGAAATCTACATTGATATAAAAACAACACTCTTTTTTATTTTTCAGAAACTTGAACTCCATAGATTTGATAATTGAGTCCAAATTATACATCCAGGTATTTTTAGCCAATAAATCAAAAGGACACACATAGAAGAAACTCTACCATCATCAGTTTGAGTCTGCTGTGGCTCCTCTTGAGTGAAGGCAAGCAACGTGTCCACTATGTCTTTCTGGATCTGAGGAATACAATCAACTATATACACACACATCAGAAATCTTCTCATTGTTTTCTTAAAAGTAGAAAGTTTACAAATGAAATAAAGCTAAGGTTTTTAGTTCAAGTACAACTTGACTTGTGGCTTTCCTCCGGCTTTTCAGTCATCTATCTCCCGGCAAGAGCCACACACCAATGAGATGAAGTATACACAAGTCAACAATCTGTTGTATGAGCTCACCTTGGCCAAGTCACTGTTGTATAGAGAGGAAGTAGGCACAGAACACATCACTGTGTGGAGTTCCAACAGCACAGGAACAGATGTCAAATCTTTGAACTGAAACAAATCAATCAAATCATCAAATAAATCATACAATACAGTGAGTAGCCAAAATAATTTGTTCATTTCCAGAAGCCAGGATTTATAGAAGTGAAATTTTGAAAAAAAATAGATGTAGGAAAAAACAGGTTGTAGAAAAATAAAACAGGATCACAATTTCATCACTGTTTGAAAAAAATTGAAGCGAAGAAGATATAATTGTGAAAAATAAATTTTGGTAATTTTTGGTAATTTTGTTATTGTGAGACATTAAATGCTCTGAATGCACAATATGTAGGTTATGAATGAAGATGCATCAAAGGGCTGACTGAAGTATTAAGTATAGCAGTGTATGGAAATGTAACTCTAGCATTAAGTAGAGCAGTTTATAGAAATGTAACACTTGTTTATTGAATAACTTGGATAAGACTGAAAACATGAATGATGTGACAATATTCTGTGATCAACTTACAGGGTTTATGAGCAAGGGATCCTTCTCCACATCTCCACCATCACCGGGGTTGTCTGCCCTGCCCTCCGTCCTGAAAGACTGGATCAACTGACACAGAATGGCGTGCAGGAGACTGAGCGTGGGTTTGATCAGAGAAAAGTAGGTCAGCCACTGGTCAGTTGTGTATGGTATGCCCTGCTGCCAGACCTTGAGCTGGGATTCACTCAGTTTCTGTGGCACAGAGACAAAACAAGGAGCAGATATAGAGATTAAACTTTCATAGTTTCCTCAGTTTCTGTGACACTGACAAAACAAAGAGCAGATATAGAGATATTAACTTTCAAAGTTTAAGTCCTCTTACCATTGGTTGAGGGGAGACAACAACAACTGGTGAAGAAACAATAACATTGTGGTGACATGAACATTAAAAACAAATATAATTGTTAATTTGGTATATGTTTAAAACTTCACCTGGAGGATGTTGATGAAGATGGGGAAGCAGTCGGTGCTGTACAACTCCACCAGGGCGTATCTATACTTGGCTTCATTCAGTGTGTCTTAGGGGATAACAAATATACACAGGTCAGTACTTGCTACAACACTAATGTTCAACTGTAGTGCCTGGTAACTTACCCAAATGATCAAAATTACCATCTGGTGCTTATCCCAAATAATAAAAATTACTAAATCACCATCTGATAATTTACCTCAATGGTAAAATAACCATCTGGTTATTTATCAAAATGATAAAAATTATCACCTGGTAACATATCTCAAATGTTCAAAATTACCATCTGGTTAATTATCCAAATGATCAAAATCACCATCTGGTTACTTATCCAAATGATCAAAATTACCCTCTGGTAAATTACCCAAATGATCAAAATTACCCTCTGTTAGCTTACCCAAATGATTAAAATTACCCTCTGTTAACTTACCCAAATGATCAACAGTTGCATTGGCTGCAGCATCCACAATCAAGGAATAAATCATTCGGACAATGGTGATAAGTCCAGTGGGAACTTTCTTGACATCATCTGTGTACTGTTTGAGTTGGGAAATCATGGAAGGGAGGCCATCCAAGTCAAAGCTGGTCACCTTTTTGGCAGGGGCAAGCCACTCTTGGAGCTGGGTTAACTTTGTGCTAGTACCTTTGGAAGTCAACAATTGTTCTTCTAGACAATAATTGGTAATTGATATCACAGCTCCCTACTAAAACACTTGATCTGACAGGTGTTCCTATGGTTGTAGAAATGATTAGCAATGCTCAAGATAGACTAGCTAATGATACTTGTTTGAGATCATTTTCTGTTTCTTTTGATTCCATCTCATGAAAGAAACATATAATGTATAGTCTTATATTGTTTCATTACAAAAGACTTTTGTGTGGATCATCTTGGGTCCCCACGACAATCCCCAGAGATTACCCAAGTCTATGATAACGGGTTTCAAGGGTCCCACGACAATCCCCAGAGATTACCCAAGTCTATGATAACAGGTTTCAAAGATGTAAGAAGGGTTGGGGTTAAGGGATCAACATCAAGGGATCAGTCGGCTCATTAGCTTGGGAAGTAATTTGATGTCCTACACACTAACACATGTCTTTGAATGTTTTGGATTATGACCACACCAACACTGTCAATGTTGTGTACAGTGTGGAGCACTCTGGGTGTTTCCAAACAACACATAGGAGCACCTGCATCACCAAGTTTTCCAAACAAATTAACAAACTCCAATTAATAGCTGTTTTTATAATGTATTTCAACTACTTATATTTTTTTAAACAAATCCAGTTTGGATTTCTTTGGAGAATTTTGTGTTTAAGTTTTTGGATTTACAATTTCTTATAAATATATATTAGTCATTATAGTTATAGCAAAAAGTCCTTACATATAAATAAGAACAAACTAAAACATACTGTCTTCACATAGAGAAAAGAGTTTATGGGCATAGCGTTCAAGCATCCTGACGTCAGTTGATGTTTTGACCACAGTCAGCAGTAACTGCATGGAGTAGTTGGCACACACTGACCGTCTCAACTTGCTGTCAAAGTCCTCATCACCTGGTGGCAAGACAAAATAAACATTTGCTCACGATTAAAGCACTTTAAGTTTCAAGTAACTCATGACTTGAGATCCAAATACAACCAAGAAGGCAGCATAGCCATAAAATATCAATTAATTGATTAATTCAAATACAAATCTCATTCAGGAATGGAGTTCCTTTTTATAATAAGAATGGACAGAAGGTTTTATTCAAATTCAACAAATGAAAATCAAGGAATAAGTATATATTGGCCATGTTATAGGTGTAATCTCTGATTTTATGAGAGAGAACGATGCGGGTACAATAACACTTCTCAACAAGTCACTAACCTGTTTTCTCAAGATATGGCAAAAAGACTTCAATATTTTTGTCAAATCCAAGAGTTTTTGACATAATGTTGCGTCCGAGGAGAGGGTCCCTGTTGGCAGCACTGAAGGTCATGGTGTGCAGACCATGGAGGATGCTGATGACCTCAGGGTCATCTACAAGTTTGCTACCTGGATCAGGAAAAAGTTATCAAAATAAATAGGCTAAAATTATTACTGTTAAATAACCAACTTCATTATACTGGCGAGAAAAAATGAGTAAATTTGACTAAATAAAGTCGTTACATTAAATAAATAACTAAAGTTAAATGGACCAGGAATTAATTAAATACAAGTAACTTGATCACAGACTTCTTAGAGTGACTGCTGCTCATCAAGACCTTATGCATCCCTTCTATGGCATACATACATACTTTCATGTCAGAACAGCAACATGTCATACACAAGACATACATACTTTCATGTCAGAACAGCAACATGTCATACACAAGACAGCTTAAGCATGCTGCTCTGTTACTTGGTGCTGTCCAATTTAAATTCTCTAAAAGTCATTAAGCCACATCAAACTCATTCCCCCACTTAAGAGAAACTATGAGCCAAATAAGGGTCAACTGTTAAAATATCTTTCTCTTTGCTACTGGGAACATTCGAGAGATAAACCAGTGACATACCCACCCACATGCTCAAGGTGTAGGAGTTTCATTACTTTTAATTTGGCCATTTACTTTAGTTGAGATTAAAATAATAAACTTAAGTTTTCAACTCAGGGAGACAATAATTCTATCAAAAGCAGACGGTCAAACAAACCAAAAGTTGTACAATTTTGTTACCCACCTTTGCTCTGACACAGGAAAAGTTGATCCACAAACTGTACGACCTGGAGATGATACACAAGTTCAAGGCCAAGTTGGCGAGATGGAATGTCTTCACCTGAATCCTCTGGCTCTTCCTGAAAAATATTGGTAAAATTGTTTTAAAAAATGAATGTGATGTAAGTAGAAATTATTTATCATTGATGTATCTGTGTTTATTTTTTTGAGGTTAAGTTCGTAAATTTCTTGATGTTGCAGCTGTTGGTGTTCCATGAGTTCAAGCCTGGTATGACACTATAAAGGCAAATATGAAATCTAATCATGGGCTCTTAAAAGAGCCATTAACACTTTCAAAAGATGGACCTTTAAACATTAGGCTTTTAGTTAGAATGAAAACCTGTGACATTAAAAAAAAGGGGTCCTCACATCAGCTTGTTTGACTGTGGCATTAAAAATACTGGTCCTTAAGTCAGCATGTATGTTATTGTAAGTGGGCCTGTGACAAACAAAAACTTGACCAATACTTATTTTGTGCTGAATGAATTTGATTGCATATGGATAAATATTTTCCACTAGGACACATGGAAAGAGAGAGAGAGAATTTATTTATCTTAGGATTTCTTGAATAGATCTCAGCAGAGTTTTAAAGCAATTACAGTTTGTCAAAAAGGTAATGATTCCCATGGTGTGTTTTACTGTCACACATTTTTACCTGTATTACAAAGGGTTTACCTCATCCCAAACATAAGCTTCTTAACTGACCCGATGAATCTATTTGAACTGACCTGATGAATCTATTTGAACTGACTTGATGAATGAATCTATTTGAACTGGCCTGATGAATCTATTTGAACTGACTTGATGAATGAATCTATTTGAACTGGCCTGATGAATCTATTTGAACTGACCTGATGAATCTATTTGAACTGACCATGACTCAAATCTTGGGTCAAACCCAGGACAATTCTAGTCCACTCTGTGTTTACATTGGGAGATAGTAACATGGCCCCTCGAAGTCAAATTATGGATGTAAGCATTTGCTTCAATCATGCAACAAGACATGGTAGGTATACTTGCAACCATCTTCAATCAAACAATGACAACTAGAAGTGATGGGTGAACTTGATACTAATGTGCCATTTAAGCTCCGCGGCTGCGCAGATATCTGACCGATGCCGCAGTTTAGAATTATCTCACAGCAAATTTTGTAAAATTTAGCACACAAAAAATGGATGCTGTACAACTTTCATACAAGTATTTTTACTTTGCTCGAGGACCATTGCTTGCTACCATGTTATATCAAACATTTCCAACCAGATATGATGGGTATACTTACAACCATCTGTAACAGGCAGCGGATGATCCCATTGGTGATGTCAGGGTGAGAGCACAGGTAGAGGAGGCCATGCTGGGTGGACAGGAACAGCTGCAACAATGTGTGGACACTCAGGTACACACTGGGTGAGCCGGCCGTGCCTGGGCATGTCAGCAGAGCAAACAAGCTCTCTAGGAGACCACTGGAATAGATGAGTCATGGGACAGTTTCATGTTAACTATTCAAACAAGCTCTCTAGGAGACCGCTGGAATAGATGAGTCATGGGACAGTTTCATGTTCACTAGTCAAACAAGCTCTCTAGGAGACCGCTGGAATAGATGAGTCATGGGACAGTTTCATGTTCACTATTCAAACAAGCTCTCTAGGAGACCACTGGAATAGATGAGTCATGGGACAGTTTCATGTTAACCATTCAAACAAGCTCTCTAGGAGACCGCTGGAATAGATGATTTGTAACGCACTTCTTCCAGCCTACATAACCTCTGGAACACATACTTAAAAACAAAACTTGACAACATTCTTCCATAATTTCAATCATCTCACCACTGGCGACACACCACATCCAATAACTACATTTAGGATGATGAACAAGTAGTATGTAATACAATCATATTAAGTATGTGAAAAGACATTACTACATAACTGAAAAGTGCATCATGAGCAGCTTTCATGATAAGTTTAGCTAATAGCTTTAAACACAAGAATGGAAAAAAATAACATACTGATTCACTCTATGACAGCTTGTGTGCCATTAAAACGCTGGCTAGCATATTTTTAAAAAACATTAACATACCTTTAAATGTGTTAGTCTATCATTTAAACACATGCTAGCTAATCTTCTAAAGACACGACTGCTTACCATTTAAACACACGCACAAGCTGACATATTCAAACACATACCAGGATATTATTCAAACACAAAACCCTAGAATACATTTGACAGCATGCACTCAATCAGCTCACCAGGAGTCAGCACTATTGTAGATGGCCTGCAGGCAGTCTGATGACTTGGCTGTGTTGTCAACAAGCAGCATATAAGGTACTGCGTTGTGTTGCTGACCCTGGTGTACATAAACCAACAATATCTTACTTCCTGTTCACTTTAGATTAACAGCATGTAAACATTCTAGATAACTTTAGGTAAATCAATGAATATGTCGAATTTCATTTTAAGCAGGTGAACTTTGTTTTCTGGTTTAGTTTTATTAAAGTTAAATACTTAAACATTTCCTCTTCATATAAAAAAAAATATTCTGCTAATCAAGACATTAAATCAGCATTTCCCAAATTCGTGATTAAGTGCTATTGGTATGTGAGTCTTATATTTCCAGTCTACACAACATATTTTAATAAGAAACAGGAAAAATTTAAATGTGTTAATCTAATCTCAAAACCAATTTTAGAAAAGAAAAAGAGTAGTTGGTGCAAACATTTCATTACATTGTATGTATCCATAAGAGACATAAAAAGTTGACACATAGAGGACAAACTGCAACTTTTCTTGCAAGCGATTAAAGCTTTAAAAAACTCCAGTTGACCACATTTAAATGCTCATCACAGATTAAAACAAATTATGACATGGCTGAGGTCAAGTTGAATGAAACTCAAAAGATCTGTCAACAATAGTTAAACTTTGAAAAGGACATTGAACCAAGGAGTAATGTATTGCCCTTTCAAATAAAAACCTTGAGTTCATTGAAGACATTTCATGAAATGAAAAAGATCATTTTTCCCAACTAAATTCTATATGTCAAATGTCTTTAAAAATATTGCATTATACTAATTTTTAAAATTAAATTATTTTAAAATATTTTTTTTTATTTCATGAAGTGAGTATGCATCAATGTAGTCCTAACTTACCGTCAACAAATGGGGATTAGAGAATATCTTGGTGACCTCCTCCAGGTCAGCTAACAGTCTGTTCTCATCTTCTTCCTTCAACTGGGACTGGTCATCATCCTCTCCAGAGGTTTCCTCCACTTGTGGCCCACTGGATACCACACTGTGGAACAAGAACAGACAGTTTTAGAAAGTATTTTTGGTCAAGTTCTCAAAATCACAAGAGAATAACAAATTTAGCAACACTCGTCCATTGGTTATATCAAAGGTTCTTTGATGTCGCAACCGCTCGCGTTTAGCTCTCTTACGCAATGCCTGTCAACTCTGCAACCTCAGCAAAAAAGAAATTTTTAATGATAAATTTCAAGATCCAAACTAATGAGTAAATGGTGATAAATGAATTTTAAATAAAATCTTTAAATGCTGTAACATTTTCCAATAGTTAATTCACTGGGATTATATTTAAACTAGTGTATCACCCGTCAAAAATGACAGAAGTTTTAAAAATAAACACTCATCAGATAAAAAAAACAACGTAATACAGAAATTTCATTTATTTTATTTATTTTTATTTTATTCATTTATTTCCCTATTGAACAATTTTATGCGGCCGTTCCAAAGGAGTTCTTTTTTGGTGCAGTAATTTGGTGCGCTGCTTTCTAAAATTAGTAGCGTCACGGACAGACATGACAGACAGACGTGACAGAGATTGCAAATTATGTATACTAGACGCCCCGCGGCGTAGCATACGCCGCAGACTTGCCCATGGAGAGTGCAAAGAAAGTGGAGTAATAACGGACACAAACTACAGCACGAAGAAATCAAAACAACGCGTGTGAAGGTTGGCTGAACTGCCAACTCATTGTTGGTTTCGAGACGTTTGCAGGCGAAATTCGGTACACTTCTATAAAGTCAGCTATAAAACGATAATCGGTTTAAAATCAGAGTTACATAATCGATAATCGGTTAAAAAAAACAACAACACGCAATTAACAACCCTAAACATGACTAACCCTCGCTAGGGTCGGCCAATCACAGTTTATGTTTAAGGGATGGTGTATTAATTGGGAGGCGGGTAACAACAACCTCAGTGTGCTTGTCTCCATGTTTACTCGCTATTCTTTCCTTACTTGGTGCTGCTGTTTGTGTCTGTACTCTCACCCCCCCCCATTCATTTTTTGCACTGTCTATTATGAGCAAGTCTGCGACGTATGCTACGCCGCGGGTCTCTCCAGAGTTATTTCTTTTCATTCGCTCACAGTCGTTTGCCCAAACACATCCCATTTTGACAACTGTGTCTTTCAGGAAGTCTTCACCCGTAACTAAATCAGCTAGTGTTGGCAATAAAGGGGTAAAAGAACGGGCAAAAACAGACATTTTTAAAAATTAAAAAAAAACAATGTTTTTGCTGGGGCTTGAACCCAGGACCATCGACGTATGAGGCGGACATGCTAACCAGTACACTACGAATTTCACATTTACTGTGTAAGACAATGCAAGTAAACGCAAGTGCATTGTTGCAAGCCACTCCCACACCCCCCTTTTTTCCATTTCATCCCACCACCACGCGTGCCAACAGTGGTTAGTTGACCCGAGCGACGGTCATTCGTCACGCTCTGTTGCACATGCAGCTTCTTGTTGCCTCGCAGGGTCCGACCACGAAGAGAATTGTGTTTAGTTGACCCGAGAGAGGGTCATTCGTCATGCTCGGTTGCACATATTTTTGCTGCTTACTTGCCTGGCATGGTCCCATGAAGAGAATTATATATATAGAAGATTGTTTAAAGTTTTGACACACAAAAAAAGAAATCTCGGTAATACGCTAATACAGAGGTTCCCAACCCAGTGCCCGCGGGCACCATGGTGCCCGCGGAATGATTCGTATGTGCCCGCCACAATTCGACGGAGACATAATTTTTTCATAAACATTAATTAAAAATTTGAATTATTTTTATTCATTTGTTACAGTTTTAATTTCCGTAAGTGCCTAGGTTTATTAAATACGTTCGTATGTTTGCGAAATTCCTTCTGAAAAATTTTAACGGGCTAAAAGCGAGGTGCGTAATCTTTAATATTAATAAGCGATACTCTATTATGATTGTGAGAATAGTTATAGTCCTTGTTATAATACATTTATGCATAAAATGTAGTACATATTTGAGCTATAAATTTGATATTATATTGTAGTTCAATAACTATTTATTTATTATTTTTTTAGCCCTAAAATGATAGGACCGAGTAAAAGACAACGAACCTATATTTTTAACACTGATTGGGAGGAATCATATTGTTTCGTTATTTTGAAAAATAAATGCGTTTGTTTGATGGGTGGTAGTAGCATTGCAGTGCCGAAAAAACATAATATTGAACGACACTTTCAGACAATTCATGCCACTTTTGATGTGAATTATCCACTTAAATCTGAAGTAAGAAAGAAGAAAAAATATGTCAACAAAATCAAGTCTAACTGCACAACAGACTGTTTTCACTAGACATGTGGAACATTCTAAAAAGGCCACCATTGATTTTTTTCAAAATTTCTCACATGCACGCAAAAAAGAAGAAACCTTTCATTGATGGTGAGTTGTTTAAGAAACTATTTTTGACTGGTGCCGATTGTTTGTTTGATGGACTTTCTAACAAACGTCTCAGCAATACAAGAATTACAGTTGTCAAAGAACACCATAAAAAGAAGAATACATGCAATTTCAACAGACATACAAACTCAGTTAAAGACTGAATTGGAAATATGCGACTGGTTCTCGCTACAATTGACGAGTCAACAGATATATCAGACACCGCACAGTTAGCAGTTATGCTGAGAATGGTATTTAGTAACTTCACAGTAAAAGAGGATATGTTGAAAATATTACATATGAAAGGAGAGACAAGGGGTGAGGATATTTATAATACATTCAGAACATATGCCAAGTCAATAAATATGACTTTGCACAAGCCGACTTTGATAACCACCGATGTGGCACCAGCATGGGAAGGTAAAAACAAAGGATTTATTTCGCTCTGCAAGAAGGATGAATCATTTTCAAACTATATGTCCTACCCCTGTATTATCCACCAGGAAGCTCTGTGTTGTAAATTATAGCCATTTGAACACGTTATGAAAATAATCAATTCTATTCGAGCAGCTCCTTTGCAACACCGACATTTCAAGGCCCTTTTAGAATATACTGAAGATAAAGAGCATGATCTTATTCTGCATACTGAAGTACGTTGGCTCAGTAAAGGAAAGGGTCTTAGAAGATGTTTGAGTTTAATTGGAGAAATAAAAACATTCATAAACGATAAAAAGCAAAATTAGGATGACCTAGCTGACTCTCGCTGGCTGATTGATTTTGGATTTCTCACAGACATCATGGACATTTTTTATACTTTAAATTTGTTGTTGAAGGAAAAGACAAAAAAAAAGCTGAAATGATAAGCTCTGTATAGTCATTTAAAGCTAAATTGGATTTGTTGATATCACATCTGCAGATCAATTCTCTCGTGCATTTGCCAAATATGAAGAAAATGCTAGGTAACAATGAATTTAAACGGGTCATTATTTATTAATCATCTTCAAGTGTAAAAAAACAGTTTGAAGAGAGATTTTTGCAGTTTACACATTTCGAGCCAATTGTTTCCTGATGTATCAATCCTTTTACTTGCCAACTAAATGTAATGGAAATGGCCGCATGTATTGCAGATTTCGTTCATCGTAAGATAGAAGAATTAAGAGTTAGAAATTTTGGACCTTAAGAATGATAGTTTGCTAAAATCCTTAATATCAGAGGACTTTTGGAATACAGTGGACAGAGAAAAGTTCCCATTTTAAAAAAAAGCTGCTTATAAAATTGAATCATTTTTCGGTTCGACATATTTATGCAAATCATTGTTTTCGAACATTAACTTTATAAAATTAAGATATAGATCTCGACTCACCAATGAGCATCTTTATGATTTTTTGCTAACAGGATTATCGTCATACTCTCCTAATTATGAAGCCCTGGCCAATGATATGCAATGCCAAGGATGACATTGACATATTGATATTATATTTTTTTACAAAATGTTTTCTTTGTATTTGTTTTTTTGTTTACTTTGTTTACGTTTTTACATGCTTTTTGCAATGAAAAGTTATGGAAGGAGTTTTTTGATTAAAAATAGGTGGTGCCCGCCACCCTACCGATATTTTAGAATGTGCTCTAGAGTACAAAAAGGTTGGGAACCCCTGCGCTAATACATGACGAATTGAAGTAACAGTAAAGTAGTCTAGATTAAGCAGGACTGGTTCTGCTTAAAGGACCGGTTAACCGGTAACAACCTTAATAGATACCGGACTGTTGAACAAACACATTACTAATTTCAGACTTAGTTTTAGCATAGGATTGGAAAAGTAAGTGTAATAAATAGTTTATGTCTTGTTCTTATTTCTATCATCACTGCCAGGTTCTTTGCTTCTCACCATGATCACATTTATGTTGCACTTGTCATCATCTTCAATGGTAAGAGCAGGTGATGCAAAATGTGGCTGTAATAAATGATACTTGATGGACATGAAGTGGATGTGATAAATATGTTGAAGTTGTGGTGGGTATTAGGGGCTGTTTATTCGGACATACAAAATAATATTGACTTACTGATCTATGACATTGTAGAGATTTGTTAATGCTTCAAAAAAGTGAATCTTCCTGAGCAGAGCGGTCACAGACATGGTCAGCTTAACAATCTGGGAGAAACAAAGCTCAAAGTGAAAGTCAAATACATCACACAATATATCACTAATCAAATGCTATACATCACACAATATATCACTAATCAAATGCTATACATCACACAATATATCACTAATCAAATGCTATACATCACACAATATATCACTAATCAAATGCTATACATCACACAATATATCACTAATCAAATGCTATACATCACACAATATATCACTAATCAAATGCTATACATCACACAATATATCACTAATCAAATGCTATACATCACACAATATATCACTAATCAAATGCTATACATCACACAATATATCACTAATCAAATGCTATACATCACACAATATATCACTAATCAAATGCTATACATCACACAATATATCACTAATCAAATGCTATACATCACACAATATATCACTAATCAAATGCTATACATCACACAATATATCACTAATCAAATGCTATACATCACACAATATATCACTAATCAAATGCTATACATCACACAATATATCACTAATCAAATGCTATACATCACACAATATATCACTAATCAAATGCTATACAACAAATGAAATATTTCACTGAGTAAATATAATGAAATATTTCATAGTTAGATGTAAATTTCATGAAATATAATATATGAAGTACGAGAAATGAAAAATCACACAACATATAAAGTATGTATCATAGACCACTGAACTATCGTGCATCTTGTAATCTACCTAGCAGCAATGACACACATATTAACAAATTTTTTCAAACTTAAACAAAGAAAAAAAGTATCTGTTGAATAATCCATACACATTTCTGTTTCCACTGAAACACATATGTAATATTCTTTGGTTGATACAAGTATAACAAAATTATGAGTATTTTAAGTCTAATCAGTTTTTTTACAATATCCATAACTATAAGAAAATATGGTGAATTATAAAAAACAATAAGAAAAAGATTGATTTAATCAAATTTTGTTTTTCAAGAAAGTAAGAAATTTGATGAACCTTTGGTGACAGCAAACTCTTGACCAGTCTCTGATAGCCTGACTCCACCAGTTCCTTTTTGCTGATCTCTGGATGGATGCCCAGAAACCACTGAGTGCCTGCCAGGAAGTGTGTGGTCTTGGCCAGGGAGCGCAGGGCCAGGTGCTTGACACTGAACACAATGAACTGGCTCTCAAACAAGGACAGCAGCTTGCTCTGAATGTCTCGGCGCTGAGGTTCATGGGAAAATAGAAATTTAAAAAAAATTTTAAAGGCTTTATCATGGCGGAAATTTTGTACTGAGACACCCCCCCCTGTTTACACAATAAAATATATTTACCCTTCTGGTACTGACCTATTTTTTTTTGCAATGTATAGTCTCAGTACCGGATATAATCTTGCTAATTATTCCCCCTGGCCCAGACATTGTTTTGGAATGAGTCAAAATTTGATAGGTTGGCAAATTATTTGGTAACATTTTTGCTTTAAACAATTGGCAATAACATGACGATGATTATCTGTGCAAAAATGGATAAGGTTGTGTGGGTAAGTCATTGTTAAATACATTGATAGGAAACAACAAATACAGATCCACACAAATAAATCAGTTGTTGGTCGATTTTCATACTTTATAAAGATAAATAAAATTTAACATCTCCCTTAACAGATAAAACATTTGGCCAGAGACTAGGGTAAAGGGCCTTATCCTTGTTATTGTGTTTACATTATATAACCGTCTATGTGGCAAATAGACACGCACAGAGAAAAAATTCGCCTGGTGAAAAAAAGACGCACTTGGGCCACAAGGAAAAAAAGTAGGTGATTGCAAAATGATGCACCCATACCAGAAGGGGGAAACATATTCTATATTAAGTAAACATATAACAATATAATTAAACAGTAAATATTACCAGTTAAACAAATAAAATAACAAAAATACACCGATCAACTTCCCTCAGTCTGATCACTGAAAACTGGTTTGTTACGTCCTGTCAGGCTAATACCCTGTTTATATGTTATACACTTACTAATTTAAAAGCCTGGTTGCAGTCTCACCCCCATTATTTTATTCACTGAAAGATCAGTAGGTTTTACCGTAGACTTAGGGTCACGACTTAGGAAGTAAGACTCACCAGTAGACTTAGGGCAATGTTTTCACTTAAGGCAGACAGGCTTCCAGCTAGCTTGATTCCTGCTTTCAGGTGCCTGACCTTGAAGGCAGCATCTGGTTGGGTCATGGCAATGTCTGGGTCACATCCCTCTATCACCCAGTCAGCCAGAGTATCAAGGACGTCTGATAAATACATAACCACCGATGTGATATGTAACAAATGCATGACCTCAAGGATGTAATAAACTAAAGGTGAAGGATAGTTTGATGCATTCTATGTGAACCCTGAGACAGCATCATAATAAACCAACTCATCTGAGATGTAACACAACAACACCGGTACTCACTGTATCTCTTCTCATGGGCCAGCAGGTAGGAAAGTCCTTTGTCTAACAGAGCCGGCATATCTTCCATTGCCATCACCCACCTGGTGAGATATTCATGTCAATGTGAACAATTTTGTATTTACCTAGAGATTCTTTTTTTTCTCTTTTTTTTCTTTGTCTGTGTAACTGACTGACAGTCAGATTAGTATGTGCACCTCACATTTCACAGCAGGTTTTAAACATTTCATAATGTGCATGTAGACCCCTCAGCCGACGCCACGTGCCGAATACGCCGCAAAATTTTCGCTCGCCGAAAATCCGCCGGAAAATATGCGTGCGCCGCATTAGCCGCCGTATTTTGTCAGCCGAAAAATGAACGAGCCGCCGTAACATAATGTTTTTGTTTTCTTAAATTTAATTGAATTCCGTTTTAAGATCGATTGCATTTTTAGAATAACATGTCGCCTGAAGTGTGACAAAAATGAGTTTTTAGTAGTTTTTTTAAACCAAAATAATCATTGATACAGCTCTTGCAAGTTATCTTTTTCTTACAATCTTAATTTATAAAGTACTAATTAAAATACAAATAAAATTTAGGGCTGTTATCGATTAATTTAAAATTAATCGTTAACTTTTGAAAAATTAACGATTAATCCAGCCGAGCTGAAAAATCGTTTCCATAGCTTTAGATTGCCTCAACTGAAGTTTCTAATACTGTAGTGGATGTTTGGTTTGCAGGTGATATGTAACCAAAGCAATGTTCCCTTTAAGCAACGCCGCTGTGCAGATATTTTACAGACGCCACGCAGGAGTTTAGAATCACAGCGCAGAAAATTTTGTAAAATTTTGCACAAAAAATGGACGTTGTGCAACTTTGCACACGAGTTCTTTTAAAACTTTGCACACGAAACAACGAGCTTAGACTTAGAGGGAACATTGCATGGTAGGCAAATGATTTCTCTCAATGGAAACAACCTTTATCAACATTCTGAACAATCACCCAAGTAAATAATATAGTTTAAACAAAAATGTTCGTGTAATCGTCCGGAAATTAGTTTATATTTATCGGCCGAAATATTTTACTTTTTGACTTCCATTACATTTATAAGGGGTGGGTCGAATAATGTTTAAAAAATTTTAAGCATTAAAAAATTGAAACGGTTAATCGAGAAATTAATCGTTAATTTCTGCAGCCCTAAAATAAATTAATTAATTTAAGTTATTGTTAAGCTTTGTCATAAAAAGCGATTTATTATTACTTAATTATGGCTCAACGATCTTCTACTATACTAGCAGAAAGCCAGAGCCTAAACTAATTGTTTCCATTAACTAGATACTAGTTTAGTCAATAACTGATGTTTTTTTAAGGGTGATCCTGCAGTTTTTAGCACGTAAATGTTTTCGCTGCGAATTTTAATGTGAGAACTTTCATTTTTAATTTATTAAATGCATTTATATATGTTATATTTTAGTTATTATAGCGCTAATTTGGTAGACTTTTTAATTAATAAGGCTTTTTTTGGCCCTTGACGCTACATTATCGGAGTAGGATAAATCATTATTGTTTATTTAGCACCCTGTTAGCCAGATTTTTTTTACCTGGAATGACCCATGCTAAAATAAATTTACTGACTGAAAATGTTTTTAAAAAAAGTTTCATTCATCTATTTTAAGATTCTTAGAAAATCAATAAATATTTTAATGAAAATTTCATTTTTTATTTACTTGATGTTTGATTCTTCTTTTTTTTTGTGTAAGTGAGAAAATTTCATTTGGCCTCTTGCTGTGATAAACCAGCAAGTAGGGTGCTAGATAATCAAAATGGATGTATCCTACTCAACTCTGATTATGTAGCGTCAAGAGCCAAAAACAGCCTTATAAATTAAAAAGCCTTACAAATTAGCGCTATAATAACTAAAATATAACATATATAAATGCATTTAATAAATTAAAAACGAAAGTTCTCACGAGAAAATTAAAATTCGCAGTGAAATAATATACGTGCTAAGACTGCAGGATTACCTTTTTACGTTACACCATTTCTAATGTAACAATTCTTTATGACTATATGAAGATTTTAGGTGAACTCAAATGTCAGCAACTGTCATCTAAACCGGGAAGAGAGGGAGTTCATTAAAAACCTACAAGTAAAACCTAAACTGCCTAGCCTACATGGAAATTCTAAAGCACAATGCTGGAAATATTTTGGTGGCCTGTTCTCTGCTGATGGGAGAAATGTAGACGAAGATCGAGTTTATTGTCAGCTGTGTCTCACTGCTCAACAGTCCTTGGGTGACAAGGGTCATATTTCAAAAGTAACCAATTTTGCCGCAATTACATCAAGTGGCAATATGAATCTGCACTTAAGTGTCAAGCACAATGTGTCAGTACAAAGTCAAGAAAAGTCAAATAAAATTTTGGGATATTTCCTAAGTAAGGAGAAGGCAACAGTCAATGTCAGGCAACATCAAGTCATGAACTGACAAGAGATATTGTTATCTGGTTCTGTAAAGACTTGCTCGCCTTTTAAAATGTGGCTAAAGATGGTTTTGTTGACTTCTTCAAAATTAATTGCCCAGCTATCAACATACCGGCACCTGTAACACTTGCTTGAACAGCCCTGGATGATGTTTAAGAATATTTCGTAATTAGCCGAAAATCAGCTGCAAATGTCAATTTACGGAGAAATCCGGATCATCCGGATATCAGCCGAAAAATTATGTCAGCCAGCCGAAATTCTAAAATCCGGCTAATCCGGATATCAGCCGAAAAATTTTGTCAGCCAGCCGAAATTTTTAAAAAATTTGGCTGCCAGGTCTATGTGCATGTCCTTGTTATTATTTCAGAACATCTACATACCACCCTTCATTTCTCATAATTCATTCTTAGTAAGAACCGTACTGTAACCATTATTAGATATTAATACCAATTAATTGAATTTATTTCATCTTATGAAAAACAATAAACAACCCCGTAAAAACAAATTTTTTTACTATAAATCCCTTATATATGATACATAACTAAAAGTATTGATTTTGTTCAAATGCGACAAACATTTACAGACTGAAACCGAATTATCTCCCCTGGCTTTAAAACCGGGGGGAGGGGGTGTGGACATCGACGGGTGGCGTCAACGCGTTAACTCAACTGGCACGTGGAAGAAAAACAATAACAAACTGTGAAATTGAATTACATATGTTGTATGGAAATAAACTAAAAATGCATTAATTTAATTACGGTACGTTCGATCGATCTGAACTTTTGATACGATGCATTGTTAGGTGACACGAGTCTATGTGCAAAATTTCAGCTCGATAGCATCACGGGAAGTGTGTCATTTTTTACTTTTGTTTTTCCGCCCGCCCGACGACGAATGACAGAGACGGCGATGAAGTTAATATAAGGGATTTAAAAATACAGATGTTTGTTGGCCTTGATAAAATGTTAATATTTTTATTTCAGATTATTATTTTTTAAAATTGAATATGAAAACTAAATGACAATGACATATTATAACCCTCTACCAACATACATTCCCATTATAAATAGTACAAGTAACAGTAAATAGTAACAGAACAGCTATCAGATTATCCACTGAGATTTTCTTGGAAGCGTACTATAAACATACTGATAGATAACTCTAGTGTAACTCTTACAGAACAAAATCATCCTTCTATTTCTATGTACAGTTAAAATATATTCAAACAAAAATAACACAATCTACGGTAGATAAATTTCCCTAACATAGAGATGGGTCTGTGGACTATTGGGCAGACATGGACTTTCATCTGTCTGGCAGCATGCGATAACTCTAACCTGACTAAATAACTTTTATTGAGTAAAACTCATTACGATATCTAAGTTTATATATAAAAATGCCTGCAACTCGTCACAAAAAAAAACACAGGTGGTTTAAGTCACTTTGTTCCCTCATTGTTTATATCAAACCATTAAGTATACGTATTACTGTCTATTATGGTCTATAGAGTTCACATATCAGACTGCATGTCACAATTGCCCATCACTTCTATGACAGAAAAACATGGAATGTCACAGTTCATAATTCTTGAACAGTCTTCTCCACTTACTTATCTTGATGGTCCTCCTCACCAAACTTGTACATAATGTCCATCAAAAATTGGGCCTCCACAGGTCTGTCTAGTTCGCCTTCGTTGACACTTGTGTACTTGGAACATTCAATCTCATACACAGACAGGGCCGGGCTCTTCAGGTACTGATCAAATCAAAAGTATTCAACTATTAGTTCTCGTAAAACACTTGAATGAAGAATTATTTGAATGGGGCAGTGGAAGGAGAAAATACCAGAGTCTTGACCATGTAAAAAAAATATTACACAAAAATAAAATGTATTTTTAGCTTACCGTAAGGGGAGTCAGGTAAAATTCTAGTGGGTTGTAGGCAAGAGCCCCTTCCCAGGCCTCCTCTTCCAGTTCATAGTGATCCAGGACCTGCAACACAGAAACACAACCTTTGAAGCTACACTGTAGCAATGGTAGTAGAAGACTCTTGACCATTTCCCCAAGCTAATAGTTCATGCATCACTCTGTATTCAAGTTAAAAGAGTGCACACTTCAATTGTATCAGTATTTAGAACACACATTACTGTGCCCCAAAAAAATAATCACTGATACACACAGCAATGAAGCCAAAAAAAAATGCTACATATGTCATCCAAATTGTGACTGGAAGTTCAAATGAGTGATCTGTTTACAATTGTACCAAGCTGTGCTGCTGGGACTCTGACCTCTGACCCTGAGGTTAACTCAGTGTTACTGTTTTTGAAATTGTGTGTTACATTTGGCTACACTCACAGCTTCCAATAGTTGGCTAACCCAAGCAAACCCTAAGCTTGAAATAGCTAACCAACATAAGCACATCTTTAGCTTCCAAAAGTTGGCCAACATAGGCACATCTTAAATTCCAAAAGTTGGCCAACATGAGCACACCTTTAGCTTTCAACAGTTGGCCAACATAAGCACATCTTTAGCTTCCAAAATTTGGCCAACATAAACACACTTTTAGCTTCCATAAGTTGGCCAACATAAGCACATCTTTAGCTTCCAAAAGTTGGCCAATATAAGCACTCTAGCTTCCAACATTTGCCAATATAAAAAAATCATATTTCTTATCTCAACATTTTTGGATTATTATGCCATTTTAGGGAACAGAAGGCACTCCATGCCAGGGAAAAAAACATGGTGCCCAAGGAAAAGTTGCCATAATTAATGGGAAACTTATCAGTTTGTTAAGGTCCTAATGGTCATGAGTTCAGTAACAGAATGTCATTAAGTGAGTACATCAGTTGCCAATTTGACCACACATTAACAGTAGCATTGCCTTGAAAGCATTGTGCTTTTTGGGAAACGTCATTGAAAATTGGAACAGAAATGCTACAATTCATTTAGGCCCAATGCAGTTATAATAAACTAGGTGGACGTCAGGCCGTACAGGTATACTAAGGGTCAGGGTTTACAGGCCTCTTATTCAGCTGACATAAATAAGGTGTTAACCTACTTTTAAACCCAGGTGTCTACTTTAGTTTGATGCCTCCCTTTTCAATACAGTGCCCCATCTCTGCCCCTTGTATTTGTTTATAGCTCACCTGCATCAAACTGGGATCTTCCATAGCCGCCATCTCATCCTCAGAGGAAATGTCTTCATATCCCTCCTCTACTTCCTATCATGTGCATAGAAACAGTTGGAAAATGTTAGATTTATAAGAAGGACAAAAGTAATGTTCTACTTTAAAGCAACTCAAAAATAATGATTTAAGGGAGCAGCAGTCAACGTTGAGTGACAATGCATTTTGCTGAATCTTGTACATACCAAGTGTGTCAGGGTGGGAAATAATTATATCTTTAGAAATGATTTCCCTCTACCTGTCCCATTATTCATTGTTTTATATGTGACATACACATGAGCTGCTGATAGTGTACTAAGTAATTTGACTTTAACATGATGATTTGATTGTAAATATGACACTACTGGCTTATCTTATCTTATCTGTTTACAGACGCTCATTCTATACAGAAGATTATTGCGTCCTACGCTTATCTATGGTTTGTGTTTAGTCCTGCATTTTTATTAGAGATTTAAATGTTGATAAAGTGTTGGTTTTCCTGGATTCTTCAGGCAACCCATTCCACGCCCGAATTCCGGACGGGAAGAAGGAAAACTTGTATGTGTTTGTTCTTGCATACGGAATAAGAAAGGTGTTTTTATCCTTATGTCTATCTGAGGGTTGTATTAAGTTATCTTTGTGTTGTATTTCTAAATTAGAATTAATTGCTTTATGTATGATTACTACTTTGCTCTTGGTTCTTCTATCCTCTAGTGAATGTTTTCTTTGGTGGATGGGTCCCATACAGAAGATGCATATTCTAGTGCAGGTCTCACCAAAGTGAGGTAGCATTTTAGTTTTATATCTCTATTACATTTGTTAAAGTTCCTTTTTATAAAGCCTAAGGTTTTGTTTGATTTTTTAATAACTTCATTGACATGGGGATTCCATGATAGTTTCTCATTTATTAAGACTCCTAAGTATTTTGCATCTTTAGTTTGGGTCAGTTCTTTTCCATGAATGTAATATTTTGAATTTATTTGTTTCTTTTTCTTTGTTACTCTTAACAGTTGACACTTTTCTGGATGGAAAGACATACTCCAGTTAGTTTCCCATTTTATCAATTCATCTAAGTCTTTTTGTAAAATTTTGCTATCTTGTTCTGATTTTATTTTTCTATAGATTATACAATCATCAGCAAATAGCCTAACTTTTGTACCTGTTGAGATGTTGTTGGGTAAATCATTTATATAAATTAAAAAGAGTAAGGGACCTAGCACAGTTCCTTGTGGAACTCCTGGCTGCAGTGTATTGCTAGCTAATTTGACAATAATATGATGATGCAGCCTGTAACATATTCTTCTTCTTCCTCGTTTTGGCAATATAGGTAGTATTTGTGATTTTAGTTATTGAGACTAGGTTGTATTACAGTTGTATGAAAAATTTTTTGCCCCATGTCCTATTCATTTTTAATAAAGATTTTATAATTGATGAGTTAGCCATTAAGTATTATTAAGGTAGTCACACTTTTTAACTATTCTAAAAATTAATAAAATGTTAAAATTCTATTTACAATGTGAAGAAAAATATATTTTCATCATACTTTGGTGTAAATTAATAGAAAAAAATTGTGGCTACCTGTGCGTCTGGATCGTAGGCCCCTCTTCGGTGTCGACGTGACATAATTCTGTCAGGTACAGAATCATACAATTCTTGCTCTTCCATTTCTTCGTCATCTGCCGCCTCATCCTCATCATCATTTTCTTCCTCTCCACCTTTTAGACAAGTCACAAGTCATAAATAGTTTCAATAGCAAATGGCAACTGAAATGTTCAAGTCTTCTTCTTGTTGGCATGGTGTTCAATTCCTATAAAACTATAGATTTGCTAAGTATAACAAAAACATTAGCTATTCATTGTCATGTTTTGGGCACCTTATTTGATGCATTTATTGACTGCGACAGCACTGGCGGGGACTATCAACTGACATGAAGACAAGACAGGAAGTAAAACTTGAATGGATACACTTTGTGTACCTGAAATTGCCTTGTTGGGGCAATGTGGAATTATTTCAATCTCAGATATGTATTCTTGTTGGCATGGTGTTTAAAATTCTTCAAAAATTGTAGACTCACAAAGTATAACAAATACAATAATAACAAACCTTTTTAATTTGTTAATTTTTTTTTGAGGGGTTAATTTTAAAAAACAAAGATAATCATAAATGAAAACAATAGTATAGATCAGTGGTGGCGAACGTTTTTGGGCAGCGTGCTCAAAATTAAACCAAAACCCACTTATTTATTTTATAGCAAAGTGCCAACACTCTAATGAAACCCGAAAATGGGGGTTTGGCTTAGCTGGTTTGATTAAGGAAGTAATATTTTAGTCGCTGATGAGGCTCTGCGTGCCGACTGTGGCAGGTGTGCCAAAGGTTCGCCATCACTGGTATAGATGGTTTCCGTTACCAATGAGAACTGAAATGTTCAAGTCTTCCTGTTGTTGTCATGGTGTTCAATTCCTCTAATACTATAGATTTGCAGAGTGTAGCAATAACAAATGAAAATAATACTACAGATGTTTAAGAGGGAAACAAGTGGCTGTAGGAGATTTTCTTCAATTCTAAATGATTCAAAATAAATCAACTTCCGTCAAGATGCCTATTTTAATTCCAAATAGTTGTTAAGAACCAAGATATAGTTTGGAAAAAAACATTTCAAATGGACCATATAAAGTGAAGAGCAACCATAAAATGCCCAACAAGACAATGACATATGAACATACAATGTTCCCCTACCATGCTGTTCAGCGTGGAAGAACTAAAGAGTGCAACTCACCTATTGGTGGTTCTGGTGGTCTGTTTATTTCTCTGGATATTGATCTTGATCTCCGCCTTGCACGAGAACCTCTGGGCTTGGATGGTGACCTTGAACGCTTTCTTGTCCTGGAGCCTGATCTTGATCTAGACCTTATTGAACTGGATTGTTTTGGGGGAGTTCGAGCCCTGGCTTGTCTGTCGTGTTCGTATCTTTCCTTAGCACGAATTTCTTTTTCTCGCTCTCTCTCCAATTCCTTTTCTCTTTCTCTCTCTTTCTCTCGCTCCCTCTCTAATTCTTTTTCTTTTAGTTCTCTTTCCCTCTCTCTTTCTTTCTCAAGTTCTCTTTCCCTCTCCTTTTCTTTTTGTTCCCTCTCAAGCAATTCCCTTTCTTTCTGCTCCTTCTCTCTTTCACGCTCTCTCTGTTGTTCCTTCTCTCTTTCCCTTTCTTTTATCTCCCTATCTCTCTGTTCCTGCTCTCTTTCTTTTGTTTCTGATGACCTCAATTCCCTCTCCTTTTCTTCATGTTCTTTACTCCTTTCTTTCTCCTTCTCCCTATCTCTGTGGTGGTCCTCTCTATTTCTCTCTCTTTCCAGGGACTCCACATCCTTATGATCTCTGGGCTCTCTCGATCCTTCCCGTGATCTCCCTCGGCTGTCTCTCCCATCACTCTCTCTTGAACCATGACGTCCCAATCTCTCCCTCCTCCCGAATTCTCTATCCCTTTCTTCTCGTGACCGTGGTCGCTCATCATCTCTGCTGTTTCTTCGCACATAGTCCCTGTCCCTCTCAAGGGATCTAGAACGGTCCCTGTCTATTTTTTCCCTGGCCTCATACGGTTCTTTTGGCTCAGGGGGGAAACTATAATCTCGATGGGGTTCTCTTTCTCGCCCAGTGTCATGTGAATCGTGACTAGAGGCCCGGTCACGGCTAGAGCCACTGTCTCTGTCTCTGCTTGAGCCCCTGTCACGACTAGACCCACGGTCTCTGCGAGGCGAGAGTTTCCTCAGCACCTCAACGAAAGCATCCTCGAGAGGTTTGTGGGGGTCTCTGGTTGAAACTGTGGAGGTGTTGGATGATAGGGATGGTGTGGAGTAAATCTGTTGCTGACGCTTCTGCACTTGCTCATTTAGGAAGTCAAGTTTATGCTGCTGCTGGACCACAGGTTTTGGCAAGTCCTCATCAGAAAGATCTAGCCCTGCAGTTAACAAACAATTCAACAGTACAATAAGCTATAACTCATACAGCGTGTTATAATGCATTGGATGCACGTGAGTCTGATTTTTAAGTCAAACAATATGAAAACAAAAACAATGTGTAGACCCAAAAACCGTTGAAATTATAGCTTAAGAATTATATGAACATAATCTGACAAGGATGAATTCAAAACATAAATACAAAATCTAATTTCTCATGTGGTGTTATGATTTGCCTTCCTTGATTAAGAAACTAAAATGTTTATCTGATTCAAAAATATATCATAACACTATCTGACCTGGAATTTTAGTTTTACTTTGGGGGGCTTGATGCCCTGGTAGCGGAGGTGGAGGTGGAGGAGGTGAATCTTGTGGTGGCTTCACAAACGTGACCCAGCCATAAACAGCAAGTGTTACTGTACGGTACCAGCCTTTCAATATCAGCCCATCGGTTGGCACCTATAAGCAGCAAAAATAATTGATTTTTTTTTAAATTCCTAAAATGATGTCAGCTCTCTGTACAATTTTTGTTTCTAATTTGATTTCAACAGACTACTGATAATATTTTAAAAATGTACAAGATTAAAATCCTTCTGATTAATCTAAATAAATGGGATTGTTTTTCGATCATATAGTATGCTCTTTAAAACCATGTTAATTAAAAAGCAAATTGAATTCATTCTCAACAACTACCGTAAAAAAATAGCATTTGTTTTGTTTTCTTAAAACTAAAAATAAATATAGCAAACTAGAGATTTACCTCTTTTTCTGGTTTAAACTGAATATTTTTATTTTCTTTATAATCCAACCTGAATGTTTAAAAAGTGTTCAATATTATTTTAATAAGCATCCCATTCATGGAGAAAGTGTCATTTAAAAATAAAAATCAAAACAAAGAAAAGTTCAAATTGCTATAAGCATCAATCAATTTAAAACTCAAGAAAGATTAATTACTACTATTCCCTTAAGTATCAATAAAATTCTGTAGGCTTTACAATTGTATTAAAATTTAAATTCCCACAAAATAAAGCTCCAGTTAACTGCATTAATTGAGATTCTTAAACATACAGCAAGAGTTTGATACATAATTTTTACTTTGGTTTTACTGAATTAGTAGCAATTTGATATGGTGTAATAAATGTTTGATCTGGAATGAATAAAGGGGGCAAGAGAGTTAATTTTTTAGTTAAGTTATAATTAGCACCAAACACAGTGTTAGCTAACAGATAAGCTTAAAACTTGAGATGGTAAAATTGTGGGAAGAGTGTACATCTAGAATCAAAAGATTTAAAATTTATAAACAAAGAACTAGATACTCACTGGCCTAGCTTCTCAAATGTAGATGTACTTGGTTTATCCAAATTATTGACAAATACATCCAATTTAAATTCTGAAGGAAGTGTGCCACTAAAAAATAATTATTAAAAAATTGAAAAAAGTAGAAAATAAATTAAATGAGGCTGAGCATGATTTAAGATATTTCACAAAAGTTAAATAACCCTAAATTATCGTCAATATGAAATTTCTAAACTATAATTATTATTAAACAATATATTTATATATATATATATATATATATATATATATAATATATATATATATATATAATATATATATATATATATATATATATATATATATATATATATATATATATATATATGTATATATATATATATATATTAGGGCTGCGGAAATTATCGATTAATCTCTTGATTAATCGTTAAAAATTTTATCGATTAAATATCGATTAAAATAATTTTAATCGTTAAAAATTCGATTAAAATTTAAGAAGATATTTATAATATTTTTTTTTAAATTTTAATAATAAATAATTAATAATTAATAATAATTTATATATATTTTTTTACGTACAAACATCTCCCGCGTAATATTAAAATTTAATTTATGTTGACCGGCAGACGTCAATTATAAAATGTCTGACAGCCAGAGCCGTCTTTACACCATTTTGGGCCCCCGGGCAAAAATATAGTGTTGGGCCCTTCCCCCGCAGGAATAAAAAATGAATATACATAATATATATAAATAAACATATTCCCATGGGGCCCATATGCTCGTGGGCCCCCGGGCAAATGCCCATTGGGCCTATGCGTTAAGACGGCCCTGCTGACAGCATCAGCGCAGTTAAATTTAAACATATAACTAGAAAGTTGAGCAAATATGTTGTTTTTAAGCCAACTGCGGATGGCAAAGTCGAAGATGGTGAAAACATTTTCTGTGTCCACTGCCATAAACAATTCTCTTTTAAAGGATCAAATACATCGCTGACGTACCACCTTCATCACAAATCAAGTATCAACACATTGTCATGAAATTTAGTTCAAAATATTCTTAATTTTCAATGTCCGTGAGAAATGTTCAGTTTAATGACGTCATAAATTTCTATTTTTGGTTTTAATCGAAATTATCGATTAATTAATCGATAATTTTGCAAAAGTTAACGATTAAATTTAAATTAATCGATAACAGCCCTAATATATATATATAATGAGAAATTCATGCTTAAAATAAGCTCAACCGAAAATTTCTTATTTATTAAGTGAACCTAAAAAATCATACTATATAATCATTAACTCATTTGTTTTTAAAAAGGCAAAGAAGTTGTAAATTTACCCAAGCCTATATCCTTTGCCAAGGTTTGGTTCAACTTGTGTCTTCAATGGGATAACTCTCAATTCAAAAATTACAACCGGACTGGAAAATTGAATCAGGTCCAAATTTAATTCCTGTAGGAAAAAATACAGACATTGAAAGATTAATAATTTCTTTTAAGTGTTAATAAAATCCTGTAGGTTAACAAAGGTGGTAAACAAATATTTGTTTTATTGACTAACATATTTTACAACTGGTTATTTTACAGTAGTTTAATTAACAATTATTTGAATTTTATCATACATGTCATCAACATATTACTATAACATATCATTACATTTAAATAGCACTTCTATTGAACCGAAATTTATTTGATAAACTACCCTTAATTATTGTAAGTATTTTGGTTACATCTATGTTGCTAAAATATTTCATTATGAATTCCATCTGGAATTTGGGTGTGGAATGGGTTGCCTGATCAAACCAGAAAAAAAAACAACATAATATCAATATTCAAAACTCTAATAAAATGCAAGACCAGACCTAAACCATAGATAAGAACAGGAAGCAATAATCTTCTGTAAAGAAGGAGCCTATGTTATTTATAATATCATGGTCAGACAGTTCAGGGATTATTTCATAATCTGTAATTAATACTAGTCTGTTTGTTAAAAAGTAAACGTGTATACTATTTTTCTCAGTTGCTTTTTTGACTATTTGCTCTAAGTCTAAGTTAATGGTTCTAAGTTGGTATTTGGTGGTCTATGTATGCTGCCTAAAATAAGTGGTGCTGCATTAGGTCTACTAATTTTACAAATAAAACAACCCCGTAAACAAAGTTTTTGACTATAAATCCCTTATATATGAGACATAACTAAAAGTATTGATTATGTTCAAACGCGACAAACATTTACAGACTGAATCTGTCTTAACTCCCCTTTGCTTTATAACCGGGGGGAGGGGGGGGTGTCTGGTCACCGATCGCTGGACCGAGCTCAGCGTGACACGTAAAATGTAAACAAAAGCACGCTGGTACATCGACGGATGGCGTCAACGCTTGAACTGAACTGTCACGTGAAAAAAAAACATAACAAACTGTGAAATTGAATTACATACGTTGTATAGCGATAAACTAAAAATGCATTAATTTAATTACGGTACGTCCGATCGATCTGAAATTTTGATACGATGCATTGTTAGGTGACACGAGTCTATGTGCCAAATTTCAGCTCGATGGCATCACGGCAAGTGTGTCATTTTTTACTTTTTTTTTCAGCCCGAACGACGTATGAAGAGATGACGACAGACAGAGAGAGAGACAAGATTTTGAAGTTAATATAAGTGATTTAATAAAACAAACCAGTAAAAACAAAGTTTTTGACTATAAATCCCTTATATATGAGACATAACTAAAAGTATTGATTATGTTCAAACGCGACAAACATTTACAGACTAAATCTGTCTTAACTCCCCTTTGCTTTCTAACCGGGGGGGGGGAAGGTCTGGTCACAGATCGCTGGACCGAGCTCAGCTTGACACGTAAAATGTAAACATAAGCACGCCGGTACATCGACGGATGGCGTCAACACGCGAACTGAACTGTCGCGTGAAAAAATACAATAACAAACTGTGAAATTGAATTACATACGTTGTATAGAGATAAACTAAAAATGCATTAATTTAATTACGGTACATTCGATCGATCTGAAATTTTGATACGATGCATTGTTAGGTGACACGAGTCTATGTGCCAAATTTCAGCTCGATGGCATCAGGGAAAGTGGGTCATTTTTTGACTGTTGTTTTTCCGTCCGACCGACGTACGAAGAGATGACGACAGACAGAGAGAAAAGATTTCGAAGTTAATATAAGGGATTAAAAAAAAAGATTCTTTGTCAATGTTACTATTTGATTGTGATGAGATTTCATCTGCTATATTGGTATATTTTACTGAAAGTAATACACCTCTATTGGGCTCCATGATTATCGAAACTGCTTTTTTTTTAATTTTGTAATTGTTATTGAAAATTTTGAAGTAATAAATATTATGGTCTAGCCAGGTTTCAGAACCTGCAATTATAAATATGTCTGGTTCTTCTGTTTTTATTAGTATATCTAAATCTAATTATATTTTTGATACTTTAGGAATTAATCATTAGTGTTTTATGATTATTTTGATTTTATGTATCATTAGATTTTTCATAGCCATTTTTTGTAGGGTATTGTGTGATTGATTTATTCTTTTACTTCTTTTCACTTTCATTGGCATGGACTATGGATCTAGCTATTGGCTTAATTTAGGTTTAAGGACTCAGGTTTATTCAATTCTGTGCTGGCAATACAGTAGAACCCGGTTAAGTCGACGGCCTAGGGGTATGCCAAAAGGGGTCGAGCTAACCGATGATCAAGTTAAACGAAAACAAATATGGCGTCAAAATATTAACATGTGCTTGAAATTTCTTTATGTACATGATAAGGTTGTTAACGGTTAACCGGTTTGCTGTAACTTCGGTATAAGCCTATTACGCGGAGTTAATTTGTTGTGTTACGTAGAATACCAGAACCAATACGCAAGCGACCTCAACATCAAAGCGTTTTCTTACTATTCCTGTCTATAAATAATATACATGTCATCACTATTAGTTTAGTTCGCCTACGGCTGAGGAAAGTTGCTTTTTTTTAAACTTTACTTTGCTCTAGTTGTCGAGGCTCTGTACGAGAGCTAACACACAGTGCACATATGATATGAACAACGGTCAAAGTCAAGGCTGCGACTATTATTGTTACAATTTATATTACGAGAGTCATTTGAAAGACGTAGCAAAGATACCGGGCGATTAATTGGTCCTCCAATTTGTGTTCGGTCTTTTATTGACAGTTTTCCTGCAAGTTAAAGGCATTTGACTAGGGCTGTTATCGATTAATTTAAATTTAATCGTTAACTCGTTTAATCGATAATTTCGATTAAAACCAAAAATAGAAATTTATGACGTCATTAAACTGAACATTTCTCACGGACATTGAAAATTAAGAATATTTTGAACTAAATTTCATGACAATGTGTTGATACTTGATTTGTGCTGAAGGTGGTAAATCAGCGATGTATTTGATCCTTTAAAAGAGAATTGTTTATGACAGTGGACACAGTAAACGTTTTCACAATCTTCGACTTTGCCATCCGCAGTTAGCTTAAAAACAACATATTTGCTCAACTTTCTAGTTATATGTTTAAATTTAACTGCGCTGATGCTGTCAGCAGGGCCGTCTTAACGCATAGGCCCAATGGGCATTTGCCCGGGGGCCCACGAGCATATGGGCCCCATGGGAATTTGTTTATTTATATATATTATGTATATTCATTTTTTATTCCTGCGGGGGAAGGGCCCAACACTATTTCTTTACCCGGGGGCCCAAAATGGTGTAAATACGGCTCTGGCTGTCAGCCATTTTATAGTTGACATCTGCCTGTCAACATAAACTAATAAAATAAATTTTAAAATTACGCGGGAGATGTTTGTACGTAAAAAAATATATATAAATTATTATTAATTATTATTAATTTATTATTTATTACTAAAAAATTTTTAAAATATTATAAATATTTTCTTAAATTTTAATCGAATTTTTATCGATTAAAATTATTTTAAGCGATATTTAATCGATAAAATTTTTAACGATTAATCGTGAAATTAATCAATAATTTCCGCAGCCCTACATTTGACGTAAGATTACCACATTAATATCAAAACTGATATTTGCTTTAAAAAATGCGTACGGCAAGTGAATGATTTTTTAAATTATTGTTTTTAAACTCTCTTAGTTGACAATAACTAACATACAGTCTGGTGATGTTAAAATGTGAACAGCCATTCCACACTAACCTAAACAGCAACATTATTTTTTCAAATTGTTCTAGCATAGGAAAACTATACATTTTCTGAAAGATTACATTCTGCTCTATCAGAATATGCTAAAATTGTGTATGCAGTGATAAGCAGTAACATTATATGACTTGTTGAAAACAATCATTGTAATAACTAAAACTATCCCAGTTATGGTGTTTTCCACTTGGAAATTCCCAGTGTACACATTTCATTTGTTTTAACCAAATTGCTGATTCAGGTGAGTTGCTAATATAACAAAGAACTAGTTTGTACATATAATTTAAGCACTTTAATTGTTTTGCTGTCTGTAGTGGAATTTAAAATCTATCTCATTTTTGGTCCCGTGAGTCACGGTAATATATTTTCTAGTTTATTCTGCATGTCATTTTTATTACTTAAGGCTAAATATATTATTTTATCTTAGTATTTTAACTGATTGTTCTTTAGGCAAAAGTAAGTAGACTTTAAAGTAGAATAACAAACTTTAAATCATTAGTAATGGCGTGTACCGTGAATCACGGTTAATAGACTTTTTGTGACCATACACAGTTAAAAAAATTCTAGTTTATTTTAGTTTTACTTTATCATCTGCTAGTTAATTTGATGATAAAGAGCTGTGAATTATCTTTGACTTGTTGAAAACAATCATTGTAATAACTAAAACTATCCCAGTTGATATGATAGTAATTTTATAATTCTAACTCATTTGGTTAATTTTTTATGATTTTTAAAAAATGTAAAATTGACTTTTTGCCTCCCTTTTTATTTTTGTCAAATCGTGATTCAGCTCATTTCTTAATGAATAAAAATTGCATTTAAAACACTGTGACAGACCTGAAAAAAATTGAGTTTGTTATCTGTATATTTGTCTGTGAGGGAAATAAGTTTGAAAGCTCCCAAGGAGTTATTTTAAAAGATACAGGGTGTCAAAAACACACTTTTGCACACTTCACTAAGTGGTGTCGGCCATTTTGGAATTTTCAAAAATTCATAACTTAAAAATTATTTGAAGTAGAATAATCATTTTTGTGGTTCTGTTCTAATGAAGATAAGCACTATAAAGGAGAGTATCCAAATTAAATGCAGTTCTAATTTGAAATTTTCATTTAGAATTTAGAATACCTAATAGAAGCTTATTACCAGTGGTTGGCAAAAGTTAACTAAAATTAATTAACTTTTTCATTTTAGTTAAAGCAAAAGTTAACTTTTTTTTAAAAAATAGTTAGAATTTATATTTTAGTAAACTTTTTAAATATTAGTTAAAAAGTTAACTAGTTACCTTTTTTACAAAATTATTTACATTCAGTCATATTTCCAAATTTTTAAGCACACTCACACTAGCATGTGAAGAAATGAGGAAATCACGGCCATTGCAACGTTCAAATGAGGCAAAAATGAAAACCCAAGAGAGAAATAAGCTAATTGATGAAAGGAGGGAGAAGGAGAAACTTAGAAAAAGAGCATACAGGGAGAAAATATCAGGAAAGCCGGCTCACTCTCTTGAAACAAGTCCCCGGGCATATGGTTCGAATCAGAGTTATTCAAGGGCTACGATGACAGTGAAAAAGGTATTTCCTAAAAGCCCAAGAAAACGAGCTGCTGTCATTGTGAATGACTTTGAAATGCATGGTGAACCTCGGGCAAAGAGAGCTCACAGTGATGGACTTGATGATGCAGCAAAAGCACTTTATTCAATGTAAAAGATGACATGAGCAGGATAGCACCCGGCAAACGTGACGTTGTCACCAAAGTTCCGTCACAGCCTGAGGATGCAGTTCTGCTAGCCGGACAGACAGTTGCTGTTGTTCTTCGAGGAAAAAATAACAACACAGTTCATATCTACATGGCTCAAGTGGTGACGGTGGAGGAGGAAGAAGTATGTGTGAAGTACATGCATAAATCAAGAAACCTGTACTGCTGGCCTGCCAGCATAGATGAGTCGTGGCAGCCAATGAGAGATGTACTCTGCTCTATGCCAACACCTGAGCTTGCCAGTAACAGAGGACACTTGGCATTTTCAGCAGAATCTCTTGAGATTGCCAAAAACAAAGCATTGTTGTTACCTAACATTACAACTGTCTACTTCAAATAAATACTGAATTAGCTTTTCATTATTGTTTTTTTTCACTGTATTTTTCATTACACATGGTTCTATATAGTTATGGTTGGTAGTCTCCTATAGTAGATGCTGTTTTGAAGTGTCTGTAAAATATAATTTATGATGATTCTTGGATCGATTTGATTGTGTCCCGTGAGTCACGTTATAAAATCAATCACCATATTTATTATTAGAGTAGGCAGATTTCAAATTTTATAAGACTATGATATACACTCACAAGGGTACTTCAAATTTATAATAATTTTAAATCTTAGTATGCTATAGATTTGAACGGAAATTATAACTAAGTTGCTTACCCTCAGGTGCAGTGGTTCCTAACCTTTTGGGGTCCATGCACCCCTTCAGATGCCCAAAAAAGTTCATGCACCCCTTCATGAAACTTGCAGAAAATGCATAATAAACTATGTTTATTTTAGGAACACAACAGTTTTGACAATAGGCAACAGGGAATTTAGTGAGAGATCTGCTGCTTCTTATGATCAATCAGTGATTTAAATCTGGGGACTGTTTTGGACAAAGCAACTCTCATGTCATCCTCTGCATTCAACTTACTCCTTGCCTTGGTTTTAATCGTCAAAAGTGTGGAGAATCCTGCTTCACAGAGATAGGTAGTGGCAAATGGAAGGAGAGTCAGTACTGCCCTCTTGGCTAGTTGTGGGTAGGAATCTAGCTGGGCTCACCAAATTTCAATCAAGGTATTGCAACTGAAGTCACTCCTCAGTACTTCTCTGGTTCTCAAATCAATCAGGTCCTCTTTAGCAAGGTCACTGTCATCAATGTTGTCCAAGTCACAGAGAAAAGGATTGCGAATCCAAAGTTCTTTCCTAGCAATTCTTGACAGAAATACCCATCAAAGGACCTTTGCAATGTTGAAAGGTGCTCTGAAATTTCCCCTTTGATGTTGTCAGGCAGTGATTCCTCAGTGCTTCCTTCTGCAGCAGATATTAAAACTTCATCTAAGAGTGGAGAGTTTGCCAAGTTTGACTTTTCTAGTCGTCGTTTGAATAGTGGCAGTTTGTTAAGGAAGGCTTGCAATCTCTCAGTACTATCCATTACAGTCACAGCAGGTCCATGAAGAGATGTGTTCAACTCATTCAAGATGGAGAAGATGTCAGGCAGCTATGCCAAGTAATGAATGAAATTTGCAGAAAGATGTACCTTTCAAAAAGGTTGTATATGGGCACCCTTAGACGCGGCATGCCTTGCTTATGGGTTTACATTTTCAGATTATTAGTGTTTCTTTATTTTTTTTTCTTCCCCTTTTTCTTTTTTTCTTCTCTGAATGGTTCATGCACCCACTGGAACCTGCTCATGCACCCCTTGGGGGTGCATGCACCACTGGTTAGGAACCCCTGCTCAGGTGCCTGTTAATTTTGTGTCCCGTGAGTCACGCTTATTTATTTCAATCCAAAGTTGGAACAAGTGGCTAGTCAGCTAATGTTTTTTTATAGGGTTATAAACTAAACCTGCTAGTATTGGTATATATCATAATCAATGCAAATATTCTAGTCTTAATTACATATTTCAATTATAAGTTCACCACCAGTCCCGTGAGTCACCGTGGAATGGCTGTGAACAATGTTCAAGGCCACGGGGAGTACAGTTGCCAAATCTCCCGTTTTTGCCGGGAGTCTCCCGGAATCGGCTTTCTTGTCCCATCTCTCGGTTAACTATGACCCAGGAGATATAAATTGTAATATGTTAAAATAATTGTTTTGTTTAAATCGTTATGTTGGCAATTCTATATAATCTCCCGTGTTCGAGGTTGTGGGAGTTGGTAAGCCTAGCGAGGAGTGTTACTATTCAGCGCAAGAGAGCTGAAAACAAGCGAGCTGTGACGTCACATGTTCTTTGAAGTCACCATCAGACGGCGCGAGGTGAAAATTAAATCATTGATACACTCTCTTAGTTGCTTTTTTGCCCGTGATGTCATACAAAACAAGCCCCCGCTTCACTCTGCCCGTCTTCGTTCTCGACACACGCTGCGTGACACAGTTCTTCTACACACGCCCAACACGACCTATATAGGGGCAAAGCGTGTTTTCGCTCGCGTCTTTGGCTGGCTGTTAGTAATAGTGCAGTTGAATCTGCGAAAATACGGTAGTGAGATGGTGAAGTGGCATCGATAACATTTTCAAAAGCTGGCGATAAGTCATGGGGATTGAGATAATCAACGTTAAGTGGCAAATTTGGCCCTCTTTTGTGCTCGAGGTATTAGGGTTCAGCGACTTAAAAGAATCGAATTAACCGATGAGAAAATGCTAAGACAATGAGAGATTTTGGCGGTTCCAATAAAAAACGTCGACTTAATAGGGTTGGCGAGTAAGCCGGGCTCGATTTAAGTGGGTTCTACTGTACTACTTTTATTAGGTCAATATAATTACTGATTTAACCAGCTATTTTTAATATTAATTCAACTTCAACAAAGGGGCCATCCATAAATGATGTCATGCAGGGGGGGGGTGTCACATTTGTTACGATGCGTGACAAGGGGAGGGGGGGTGTTAAAGAAATGTGACATCACATCAAAACGTGCAACTTTAAATAAAAGTTCCATTCATTTACAATTAAATATTTTTAATTTTATTGCTTAAAATTTATTTAACGCCGTTTACATGGCTTCACACGTGTTATGATATTAGATTATTAGAGTGCAGCCTCACACTAACATAACATATTTCAATGACGGCCCCTAATACCCTCTAATTAATACAGTCTGTCTTAACTAACTAAAACTAATACTAGTCTACTAGTACTTTTACTAATTAACTAATTACTAGTATTACTATTTCAATTCTATTACTTACTAAAAATATTTTTAACTTAACTTTAACTAAACTAAACTAGCCCAGCCAATCTGAATCACCAACATTGCCAACATCCTTCCTGATTCTTGTTTGACGTTAAGAAATTATTAGAGACAGAGGAGCCAAAAAAGCTAAAGAATATCTACTGTTTCTGTTTTTAAATTTACAACAAACGCATACCTCTTTACTTTGGTCATGATAGAATGTATCGAAAAATAGTAATTTCACATCTTTATCAGAGGTGGTCGCCATTTTTTTGCATACGCTCAGTGAGAGTACTTCCCCTTGAAATTATTTTATTAATACGTCCCTCACCTCCCCCCAATTTTCTTTTCGTAGTGTTAACTTGCACGGTATTATACCGTGTAAGTTATTCTTTTTCTAACTTGCACGGTATCATACCGTGTAAGTTATTTTTTTCCTAAGTTACACGGTATTTGCGCATGCGCAGAGACGGTTTTGTAGTCATTTATTTATAACTTTTTAAAATTTACAGAAAGTACCGAATTCCCGTGGTCTCATGATCGAGAGTTGGACTAGAGAACGTAATGTAGAAGAACAGGCATGGGTTCGATTTTCGGTGGAGACTAATATTTTTTCTTTTTTTTACAATTCTTAAATTCTTATAATTACAATTAAATTACATCTTTTACTTTTAGGGTCAGGGTTAGGGTTAGTCAGTGGTGTCACTAGGGGGGGCGAGGGGGGCGGGCCGCCCCGGGTGACACCCATCAGGGGGTGACACCCGAGCCTAAAATTTTACTGTTTATGATTTTATGTCAGAATAAAATGAAGACACATTTTTTTCATCTAGAAAGAAATTAAGAAATACACAGCAATACGTTAAACGCGAAACTTTTTATAAAAAAATATCAGTTAACTTGCAATAATAAAACAGTCCCAACACACAAACAACATTAAAACAAATTAGAAAAAAACGAAAAGAAACGTCGCAGCTGAGAGATCTTTAAAAAAGACTGGACATGAAAGAGGCAGTATCTTATGTTTTAAAAGATACAAAGCCATTTGGGCTTTGACACACCAACACCATGGACGAATCCCACCTCACGATAAGATTTTTATCAAAAAAAAATTATTATAAATTAAAAAATCAAAAGACGGGTTTTCTTTGTTGATGTTTTTTCTAGACGAAAATTATGAATTCAATGTCTTTGAGTTAATATTTTGTTTTATATATATTAATTATTAAAGGCGTGATATGCTTGTTTATATACAGGTAGTCCCCCATTTACGACGGTCCCATCCCGACTTACGCTGTTTCGTTGTTACGAACGCTCCCACATAAAGAATAATATTACGCGTTATTAAGTATTTTTTAATTATTTTTTTTTAAAACTTTTTTTTTCATGGGGTAAAAATTTTTTTTCTCTAGTTGAAATAAAAAAAGTTATTGAAAAATGTGTATTATTATTATTTGAACCTACAACTTTCGTTTGCGAATTTTTCTCATGGTGAAGTTATCAATCAAGTCAGTAAAGCTAAGTAAGCTGACAAGTAAGTTCCTTTTCGATGCTCATTAGAGAGAGCATATTCAGTCTTTGTTGTCCCATGCAAATTTTTTACTAATTTTATATTCTTTTCAACTTTGAAAAGGATTGCTCTCAGTTGCAGTTTGATGTCATCATTGAGAGATAGATGAAAAGTGCGATGTGTACATTTGTAAAGAGCTGTGTGAAATTTAGCTCATTCAAAAGCAGCAAAATGTTTAGCTCTGTGCGCGTGTTTTGAGTTTTGCATTGGGCTACTTCCTTTTCCTTACCCTGAGCCTAGGCGATAATTTTTTTAAAAAGAGTTTTGAAAATTGGACCAATTCTGAAGGTCTTCGAAATCACTTGAATATTCTTCCATTATCTTGGCTGCTGCCCATCGGATGGCGAAATTGCTGAACTCAGATAGGTTTGTAAGAAAGCCAAATTTCTAATGGATGTCTTTATATGGACCTAACCGATGTTGTAGGGCTCAAGAAAGTTTGTAAATGATTACCAGAAATACCTCAACCTTGAAACTTTTGTCTCGGGAGAATACTGTTTTGGTGATGTCCCTTTATCAAACTGTCGCCCTTTTCTCTCTCTTTTTTGTTGTTGATAGCATTGAAGATTGTTCATACTCATTTTTACCACGGACTTGTCCTTTACTTTGTCTTCATAGGAATCAAATTAAGAATGCTGTCTTTTAACAAACTCAATTAGAGACTTCCTTTCTAAAACTTTTTCCCGAGTTTCAAGTAAAATAGCGACTTCCAGTTGTTCAAGTTCCTTTAGAAATCCGTCTGCTTCAAGTAGACAGTCACGTGGCTGATTTTCGGTTGTTGCTAATTCTTCCAGTGCTGCGATATTCGCATGGTATAAGTTATTAAAAGACCTTACTGCATCATGTCAGGCTGACCATCTTGTGTCACACAAGGCTTTGTTAACATGTATCAATTTCATGTGTTTTTAAAGTACCTGTCAACGATGAGTAGATGCAATAAGCTGGGTATAAAAATTTTGCAGAAGACAAAAAAATCTGAATGCATCAGGACAACCTGCTGCACTTTTCCCAACAAAATTAAGGGAATGAACTGTGCACGGCACATAATGAGCGACACTGCACTTCTCACGAAGAATAGACTAGCTTCCGTTATACTTCCTACTCATATTTGCAGCATTGCCGTATGAATGTGTGTAAGGCATTTTCAGGGATTCATACAAACATTTGCATGCATCTTTATTATACACTATAATAAGTTTGGGAGGACCTTAAATTATTGGTGGCCCCTGGCTTTAGCCCGTTCAGCACCCCTCCCCCTTTTAATCCGTAATAGGGTGTTGGGGTCACGCATCGGTGACGATATGTGACAACGGGGTGGGGTTAAAAAATGTGACGTCACATAAAAAAACGCACAACTTTAAATAAAAGTTCCACTTAAATATTTGATTGTTTACCGTTTATTTAATGACGTTTTCGATGGCTTCACGCGTTTTACGACATCAGAGTGCAGACTTAACCTGAATACATATTTAAATGACAAAACATAATTTGCAACATGCTAATTTTTATTTAGAAAATACGGCTTGGGGGGGGGTGTCAAAGCTTTGTGACGTCATATCGTGAAAAGGGGTGGGGATATAAGTATGAAGCTGGGGGAGGGTGGGTTAAAAATCGGTATCCTCGCGTGACGTCATTTATGGACGACCCCTTCAGTCGTGAAGGGGTGACACCATGAGCTACCGCCCCGGGTGACACCAACCCTAGTGACGCCTCTGGAGTTAGTTGTCTATATTTTACACTAAAATAGAAAAACAAAAATGTGGAAATCAATTAAAAATTCTTATTATAATTACTATTAAATTAGATCTTTTAGTTTTAGGGTTAAAGTCAAGGTTAGGGTTAGTTGTCTATTTTTTACATTAAAATAGAAAAACAAATTTATTGAAATCAATTAAAAATTCTTATTATAATTACGATTAAATTAGATCTTTTAGTTTTAGGGTCAATGTTAGGGTTAGTTGTCTATTTTTTACATTAAAATAGAAAAACAAATACAGTAATACAGGGACTAAACCTAATTAAATCAATTTAACATTCTTATAATTACAATTATATTGTAATTATTAGTTTTAGGGTTAGGGTTAGGTTTAGTTGTCTATTTTTTACATTAAAACATTACCGTACCGTGCAAGTTATTTTTTTACTAACTTACACGGTATCATACCGTGCAAGTTATTTTTTTACTAACTTACACGGTATCATACCGTGCAAGTTAACGGCACCTTTTCTTTTCAAACAAACTAGATTCGTTTAAATTTTAATTATAGGCGACGTCATCCTAGCTTATTATTGATTTTTTTTTAATCGCGAGAAATTTATTTTTCTATTAGTCCAAATTTTAAAATGTAGCAACTTGTAACATTGTTACTATTATTAAGTATGATTCAAACTATTGTGATTTAGGAGTTTATTTATTATATTTTATTTAGTTTAGTTATTTTTCTTTCCCGACTTGGGCTTGAGAGTTATTTAAAATCAAATCCTGTTACTGTTACAAGTGTTAATTTTACTGTGTAGACGATAGAAGTGCAAAAAGGTTGTTCGAATTTAATTTGCTTCTAGAGTCACACTTTTAAATCTGATTATATTGAGTGTTTCCATAAGGCTAAGGACCATATAGATATGGAGATTTTTAAAAATGTAAATAACTATTGCTATTAATAATTAGTATTCCCATTTTTAAAGACATTATTATATTTATAGTTATGTAGTTTATTAATTTCAAGTCAAAGTCAACCGTTAACATTATTTCAATCTGCTTTCACTTCTAATGTATTTCTAAAGAATCCATAATTGTTAGCTTGTCATGAATATGTGTATCTTCAAAATAAAATTTAAAAAGAAAATACTTTAAAAAATAAATCTACTTCACTTAAAACGTATAATTTGTCAAATTCAATACATGTACAATGGGAAGCAACTTTATTTCATTAAATATAATTGTGATCCTTCTTTTAGTTGTCTCCCCTTTTAACATAAAACAAAGAAAAAACACTATCATAATAACTAAATTCTGGGCAATCCTTCGAATTCCGTTCCAAATAATTGTGTGAGTGTTTTGACATAGACATGCTTAGTTACTAATGGAAACATCTCAGTTATAAACAGTTACGTCAATATCGATACCAATTTATAATTTGTTGAATCAGTAAATATTACAGCGTATTTTCCCCCAAAAAATATATATAAAATTAATAATAATAAAAATAGTAATAAATAATTATGGCAGGTAGACTTGTGGCTCCGATAAACATGAGTCTCGTCTTTTGGTCTGCAGAGCAACTGGCAGGAATTGAATTAACTCCGCGATATGTGTATGCTGTGTAACAATTACAATATTTCAAATTTGATGAATGGTTATCCAACAATAAATAACACTTGTGCTGTGTTCTATCAATAAATAAAATACTTTGATGTATTATTCTTCCTCTTATTAGTGTTAAATAATTGGGACCGGGATTCTGAGTATTGCCAAATTCTGTGACATTATTTAAATTTGGGTTCTTACAAGATACTTGTTTACAAAATACATAACTATCTTTTTTACTAAATGATATCATTTTTTAAATTCTCTTTCAATAATATTTTATTAATGATCTGATAACTTCTAAATAGCATAGCTTTTCTTAATCTGTATGATAATATGTATGCAAAAAGAAACACAAATTCTCGTTTTCCTTTTTGGAATTGCAGCATGGAATAGGTCAGTGGTGGCGAACCTTTTTGGGGCCGCGTGCCGAAAATTCAACCAAAACCCACTTGTTTATTTTATAGCAAAGTGCCAAAACTCCAATGAATTCTTAAAATTTGGTGTTGGCTTCTTTGGTTTCATTAAGAAATCAGAAAGTAATATTTAAGTCGCTTGTCGGATGATGAGGCTCTGCGTGCCGACTGTGGCACGCGTGTCATAGGTTCGCCATCACTGGAATAGGTTGATGATGATGAAGATGGATTTCATCTATAGCGCTAAGTTTGTTGCGTTCTGAATCTGATGCTTAAAAGCTCTCTCAAATACTTTTTTTTTAATCTTCTATTTTTTTAAATTAAACTTGTCTGCGTTGTCACGCTCTTTCAAAAATTTTGGAAAACTGTTTCACAACTTGGTGCCGCGCCGAGTTAAGGATCGCACGCCAAGAGATAAACTCAACGATCGAAGCAGGAAGGCCAACACACTATTATCAACATTTGAAACTCTAATAAAATGCAAGAATATATATAAATTTCTGTATTGAACCAGCGTCTATAACAAGCTTATATACGAGAATGAAGATATATAAACTTTTTATCTATATTTAAATCAAATCTCTTGGCTTTAATTAATTTTGCTTATCAATGTAGTCTTCTTTATGTTTTCCGTATTCAATTTATGTAATTCTACATATTAAAAAAATATAAAGTCTTTAACAAAATGTTTTTGAATATATTTATCTTTTATTCTTATTGTTAAATTTTATTACTCTTCCATTGCATTAATGTCAGATCACTGCAATTATTATTTTCAGGACATCAGGCCAATATTCGAAGTTAATTGTTTTTATTTTATATTTTATTCTCCTTCCTCAGCAGCGTTTATTCAGTTCCAGCTGTCTGTCGGATGTCCCAAAATCCTTGACAGAGCAACAATAAATTCCTGCAATTTAAATATAGTTGATGGACAATTAATTTATTCTTTTAAAGTAATATACTATATCATGACATTTATGTAAACAATTTTCTTTAAAAAAGGAAACATGGACAATGACTTAAAATGATCGAAAATAATGGGATACTCGGAAAATAAGGTGGAAGTGTCAAGTTCTCTCAAGCTTTAATACTGAAATGGTTAGATAGTTGACAGTTTAAATCTTATCTTGTCTTATCTATACAGACGCCCCTTCTATGCAGATGATGATTGCGTCTACATGCCGCGCATTACCCAGACGCTTATGGTTAGGTACGCATTGGAAGCTGGGTGGACTCAGGGACACCCGTAGACCCGGGAACGGGTCCTTGCCTTCACATGGATTTGAGCCCGTGACCAACGGTACGCCAGTCGAGCGCGCATGCAACCGACCTAACGGCCTCTGTCAAAACGGCCCCTGAAAAACTGGCCTTTGACAAGTAGATGTTAAATGGAATAAAAAATACAATCAAGTATTAGGGACCGTCAATAAAAGACGCCACGCGATTTTGGCCGATTTGTCACCCCCACCCCCCCCCGTCACACGTAGAAACAAAAAGTTAGACCCCCCCCTTCACTATGACGTCACAATTTTTTGCCCCAAACCCATAAAAGCCATATCTCCTATTTGAAAATTACCATGTTTCAAATGACTTTATTGTCATTTAAGTAAGTATTTATTGTAAGGCTGCACTCTAATACCGTAAAACGCATGAAACCATTAAAAACGTCATTAGATAAATTGTAAGCAATCAAATATTTAAGTAAAACTTTTGTTGACATCACATGTCTTCAACACCCCCTCCCCTCGTCACACATCGTCACAATTGTGTGACTCCTCACCCCCCCCCCTGTGCGTGACGTCATTTATGAACGCCCCCTTATATTAGTATTTTTACTCACCGATTCAGTGTCATGTTTAGTTCACAATAAACAATAATAATAGCATCACAATTTAATAAAAGTTACTCTATGTCAGTGCTTCTCAAACTTTTTAGTCTGGCGGACCGGCAGGATTTTTTTCATTGCTCCAGGGACCGGTGCACTATTTTCTCTGTTCTGGAGGATTTTAATAGATTTTTATTTTCTTTCTTGATAAATTCTGCGGACCGGCGGCCGATGGTCCACGGACCGGAACCGGTCCGCGGACCACCACTTTGAGAAGCACTGCTCTATATGGTACCAACTCGCAATTGTTTGTTGAAAAGAAATAATATAATAACATAACAAGAAATAATGTTACAATTTGACCACTTTCTTAAAAGGTGAAAAAGTGGACAAAAGGTTAAAATGAAGAAAAGTTAAATTGTGTAAAACAATTTGTCTGGGGCCGTTTTGCCGGGGCCATTTTGACAGGGGCCGTTTTGGCCGGAACCGTTTTGACAGGGGCCGTTTTGACCGGGGCCATTTTCACGGGTCGCGGTGGTTGATAGGGTCGGGGAAGAGATATACACGTTTTTAATTATTATTTTTTTAAAAAGGAAAACATGTTAAGCTAAAATATTGTATTGATGATATGATTTGACAATAATGTTTTGTCATGTTGCTGTAGCTTCGCGGGTTAGATGTGAAGTCGCAAATGATACTTTGAACTGGCTGAAATACTGTTAAAAGTAAGTTCAAAAATTTGTCCTGTGTAGCCTACTTGAAAATCAATAAACCATCTGTTATTCCGAAATAAAGTTTACATATTAGAAAGTAGAACTTGATAGTTTATGCTACTAAAATACCCCCTCACCCCACACCCCCCCCCTAAATTTTAACTTAAAAAAATAAAGATAGTATATTTCAAATTACATGTACTTAAATTAATAACATTTTAAAGGAAATACATTAAATTTTAACTAACTGTCCGGGGCAAATTCCCTAAAATTTGTCGCCTTAGACTTAGAGCTTAGAGGCCTACATATCTTTTATAATTACAATGCTAGTGATAAACCCCATAGAGTGCCACGAAGTATGCCAGTGGTTAACTTATAAAACATTACAATTACTGTTATTGCCAGTTGAACCACACTCTTATCACTAATGACTAATACATATAGGCATATAATTTTTCGAAACCAGTCACAAAACGTTTATAAATTCTTATTGCTCGGCTCCATGATTTAATTAGAAGTCATGTAAAAGATAGTAAACATGCTTTAAATTTTGTGTCTAATAAGTATAATTTAAGACCCCCATGCTTGAAAGAGACCCTACATGATTATAAATGATAGTCATAAAATAGTCATACACCTACGTAGCCACGGCCACTTAATCAGTCATGATGTTATAGACATTATAATGAAGCTATGACTACTATGAGTATGTCCTATGCCTATTCAGAATTCATATTCTATATTAAAATATTATTATATTATACATGGTAGGCTATATTTATTTTTCAGCATTCATAAATACTTAAAATACCGATAGAAGACAAGAGATAACTTTTAATTTTTAACTTTTAATCATATTTAAGCTAGCAATTAACCAAATATACCCTTAAATATTTTCCCGGCTATTTATTAAATAGGTATTTTCTCGATGAATCAATGTAATTTGTCTCCACAATCACAAAGGCTAGACCAGGTGCTCATGAATATTAATCAGCCAGTCGAAGGTTGACCTACTTTCCGGCAACTCGATGAAATCGTTGTCTGGAAAGTTATTGTATCGTGGTGTGTTTTCCCATTAATATGTGGATATTGCAATCATCGCAAATTTACTTTAAACAGTTATTGAGAACAATGATAGTTACAAATAATAAGCTTAAATTTGAGGTGAGTTTCTTATCCGGAACAACATATACTTGAATAAAACTTCTTATCATTTTTTTATTTTCGGAGTCCATGCAGGTCGCTGCTGGTGGATGCCATTTTGGAGGCCAACTGGAAATGTCTGAAGAGAGGCTTTAAAGTAGTTTATTTCCAGCATCTGAGTGGTATCGCGATTCTGTGTTTTCTTTTACTAGTTATAAAATAGAATTAGGATACACAAAGAAATTAAAGTACACTTTTAGTCGCTGTTTTGTTTATGTGAATGTGATAGTTGCAGCGTACCATCGAGATCAACTAAAATTTGGGTACCGTAACCGAGTCATTCATACCGAACCGCATTACTGCTTGCAGTATTGGAGTGATTGGCGGGGGCTACTATCCAGTCAAAGGTCTTTGCAGAAGCTACTATTTTGTAAATGATACGAAGTTTACTTTGTAAAGAAAGATACTTTTATAGAAAGCCGTAGTGCCCGTAGTATACCAAGAAAACATTCACTTATTGATATTGTTATCAAAGTCAAAAGAGATGTGAGAGTGAGATGATGACTGAACTTCTGACCTTTGAGAACTTGAATTAAATCAGATTGCGCTAGCTTAATGACAATGTATTAATATTATAGTACAGTATTCAAGCTTGGGGTATTGAGAAATGAGCTTATTGCTACATTTAAATAGATTGTATATTTTATAATTTTATATTAAAATACATGTAAAGATGTAATATCTTATGTTACTGTTACAGACACTCCTTCTACTTCTATTCTATACAGAAGATTATTGCATCCTAATAATACTATCTAGGTCTAGGGCTTATCTTCCTTGCCTTTACCTTGAATAATGAATATAGTTGAGACTACTGTCTACAGCAGTGGTTCCCAAACTTTTTTGACCCACGGACCCCTTTTATACTTAAAACTTCCCCACGGACCCCCAAGTGAAAAAAACTTTATAAATTCATAGTACAAAAATTATGAAAGCAACATTTTGATGAAAAGTACAGTATTAATTGAAATTATCACTTTTGCTTAAGCTTAAATTGAAAACAATTAATAGCTTGGATTAACGTGATGAGATTTTATGAGTGTACGAGCAACAAAGCCCGTACAAAGACGTTCCTCCACCGTTCGGTGGCATGTTGTAACTCCCCTCCAACAGCCGTCTCGACCAGCATACATGCGCACCAAGTCAAAAATACTATTCATTACTAGCGTACACCCGTCAAAAATGACGGAAGTTTTCAGCTGAAATCTATTTATTTTATTAAAAATGCACTTTTTTTAGGACGCCTGCGGCGCCGAACTTTTTCAAAAGCCCAACTAACTTGTCCTTGTTTGATAAATACGAAATATTAAACTTTCTGAAATGTACACAAAAAGTATTTTATAATAGGGGTTGCAGGGCGCCTACGGCGCCCCTTTCATTTTTTGATTTTATAATTAACCACCATCTAATTCTCTTTTCACATAGTTCCCTTTTCCAAAATTAAAATATGAGCGAAAACAATGACGTAATATAATATTTTTTTACAGCGCATATTTAATTTGCACACCTTTTGATGCTTTGGTGCGGTAATTTGGTTTTCCCTGCTTTCTAAAATTAGTAGCGTCAGGACTGACTGACATACACTACTGACTTGCGTGACAATTGCAAATTATATTGTTTAATAGTTAAAATAAAAAACTAGTAAAAACAAAGATTTTGACTATAAATCCCAACGCGCATAACTCTAAATAAAGTCTTGGAAGAAATACTGCACCAAAACTAATTCGTTTTGATCGTCCGCGTAAACTTGTTCAATATGATTGGCTGTAGGAGTCATATGTGTTTGAGGGACCATTCGCTATCGATGACCGCACGTAACATAGCCTTTTAATATATATAGGATTTATGACCGACTCAATGTTTAGGAACCGCCAATCCTAACGAGCAGCAATTTCTAGTCGTTTATTTATTTTATTTTTGTTGTTGTTTTTTATGATGAGGTTCATAAAGCCACTGAATCTTTGTTCTACCAAATAGGAAGACAGGAGACAGTAAAAAAAATTTTTTGCACAATAACCCATAATGCATGATATAAAATTGGGATCTGACTTTGTAACCAGAATTTGTGCTATCCTAATCCAAACATTGGTTTTAGTTCCTCATTTGTGGATATTTCAATAAGCTGCTCCTGTATTAGTATGTATTCATCTGTGTTTTGGACCTGAGATTGTCCATGCCCTAAAG